>OZ024860.1:15587684-15607684 GCA_964017155.1 Oasisia sp. SBJ-2009
AATCATTATATTACACCCATGATATTATGACATCAGTGTTGGTCACATGTCATGTTCTGCATGTCAATTATCCAATCCTCAAGACCCTTGAAAGCGCTTTATACTTTACTTCCCTGACATACTTATTCACTGACAAACCATCTCGGCTTCTCTGGGAAGCGTCCAGCCACATGTAACAATTTATACACGAAGGGTAATCGTACACATATCCACCACTCTCTATATCCATGTACTCCTGTATACAGCTGAGTAAACTGATGCAATGTAGACAGAACAAACTTGCAGGAGCACAGGATTCGAACCCCGGTACTCGTAGTCGAGAGTCCGTAGCTCTACCCCTGAGCCACTGCGCTTTTACAGGCAACGCGTATAACATATGTGATAGTCACGTATATTCATAGTTAAAACTAGTACTACCCCTGATAATAAACTTAATCGAATTGTTTTGTAGACGCGTGTAAACGTGACTCCCCGGACGACATCTGCTGTGGTTTGCGTCCCTTCAATCCCGCCGCCGGTCAGTTCTGTTGCGATGGAGTAGTCGTCGACAACCCGACAGGAAACACAATCAAAGCGCCAGCCTACGACATGGACTCACATGTGTGTCTCTACGGCCAGACGATTGGCAGGCAGACACCAACTGGAGACGTCGTTTACTACTGCTGCGGCGGCGTCATTCACAGCATGCCCGTTATAAAATGTGAAATACCGAACAAAGGAGACATTAACATAGATATGGAATGTTGCGGCTTGGAGATGTACACTGTTGAAGTGCTTGATTGCTGCGCCAATTTCCTCGGTAAGCCGACATTATTTTGTAAAGCATTTAATTTACTGCGATATTTGTTAAATGTCCAATCGTGTTGTGTCCTACGTAATTAAAACGATTTGGCCAGCGGAGAGATAACTGACACAATATGGCTCACGGCTAAACAGGTTTGCGAAACACAGGTGTAGTACTATTCGAAACAGCACACGGAGTGCCTTGAAAGTCACCTCAGAGAGACCGACATTCAGTTTGACCTATTCGATTTTGCAATGTTGACATGGAATAGGTTAACACTACCAATTTAAATCGTTATGTATAATGCATATATAGAGAGTAGTTAACTTTCCATCATGGCTAGAAATCATTATATTTGTACATCGCTATATACAATTGCCTGTACAACCCATGTGATGTTTGCTCTTTGCTGCAGTACCTCTGGAATACTATGAAGGAATGTACCCCATAAACTGCACAGCTCCGCCAGCCTTTGATCCAAGCCATCAAGAATGTGTGGGAGGGGAAACTTTGACATATGAATTGCTACCCCAGTGCCAGGATAAAATGGTTAGTAGACACTGTTTCTTGTCTTCTTTCTCACTAACATTGTGACTCTTCTCATGAAACCTACGGCTGTGACCATGTCGTTCTCAATGAAGATGTTCTATTCCATTTTATTGTAAGGTCGCGTTGTTCTGTACAAACTATAATGCACTGTAATGATTGATCGACTAAATGCACATCGAAGTAGATGCAACATCTGAGTGCCACAGTTCAACGCGTAAGCAATACTGCACTATAATTTTAATATTCGAAGACTGAGCTCGGATTATTCGGAGGAATGCCCTTGCCTGACCGAGGCGGCTGTTCTAACAGCATTAAGTTGCCATCATGGAGCCGGACCTGCGTAACAATGGGTTTCCCCTGCAATATGACGGGCGAGGTCGATCATCTCGATGTTTTTTCTTGAGTCACTTCGCCAAGATATCGGTATTGCAACAAACACGTTAGTATCGTGTAATTAAGTGTCCCCACACTTTACAATGCAACATTTTGAAGTTAATTGTTTGACACAGTTCCGTGGGGCATGCTTCCAGACCCACAGGTCATCCCTCAGCCTAACACCTCACCCATCACCTTATCCACAGGAAACATCGCTTTTAGAGAACAACCCGTTTGAAGAATGCTACAACGTACTTGTCACAATTGTTTGTTTTCGTAAATTGTGTAATGTTTATTAGCGTCTACACTACATTTGTTATGTAAAGGTTCACCTCTGCTGTGGATACAAGATCATACCTAAGGTGACTACAACTACGGTGACACTTCCCGTCCTGTGTGGCGGGGAGACGTTCGACCCCGCGGTGTCCGTCTGCTGCAGTGACCGCCTCTACCCGGCCAACGCCTACATGTGCTGCGACGGTCAAGTCCAGGGCAGACCGATCGAGCCAGATTGCTGTGGCAAGACGGCTTACAGTCGACTCGCCCATCGCTGTGTCAACGGTCAAATTGTCTCGCTTCGTTGAGTCGGTGTGGAGTTGCAATAAAGTGTCATGATGAATTTTGTTTTTCTCGTAAAGAAAATGTCATGGTATTAATATCTGCAGCTTGCGTTGTGTTGCAACCTCATCACTAGTTAGTAAACGTACATTCGCGTGGAGTTGTGTAACATTAAGTGCCCAAGTGTTTATTTGCATGTTATGTTTATATAGTTTAATTGTCATTGATACTCAAAGCAACGTTATCATATGGTAATACTGCTGTATGGCTGAAGTTAAACATAGAACATAATTAATGTATTAAATTGCATTTCCTAATTGGAATTAAACGAAATAGCAACAATATCGATATAAACCGTTTTGCAGCGTGGGTGGACGTTGACCTGCCAATTATTCACCTTATATATTCCTAACACAGTTGCAGCTGTGTACAACAGCACGTGTGTAGTACTTTTAATTACGCAATCGGCCAATAACAACTGGGTAATATGGCGGGGATATTCTGCGAGAAATCAGGCAGTGGAAATCGCTGTGAACATGGCGATATTTAAATAACTTGGCAAGGTTGTTTCATTCACACTGTCGGGACCACTTGTAGTGTACTCATTAGACGGGTGACTGGAGGTGCCCTGAAGACTTAGCAGACACGAGAAGCAACATCAGCAAGCAACTTTGTAGTTTGATGTCATAGATTAATCGATTATGTCTAGTGCCCAAGCGAAATCTATGGAAGTGTAGCATGCATAGCTACGCAACATATATTATAAGTAAATGTAACATTATGCTAATATTGATAACTAGTTTATGTTTTTCCAGCGGAATCCACGCCAAAAACTTACGATACAAGCCTTAAGATTGAACATTCACAGTAAGGCTCCTATTATGGGACTATTCTAATTGAGTACCAACGTGCACAAGCAACATAACCGTACCAACATGGATACCAATTTCAAAACGACATAGTAAATTATCTAGTTTACATGGTGACTACGCCAAGTCAGCTCAATTGAAATATATAATTTTTCTACGGTTGAAAAAGTACCAACATTGCCACGACGTCAATCACAGACCACGAGACAATTTTCGTAAAACACATCTAGACGATTAGTGCGTAATAACGACTGTAGGGGAAGGACAAGTAAACAATATTTGGTAAACAATGCAGTCAAAACAATGGTACTAGTATTTACATACCCGCCATGGCTCAACGTGCAACGTGGTAGTTGTTTGTTTTCCTCGAATTCAAAACGGTGAGTAGTAAATATACATATCAGGGACTTGTCTTAAAATAATTTATGTGATTTACAGACATCACAATAATAAATGTAAATGTGGTCCATTGAGCAATTGTCCATAGTTAGTTGAACGAGTAATTTAATTTGAAGTAAATAAACACTTTAATCCCAATTAAGAACCAACCAGGAGAACCAAGTAAGGCATGTCGGTTACATCGGCAGAACATACATCAACTAGCGCATTTGATGGGCTGAAAAGTGCTGCCATCTCACGGAGTCTGGTTAATCGAGGCAACAGTACAGCATGTTGCAGGGCTACTGGAGAATGTGGCCGCAGAGGCCAAGTAAAGCCTACAGGCATGTTAGTGACAGAAAGTACGCCAGGTGGTGTCTCAACAAAGCTACACAGTCTAGTTGGTAAAGTCACAGCTAAAGGGGTCGAGATTATGCCACAAAACGGAGGTGATGGGGTGGCCATCTACCACGATGGCCCACAAGGGTCTTTGGTAAGTCTTGGAGAGGGTTTGTGTTTGTCGGGACGGTAGTACACAGTCTTCATCCACAAACTCGAGATAGACACTTCTAATTTCTACCTCTGACAAATAAGCAATTTAGGATTAAATTATTTCCGGGAGTATTTCCGCTGGAAATAAATGTTATTTTCACTCCTCATTTTGACTTGATGCCAGTGGTACATTCCGTGAAACGTCCATAAAGTATTAGTTAGTGTGCAAAGGTACGCATCTTTAGATACATATGCCAGCGTCATAATGTTAGTACAGGTAAACAATTATCAGTCAAGAAAACAGTTTGGACTGCTGAGCAGGGCGTTTGGCATAGTTCCACATGGAATAATAAATGATTTATCTGTTTCATGCTGTTATCAATCATAACACTGTTCCGTTGTAGTGGTGGCACTGAGGGTGACACAATCAGTATACGTAAATAGGCATGATAACTATATATTGACATGAGACAATATATATATATATATATATATATATATATATATATATATATATATATATATATATATGTATATATATACATGAATATATATTTGGGTATGAGAATGAAAACAAAATATGACATCTATTTTGCACATAAAGTGGTATTAAATTAATTTGGTATTAAAGCGCAGTATAAACATGTAGAGCTTCACATTAACTGAAAATATATACCGCGGTTTGAAAAAACAAATTATCACGTTTTAGATAGAAATGTTCGTTTTGGGCGTCGTGTAATGATGATTTATTGCGTGTTTGTACTATCTAGATAGTTAAAAACGTTTTCAGACAACTGGTTCGCTCTGGCTTGGGCGAAATAAAATAAGTTTTTTCGCGTTTTGTCATACGACCCTTTAAATGTTACATAATTTGTTAAATCACATTGGCATGAAGGCATTGGTCTGGTGTGTCAATTTCACATTTTATATTATTATAACTAATATAATTATTAAAATTAAATATTACAATATTGTTGTTTTAATTAACAGCTATCCAAACCATGCAAATGTATCATTATACCATCTCGTTGACGTTTCGAATGCCTTCGGAAAACAGAATAAGGAACAGCCTCCAACGCTTTTTGTATTAGAGCTACAGAAAGCAGTCGAAATGTTGTCGTGTGTCCAACTATTGTACTTTCGTCATAGTAAATTCGCATTGTTTAATCTATCTTCTAACTTTATAAATGTGTTCACGAATGGTAATAACACTCTCCGCTGCCAGTATTTGGTAAATGCGCACGTTCACACATACAAAAAAACCCACAAACAAACTGATATCTGCGCAATAGACTTTATTTTCTCCAATGCTTGTGTTGTTTCCATTGTAACTGATCGGTAGGCATAGAAACATTGGTACACAGCACCCACGCGGAATCATTCCCGTGGTAGGACACGCTAATTACTAAAGTCGAGGAGAGGTACATGTCACTCTCCGTCTGCTATAGCAGCGGCAGGTGAATCCGTTTTGTCTCGCACGGCATCTGAACGTACGTCCGTTACCAGCAGGTGTTTTTGCGTAGCAACGGTTAGAGGCGTACTTCCCGATGCTCCTGCAGAGGCATCCTTGGAATTTTTGGGGACCTGTGGTCACTTTCACACAGTAGCAGTTACCAACGCACCAGCAAAAGCAGCGTTTGTGCCTCACTCTCTTCTTCAAAGTGATGGCTGCAACACATGTTTGTATAACAACGGTAATAAACACGATATTTTGCATGCACACATACATGTAATGTTGGTTCACTACAGTGCCGATGAATAGGATCAACCACAATAATTAAGCTCCGTAAGATTGTCATGAAAATAATAATAATAATAATAATATTAATAATAATAGTATTTATTATTTATAAAGCGCAATATCCACATATGCTCAAAGCGTTGTACAATAAAATATAAAGCTATTTATGATGTGTTAAAACTAATATTAATAATAATAAATACAACTGTAAAATAAACTTTCAGATAAACAAATGTAGAAACGTTAAATGATTCATATTAAAACTGTTAATTAAATATTATATACAATTTACGACGATGAGTAAAATAAATAAACCAATAAATAAATAAAATTAATTAATATGCTATCTACATGCAAAACACATACTAAAATATAACGCTAAACAATTAAATAAGTTACATGTAACGAATGTATTTAACGATAATAATACTTAATGATAACACCAGCTCCTTACACGATGTTTAGCATTGTATTTCACTGCTTTGTATTAGGAATTATATTTGGAAAGGGAAGTTTAGGAATACGATGAATATATATTCGTACCATTTGGTCCATTATGAACGAGATACACATTTCATAAAGGATGACCAAGAAAATGTTACTTGAGATTGAGCATATGTAAGCAGTATTCTGACAACTCAATAGTGTGATGATAAGAAGCATATTAACAAGCAACCAAAAATAGCGAATAGGTACGCATAGCAGGAACAAAACGATTTGACAGTAAACTGCTGAATTATCCGAGAGGAAAAATCTGACTGACAGTCACCATGAAGGGAACATTTGCCAGAATCTTTACGATTTTGACCAGATATATTAGAATGATAGACGACATCATTAGTAAAAGTATTGCAGTAATAGAGCACTACGAATTCACCACAGTACATAATAAAAGGAACTAATAATAATGTTGTTATGTTGAATGTATGAAAGACAAGCGAGTAAGAATATAAAACATAAAAATACCCCTCTCTATACGTCTTTCTTGAACAGCAACAACTGCAACACAGCGCAAACACTAGGCTAATGAACCCGTGATCGCAAAACAGTTCATTTCAGAACATGTGTGAATAAAAACGTAGGTAATAGAAGAGAAACATTCGTTTACGTGTTTACGTGTATATGCGCGCGTACATGCGTGCATACGTACATGTATGTGTGTGTATAAATATATAATTATTATATATATATATATATATATATATATATATATATATATATATATATATATATATATATATATCATATATATATATATATATATATATATATATATATATATATATATATATATATATCATATATATATATATATATATATATATATATATATATATATATATATATATATATATGTGTGTGTGTGTGTGTGTGTGTGTGTGTGTGTGTGTGTGTGTGTGTGTGTGTGTGTGTGTGTGTGTGTGTGTGTGTGCGTGTGTTTGCGTGTGTATATGTGTGTATTTGTGCATGTGTGTGCTTGCGTGCGTGCATGATTGGATATATATATATATATATATATATATATATATATATATATATATATATATATATATGCCTGTTTATATGTATCTGTATGTGCAAAACGTGAAGTATTTAACAAAGAGGGTGGACATTGTTTAAGTAAATTGTTACGTATCGTGCATTGTGATATAAACGTACTCGCATCCCCGTCAGTGTCGTCACTCCGCAAGAGTGGCAGGTCATCGGCATCTTCCTGCAAATAAGACCAAATGCAAATTGTCTATTTGTTAAAGTGAAAAAAAGGCAACAGTTTAGTGTTATGCACCTAAAAGAGTTTACACAAGCTAATCTTTTGCATCTACAATCACATTTTTCACATTAGTGGTTTCCTCAGAAAGTGGTCTTAAATTTGAAAAATCTAGCTAAATCACCGACACCATGAACGGGCCCATCTTGGTCCTTGCAACCAATCACAACCCAGCACTTTGGAAAAGTAATACGTCACGGTGTCGTCTGTTGGTTCAGCTGTCATAACAGAGAGCCAAGCGGTTCGCTAAAAGAGCCTTACGTCGGTTTGCAACAAAATCGCAACAGCAATATGCCACACGGTTCCTCAAACGCTTGTAGCAACAGTACAGTGAAAGACAGTATCAGTAAGCTGTCTTTTTGTTACCCTTTGAATTGACCAGAACTGAAACAGTGGTCCAGTCGACAGTCACAGACACAGCGCGAATGCCAGGCGACCGGGTTGGATTGACCTAACTATGAAAACGACCGTCAGCAGCCGCCAAACTTCTCCTCACCTATCTTACATACATATACATACACTACGTTATAAAATAAAATAAGTTGCATTCCTCTAACGAAGAAAATCCATCTAACAAACACGCAGATGTCGACGGCAATTTCGTCTGCCGCTGCCCGGTACCGTAAAATCGCTGAAATAAGTTAGCCTTACGGCACGTTTGTGCGCGCGAATATTTTTAAACTTTACTTATTGCATTCGCACGCGCAAAATAGTTTAATTAATTGTAAATAATATAGTAATAATTAATTATTATCATCACTATGATTTGCAGGAATTATAAGTTTTATTATAATATAATAATATTTTATTTACGCCACATCCATAATTGGTTATGGCGCTTCACAAAATACTGCTATTTAAAATACAACAAGAAGAATACTACCCACGCATAATATTTCAAAATAAATAATGAATATATAGGTGTCTATATAATTAACTAAGTGACCTATCAGTATTAAAAAGAACCCATACAGATTCCATAACAACAATGGTGATAAGTTAAGGTAAAGGTAATAAATAATTAAAATGGTAAAATAATTACGACGTAACTATAATTTTCATTCAGCACATACACACATTATGCATAAGAAAATATTATCGAAGCTATATATTTTTCTACTTATGAATTATATTTCCACCACCAGTAACGACAAGACACTGTATTAATTATCGGGACAATAAATCACTGAAATTTAAACAGAATATGAATATAATATGGGAAATATATGGTGGTAGAAAAAGTTTTGGTGCAGTTAAAACTTATAATATTATGTTATTGTTTAGTTATTATTGTTAAAAAACATCGTTTATATAATAATAGCTTGCAGTATACGCGCGGGATGTTTATAGAAATATTCTTAAGATAAACAACGTGACATCATCGAACAACACGTAATTTCCATACCTCTTTTATGACTACCTGGGTAATAGACAATGTTTTTTTTTAAATATTACCTGTGGGTAGCATCTATTTTAATAACATTATATTGTGAATTGCCACAAACAAATATGGAATTGGCGCTATATGAAATAAAATATTATAATTATATTATAAGAATACTTAACATTTTCTGAAGATCTTGGTAATGATAATAATTAATTATTACTATATTACTTGATTAATTAAACTATTTCGCGCGTGCGAATGCAGTAAATAGAGTTTATAAATATTCGCACGCACCACCGCGCCGCCTAACGTTATTTCGTGTAAAGCTGTCTTTTATAGCGATGTTACGGTAACCGCAGTCTCCGTGGTCGAAGAGCCTGAGTTGCTTTGGGAGCTGCGATCGAGTTGCTTTTGTGAATTTTCTTCGTTAGAGGAATGCAAGTGATTTTATTTTATGACATAGTGTATGTATATGTCTGTAAGACAATTGAGGAGAAGTTTGGCGGCTACTGGCGGTCGTTTTCATAGTTAGGTCGGACAGTACATGTCATTTTTGACACCAGTCGATGCCGTCTCGCCTCGGGACTGGTTGTTTCTCTTCTCGTCATTTCAATTTCCCTTGGGTCTTCACCACCACGGACATCTGGTCTGTGTGACAGCACAGGCCTTTGTCTTTGTGGCTGAAATCTATATCCAGCCACTTCTGAATCCGTGCTATTTCCGTCAGACGAATAATCAGAAAATCATCCGTATTATTTAAGCTCTTTTGTGAGCGCAAAGTCACAGCGCCACCCGACGGAGTTGCCAAGAAGTAGTACGACAGCCTATCAATGGACGGCCCTCCGATACGTCACTGTTTTTCTAAAATGGAGTTATCCATAAACATTCTATTCTGTGTTCTAAAAAAAAATTATGCTAAACCGCTCACGTTAAAAATGTGATTGAGGTAGGAAAGTGTTAGTTTTTCTTAGCTCTATTAGGCCCATATCACCAAACCCTAGCAATTGTTTTCCCTTTAAATAAACAACATGTTAGCCACGACCACCCTTACACAGACACATACAACAGAAAAAAGAGTGTGAGACAGGGCTATAGGGAGTAAGAGAGGGAGGGAGGGATGGAGACAGATATGGATGGTAGGAGGAAGGGAAGGAGAGAGGAGGATTGAGTAAGAGAGGGATGGAGGGAGGGGGGGAAGGGAGACACGGAGGCAGAGAGGGAGGAAGGGAGGGGGGTAGGAAGGGAAGGATGAAAGTAGTGAGGGGAGCGAGAAACAGGGGGGCGTGAGAGGGAAGGAGGGAAGGAGGGAAAGGGAGTGATAGATGATATATATATATATATATATATATATATATATATATATATATATATATATATATATATATATATGGGTAGTTTGGGCGGGCGGGCGGGCGGCTGACAGACATACTGTCACACAAACAGAGACACTCACATACAGACAAAAATAAAGTGCATACAGCATTACAGTAGTACCACTCTCTTATAATTGTCTACTCTCATTGTATGTTTTGCTTATGCCGGCAGCAGTAGTTTTTCCTCGGAAGGCAGGGCTGCAAACTACCCTTGGCAAGTTCGCTACGCATGAAACGGGTGTTAGTCTATTCGAACTAGTTTATTGATTTCTCCATATCACATGACCGGAGGTCGACACATGCATTGTGAGCGATTTAATTGGCACAAACGAAAAGACGAGTATAGCAAAGTGATCTGCCACGAGTACCGCTGCCTGGTACATATGTAGTCGGTAGCAGCGACCCCTAGCGTGCGAGGACATATTTACCGTCTCCAGTTAGAAATGTTTTGCAGCACTACACATGTATATCTATCGATGTCTAGTTTGACTATGGCGAAGCAACTTACTGCAAAGGTTGCTTCAAAGACAATCGCCAAAGAGAAGATCATCAAAGCGAACGAAGCACGCATTTTCCAAGTACCTCTGCAACAAGATGTTTTCATTAGCACATAGTCGTGTATATTGTGCACGTTAAGTATCTTCAATAGTAAACAAACATGTGCTTAAACAAGATATAGTGCCTTTTAATAAGTCGTATAAAATACTGCCCTAGTACGCTCTAGAACAGAACCAAACTAAACAGAACCAAACTTGTTTACGTCAGAAATACTTCATTGATATACGTTTTTCGTATATCGAACGAGGACAATAGCCTTGTAATATGAGAAAACGGCCACGGTAATGATGTGATTCTACGTTTTGCATCACCTTTCGTGTCATATGTCAGTTGGTTTCTGGTTTACCACACACACGCACGCACGCACGCACGCACGCACGCACGCACGCACGCACGCACGCACACACACACACACACACACACACACACACACACACGCTTATGTTGCATTACACATATGTCATGTGGACATTCACTTCACATAGGCAGGCAAACTAATAAAAAAAAAAAAAATGGTGTTATGTATGCACAATTACAGTAGCAACCGATGCACATTTGCCATGATGAACTGCATTGCTATGTGTTACAATTGTGTGATATTGGGAACTAAAGTGTAAATTATTGTCAATTCTACAAATAACACATAATGCTGTTTCTATTTTATTGTTGCTCTTATATTCTATAGTCTTTCAACTGCTAATGTGACTTAGTATTAAAAAAAATGACCACGTTGATCCAGTTCTGATATAAAGTATTATATACCACTGAGAGAGTAACTGGTAAATAACATAACGAAGTCTTACCACAGCAAACCACGCGACACTCGATGAAACGTTTCGATGTGTTGACTTCGGAGTTGCTGCCACATACGTACATGTAACACTTTTATACAAGCCATGTGGGTATGTTCAGACATGAAGTACTAATACCTGACACGCAACTAACACATTGATGCTATTCTTGAAGCTGACGCCGATGTGTCATTGTTCTCCCTGGAACTGTTCCAAGCAAGGCTCACGTGTCCATATTAACCAAGACTCAGCGAGTGCACATAAAAGAAATGTCTGTCACATCACTTATGTCGTTTTTATTGTTGGCTTTTTAATCACTAGCCAATATGTTATCTATTACGAAAGACACCTCAGAGTACACACAAACGAGGCTCAAGTGTGATAATCGAATAATCTAGAGAAACCCTTCCGTGGACAAATGCACTTCGACGCGTAGACATATTTTAGTTAAATGTTCCACAACCGTATTGTTAAGTTACCCTTATTTCATATCTTGTCGTCACGAAACATAGCAATACGTGGTAGAAACTTGTGTATAGCTATGCCAGGGAATAAATTTAAAGTGCTATAAAGTTTGGATACTGCGTACATATATATGAACTTACACATTTCTGTTACCATTAATTGTGTAGGTATCATGAATAGTATCAAGCGTGTCACTGATTAATATAGATAAAACATATTGAGCATACAAAAGGAAGACGTCGTATGGTTAATTTCATAACAAAAGCAGTTCTTGAGTAGAGTGGTTTGTTTTTGATGGCACAATAGCATATTTAGGGAGCATTTCGTCGCGGCACCTTTTCTTTTATTTGTACCTTATTGCGCCACAGCACGTAGGCACAGACAATTAATTGGTAAATAGGATGGCGTATTCCTTTTTTCGGAAATAGGCCACTTTGAGTGTTTAAATCATAGTTGTTTTACTTTAAAATAAACCGCGTTGTTTCACACATATATACCAAAGATTTTCATCGTGAAATGTCGACTTCACAAAAACATCCAACTGTGGATGACGTACTTACTCGCTGTTACTCAAAGCTTAAGCATCACCTACGTCAAAAACAGAAAATGCCATTTATTTTGTCAAACCAATGAACTCACCTATGCACTCAGAGTGAAACGTTTTTATTGGTATACATTCCTCATATGTTCTTCTACCGTCAGTTCATGGTCCTGGCACCGAGTGGCGAGATATGTTAGTATGGTGGACGATTGTATCGCGCCAACGTCATTGTCCTTTTACTTCAATAAAATTTTCTTGTTAACCTGTTGCTAAATAAGACACTACAATACAATAAAAATACAGTCACAGTGTTAGCTCGTTAAAAAAACTCAACTTTTAACAGATTTACACTAACGTTTTAAACATACACAACAGTTTTAATTGCAAGTCTTGTATCGCTTAGGGTTCCAGTCAGGTAGCACATACTATACCTGTAAACTATCGATTACACTACCAGACAGATACAATTTACAATAACGGGTAGGTATTCTAACATGCACAAAACGGAAGTCGAAACTTTTTCGGACGTCGAAATGTAGACCAAATCTCACTCCACCATGCACTGGCAGGACAAGTTTGTTCGCGTGTGTGGAATAGCCAATATTTACACGTATGTGATATATGCTTACGTCTTGCAGACGGTTGCAGGTTTTTTTATGAAAGTAGAGATGTTAGGTTTATTAGTTGGATGGAGAAATGCTACTTTCGCGTGTGTTGTACGTATTGCAATTCAGTTTAACCAGCACAGTCAGCAAGTGTTCGTGTTTGTGATAAATGTTCATGTTTTTGCCGATGTTTGCAAAGTTTTACAAAGGCGAAGTCGCCAGCCGTTCTGTATATAAACTAGGTGGAGAAATGCTACTTTCGCGTGTGTTCTTGTTACTGCAATATCATTTATCCAGCAATGCAGTCAACATGTTTTCGTGTGTTTGATAAATGTTTATGTTTTGCAGATATTTGCCAAGTTTTATAAAGGTGATATCGTCCCGCCGTTCGGTTTATAAACTGGGTTGAGAAATGTTAGTTCCGCGTGTGTTGTTGCTAGTGCGGTGTCATTTAACCAGTATAGTCAACCTGTTTTGTGCCTGTAATAAATGTTTCTATTTTGCAGATGTTTGGAAAAGTGTTACATAGCTGACGTCGCCCCACCGTCATTTTTCTGAAATGGGTGTAGTGTTGTCATTTTGCGTGTTTTGTTTTGTTTATATGTAATTATATAAATATACAGACTTGACATTACCTTACTGTAGACATTTTTCATAACGAGCTGCTGCACTACGTGTCTCTTCTACCAATGTGGTAGAGATGAATGACAGCTGTTTCAGAAGAGAGGTAATATACTGTATTGTACTCTATTTTACTATATTGTATTGTATTATACTCTACTGTACTGCATTGGACTGTATTGTACTACATTATACTGTACTGTACTGCTTTATATTGTATTGTACTATATTGTACTGCATTGTACTGTACTGTATTGCGCTGCGCAGCATATGTGCTGTGCTGCAACAGTATTTACGTTCTCTCACTTGACGCCAACTTCGCGCCATTCCTGGGTGAAAACGTAACATGGGTGCATACATCTACAAACGCCCCTACCAGGGGTTTCTAGGCGATAGTGACGATGTGCGTTCCGCCGCTAGACGCGCTGCGCTACAAAACATAGCCATACATATATACATATATAACAAATTACTAATCCACACGCGCGAGCAAACCAAACTCAATCATTCCACCAACTCCGCAATCGACTGCTGTTTGGTCTACATATGTACGCCGGAGCATCATACGTGCAATTCGTGTTGCTGTATGTATGGTATTGCGGGTTGTAACTGGCTGGAACTGTAAGCGATAGTGAGCTGGCATATTATATTGTACCGGGCCGGTTCGGTAGCCAACAACAGATCGGTATTGTAAACGATACTGTCTGGAATTTATAAGTTGTGAGTCATTAAAACATTGAAAGGTAGAGTTTGTAGATATGTTTTTAAATGCACATCCAAATATATGAATGTTATCGCAACAAACTGACAAGAACCATATTGCTGAAAGGCCACGATAATAACGTTTGAGGGTCAAACCTTAATTGACGATACAACAAAACAATACAACAATCGCTATTAAAAGATATTATATTGCAGCTCCTAGGTGGGTTTGGCACAAAACTCACTCATTCATTCACTCACTTACTAATTCACTCATTCACTGACTCATTCACTCATTCACTCACTCATTCACTCATCCACCCACTCACTCACTCACTCACAAGGACATACACAGTAAGTACCGCCCAATTAGCAATCTAAGCCACTTGGCAAAATAATCGAGGACGTTTTCGCACGAAGAGTTGTCTCTCATATTTCTGAACAGCGAATGCAAGATTGTTTCCAATCAGCCTACCGGAAGAACCATTCAACAGAAACAGTATTGTTGTGTGTAACAAATGCCATGAAAGCCGCTATGAACAATACACAAGGCACAGCACTTGTTCTGATTGACTTAAGTGCGGCCTATGACACTCTCAACCACAACATAATGATCCGCCGGCTTCAGTTACGTTACGGCTTTGTTGGCAAGGCGCTTGCCTGGCTGCAATCCTATCTGGAGGGCCGGAGCCAGCGAGTTGTCATTCGTGATGCGTCATCAATACAACACGTGTGACATATGATGTCCCGCGAGGTTCAGTGCTGGGGCCATTGCTATTTTTGCTGTACGTACCAGTAGGGTCCAGTGGAACCAATCAAAATGGCTTTTATAAACGGAGGGTTTTAGTACCTGGCAAATCGGTAGGTGGAGGGGCAATCGCTCAGCAGTCGGTTCGTGGAATCGCTAGGTGGGAGGGCCACCGAACATATAGGAACTGACGCGTTATACTCAAATAATGTATTTTCTTACAAAACACTGCAGTTAAAAATAGGCAAATAATACACGAATAATGTAATTCTAAATATAATATATGAGTAATGTATGCTGAACAATTTCCGATAATTTAACTGCCTAATTTCAGCCGTAGGATGCTGGCTTTCGTAATCCATGGGTTAAAATGTCAGAGGCGAATATTTCAGTAATACATTTGGTAGATAAATAATAAATAATCTGATTGGTTACAGTGTGACCTTGACACTGGCTGATTTGGGAAGAATTTTGCGAATGTTTTCCATAATGTGTCATCCGAAACTACAAACTTTACCTATATGTACACCTGCAGAATGTACAGTACCACACAACAGATATATTGGAGGGCCTTGACCAGACTTGCTGTCACGTGCGCTTTTTCACAGAGGACATTGAGCCTCAGTTCAATGCATTCTGGTCTCATGGGCTATGCCGGCCTCTTCTTGTTACCTGCTCAAACCCAGTTCCATAAAACAAATTCGAGATGCTTTGCAGGGAGCCAATGTTTCAGTAGTACGTTTTGACTCGTATCCACATGAGTCATTAGCATCGATTCTCTGTATTGACCCCAGACATGATATTCTGCACTGTACGTACTGCTGTCATGATGCTGCAGGGCAACTATATTTCTTGCCAGAGTGGAAGGTGTACAGATCCATCAAACTGTCAGCATATTCGAGCAATGTTGAATGCATGACAATATCAATGAGGAACTATAGTCGAGCCGTCTCTGCAGCAGCCAATACGACTCTGATGATGACAATTAACATTGATCCGCACGTCAACATCACAGTTGATCCAGCACAAGAGATTCCTGAGTCTGAAACTTCAACAGAGGTGAATATTTCAGTAATACATTTGGTAGATAATTACTGTCACCCTTTTTGAATTATTTCCATAATTAAAACTTTTATAGGAAACAAAAATGTACAAAACATTTGCACAAAAATGTATTTGCAGTTGAGACCACTTAATATCCCAACTTATATGTTACAGATACAGATAGTTTTGAACAATTTCATATTTGTGGTTGCAGTGTTCCAACCCATCTACAGGACACTGGAACTTCGAAAGCGTTGAGAACACAAGCCCCTTGAATTGGATCTGGATTTTTTTCTCCAGGCCATGATAAGCATTCGATTTGCAATTGGACTACACATTGTTTACATTTAAATTATATTACCAGGGATAAGTTAGTTACCTTTATAAACACAGTAATGTTAATTAGTGCATTGATCCTTTTATATATACAATCAGTTAAGACATTTTTATTTACATCGGCCATGGATGCAACAAACATAGGCAAACATTCAAACGTTGATTATTATTAGTGTGATTAAAATGTGGAGCATGGACATTGCAACAGAATAAATGGTAAAGATTAATACTAAGCAAACACATTTTCCTTTTTTTATCGTACAACTATATTTTGTAATATTGTTTGTTTCAGATGTTGGTCTTGAGGATGGGTATTTTATGAAGAAGGATGAACACCTGGTATCTTTCCAGTTATATCATAAACTTGACACAAGCCAGGTTTGCGGCTGTGGTGTAAGCAGCAAAATGTGTGCAGTTTTTCTGTAAATATTTCTCAGATTTAATAACAGCGGCCTTTCAAATGTAAGCTCAATCTTGATTAACTAGGAACTGCGAATCAGGGCACAGCTTACAATTGCCGCACGCCTACCAATGGATAGCTGCATGTCTACATTAGGCCGATTGTATTACACTCTACGTAAAACATTTAGAAAGGTTAGAATTCAAGAAAGGTCCTTTGATGATTGTTGACCCTGAAAATATGGGTCTGGACACCTTGTTTGTGCTGTTATGTGCAATATTGGCCGAGATGTGGTGAGAAATAGACTTTTCGATAAGGCGGCACTAATTTGTATATTAAAATGTCAAAGACACATCTGATCATATCAACAATAACTTTACTATGGTCGCTGACCCTCATAACATGGGTCTATTCATCTTATTTTGTCGGTTATCTGCAATACTGGCTGAGATATAGTAAACAATAGATTTTTCAATAATGGCGGCGCTAATATGCATAAAAACGATACGTGGGACATTTTGCTGACTTGTTAACATAGCAAACCGTTTTCTACGTATTTTTTCCGATCTAGTGATACCAATTAAAAGTATATTTCACGGGGTGCACGGTACCCTCTGTTCCGACTAGGCTAAGCTTTTGGGACGAATCGAGCATCAGAATGAGTTGTGCGATATTCCGATGTAATATAAACACAACTTTCGTACAATGAAGCACTGTTTGTAAATAGTTTAATTTTGTGTAGTTATAATTTATTCACAACAAAAATGAATATATCATAATTGTGCATTTAATAATAATAATAATAATAAAAGCATTTATATAGCGCCATAAATCCAAGTTACCTTGTTCGAAGGCGCTGTTACAAGAAATCATAGAAAGAAACTAAAAATTAAAAATCATTAAAACATGGCATCAAATATCGAAATAAGTTATAAAAATACAGATACTTATAATAAAAAAATATTTATAATAATAATACATAATAAATTATTATGAATGTAAAAGTAATAAAAGCAGCTCAGAAAGATAAATAAATAAATAAACAAATCCAAAAAATTTAAAACGTCCGTCAATGTTCATGAGTAAAGAGCTCTTTTGAATAAATAAATCTTAATGAGTCTTTTGAACTGGTATATTGAATCACATGTTCGCATATTGCGTGGTAGATCGTTCCATAAGTGAGGCGCAGCGATGTAGAACTGGCGGAGATGTGCCCTGTGTACAACCAGTAGGGACTCAGATGACGATCGCAATGTTCTGATTGGCTGGTAGAACTCGAGCAGATCGGAGAGGTAGCTAGGCGCACGTAGATGACTGGCTTTGTAAGTTGTTAGTATTATTTTGTACTGAATTCGGTATCGAACGGGGAGCCAATGGAGAGCCCCTAAAATTGGTGTTACGTGTTCGTAACGACTAGCTTTCACCACAACCCGAGCTGCTGCATTTTGTGCTCTCTGCAGTTTGTCTAAAAAGACATCCTACAGGTCGTAGAGAAGGCTGTTTCCGTAATCGAGTCGCAATATAACAAGAGCAAGGACCAAAGGTTCAGTGGCATGCTGTGTTAGGCAATATCTTATGACACGAATTTTATGTATATGGTAGTAAGCTGCCTGGCACAACTTCGACACTTGGGATTTCATATTGAACGCACTGTCAAACATAAGTCCCATGTTGTGAGCGACGGTAGTTGGGTTGAGGATGCTGTCACCGATGACAACATTAGTCAGGTTATGCTTGCCAGCCGAACTTGGTGTTGTGATTACCAGTATTTCAGTCTTGCTGTCGTTAAGCTGAAGCCTATGATTGATCAGCCATGCTTTCAATTCATCAACACATGCTTGTATGCGTGCAAGTGCAATGGTCTCGTCATTAGTGTCATTGATCTTAAATGAGACATACAATTGAGAGTCATCAGCAAAGAGGTGGAAGTCAAGACGGTGCCGCCTGATTATCTGCCCGATGGGTCCCGTGTAGATTGTGAATAGAACTGGGCCAAAAACAGACCCTTGTGGCACTCCTTGGAGCAGCTCCAATGTGTCTGACTTGGTCTGGCCTAGGCAGACAGTTTGAGTCCTTGAAGACAAGTATGACTCAAACCACTAGTGCGCAACGTCTATGACACCTATTCTCTTCATGCAAGCCAACAAGAGCGTATGGTCTACAGTGTCAAAGGCCGCTAACATATCGAGTAGGACCAGCACGACACCTCTCTTGTTGTCCAGGGCCATCAGGATGTCAATCTGGATTCTCGCCAGCGCTGTTTCCGTGCTGTGATTCGGCTTGTAGGCTGACTGGAATGTTTCATGTAAGTTGCCGGACGAGACGTGGTCGATAAGCCTCCTCAGCACAACCCTCTCTGTCAACTTTGAAATAAAGGACAACATTGAGATAGGGCGAAAGTTGTTCATGACATCGTTGTCCAGGGAAGGCTTCTTCAGCAACGGCGTCACGAGCGCACTTTTCATTGTTGTTGGCACAATTACTGTTGACATTGACAAGTTGACAATATTTGTAATGGTTGGTAGGAGACAAGTTAAATATTCTTTCAGTAGCCAAGTCGGCACTGGATCAAGTGAGCACGATTTTGAGGGGCTCTTGTTGATCAGTCGTTTTACTTCATCTTCTTTTGCAGGCACGAGAACGCTCAGTGTATCGTCCACTGCGTCTGGATGACCCTCTAGCACGTAGTTGGGGTCGGCCTTGAGCGATTATTTAATCGTTTCACTTTGACGCGATTAAATAATACTATTACTACTACAAACAGATTAAGATATCTACAAAGAGTGCATCCTTGCATAGCACTCATTTGTTTTTGCTACTTTGCGCGCATATAACAAATAGAGTCACAAAGTGTCGGGAAAATGGCACCATGTCACGTTCAAACCGGCGTCGTATAGAAGCTGCTGTTATTGAGC
>OZ024860.1:15617684-15620184 GCA_964017155.1 Oasisia sp. SBJ-2009
TCTACAGAAACAACGACACAGATTCCCAAATCGCCGACAACAACTGGTTGTGTTCATTGGAATTTTCTGTAGACAGATGCACAAAATAGAGGTTTAGAAGACAAGATATAAAGTAAATAAACAAATCCGTCTTTCGTGTGTTTCACTGAATATAACATTTGACAACATTAAGACAATCACAAAAATATATTTGTAGTATAAATTCGATGTTAAATCTGTCTGCGTATATATATTTCTCCAGAAAGGTGAGATTTAATTAAATCGTGGCTTCGTCCTTACCATAACTCGCATCACAAATATAGCTTTCAACGTATCAGAGTATGCTTTGAATATACCGAGAATTATATTATGTTTGTTTGATTTGAATTGAAAACGTTAACGTCATATATCGGCATCTCGAAAGCGCACTAAAAATATATTCATATTCGAAAAAAGGCGAGTTACGTAGAATAACATGTGATATTTATGCTTTATTACATTTTTTACATTTTATTAATTTCAGACGGTTAGTGTTTTCAGAAGAGATAATACAAAATATAATTTGTTCTTTTTTATCTTGTGAAGTGCTAGTAAAGGTATGACATCCTAAACGGGACAAATAAACACCTACCGTGGACTTACTGAAATGGAATATCATTCTTGTAATTTCTACTAGCAATAATGTCTTAAATGTCCCAGTTAATAGTAGACGTAGACATTTCTTTCAATATGCCTATGGGTTAATAGTTCACATACCACCAGATGCGTGAAACAGTGGATTGAAATCTGGTATAATCTTGTTAAATAATCCAAGAATAAACCACGAATGTTAACGTCCCAACTATTTGTCGAAGTTTGGCGATTTAATTGAGCTAAAACACCGAATGGTTCGAATAATTCCCGGTTCGTGTCACATGTCTGCCTTATTGGTAGTTTGGAAACGGTCCACCAGTTGGATGCGATGGTTTATCGAGCAACAAAAAAATAAATGTTGGTCTGTTGATAATGAGATGAAACTCTGCGTGTTTATACTTTGCAGACCTACGGTGATGTCAGCTACGCACAAAATGGCAGCAGCGGTGACGTCATTCCTGTTGGTTCTACTCACCACATTGTGCAGCCATGTTAATGGAGACACCGTACCTCGTCCACGCTGTCCGATCGTGTGTGAATGTGACAGAAGTCGCGTAGACTGCAACTCCAGAGACATCACAGAAATCCCACAGCTACCCATTAGCACGGAGATTATTACGATGGAAAGAAACAACATGACGCGCATACGCGCAAGGTCGTTTTCGGAAGTTCCTAACTTGAAGGAAATAACATTACGACATAACAACATACGATCAATTGATGAGAGAGCTTTTGAGGGACTGGGTTTGCTAAGAAAGCTTACTTTGCATGAGGATTTGTTGTCATTCGAAAGTGGAGTATTTCGCTTCTTTGTTAACCTGACATTTCTAGAAATGGACTTAAGAAATGTACAGTGTTACATTCCCCAAAGAGAGATATGTAGGTTAAACCAGTTGCAACAGTTAACACTAACAGGGTTCCTGTTAAGGTCTATGAAATTCGAGCGCTGTTTTGAAGACCTTACACAACTGAGGGTGTTGAAATTGTTTTCTATGAACCTAGGCAGTATATCTGGTGCGACATTTCGATCATTCCGGATATTCTTGGTAGAACTTTACCTCAACCATTGCCAGCTTCGTACTTTGGATGTTGATACGTTCAAAGACCTTTCAAAATTAACTGTACTGAGTCTGAAGAAGAACCCTATAACATATCTGGCGGACACAATATTTACGTCATTAACCAGATTGACCTATCTCGATATTTCCAAAAATAAACTGACGGTTATCTCTGACACGCTTCTCCGTCCGTTGAGGAATTTGGAATACCTGTTCTTTAATAACCCTATGAACCTTATGAACTTGACCCTTGGAGATGAATTTCGCAACATGACTAGACTACGCAACATTGATGTTTCTGGCAAGATACAGTCACTAAATACTGACACGTTTCGTCACTTACGTAACTGCCCTATCACCGATATAAGTTTCTACGAGTGCGACATAAGTAGAATCGATAAAAACGCATTCCTGCCGCTCCGCAATATTACGTCGTTGTCTTTCTCTTGGACACCCTTCTTAACCAGCTCGGCTTTGCATGATGCATGTTATGGTTTGAACGGGTCCTCACTTCGTGGACTTTATCTTACGGACGTAAACTTGAATGATTATACAGCAGCATTATTTGAAGGTCTGGACGAGAACAGCATAACGAGTCTAATGATGGCTCTTTCCCGAATCACGGTTATTAAGAAAGGAATGTTCCGCAACCTCGGTACAGTTTCTACATTGATGCTGTGCGATAACGACATCAGCAAGATCGAGAATGACGCATTCAAAGAGTTGGTCATGTTATCGACGTTGCGTATGGATGGGTAAGTGTTACAGACGCAATTTCACTGTCAGTCATATTAACATGCCTATTAAATGTTTGTTCTTCTGGAATGTAT
>OZ024860.1:15625184-15647684 GCA_964017155.1 Oasisia sp. SBJ-2009
TGTGTGTGTGTGTGTGTGTGTGCACTATATATATATATATATATATATATATATATATACACATATATATATAGTGTATATAGTATATATATATAGTGTATATAGTATATATATATATATATATATATATATATATATATATATATATACACTATATATAGCGCATGTAGATATAATAATGCAATATTATGTTTACGTGTACCGTATGTTTTCAGCCGTTGGAATCCCTGGTACACCTGAGCATCGGCGGTAACTCCAATTTCGGTAGAAGTCCTGCAAGATCTATCTTTCAAAACTTGCACAGTTTACAGTTTCTTACTCTCGATGGATGCGGATTCGGAAGTCTACTGGTCGGCATGTTCAACAATACTACACTGCTCAGTGAACTCTCTCTCAGTAGAAATTTCATCCAGTCGTGGGACCCGGAGGTGTTTACACCTTTGCGCAGACTACGCAACCTAAATTTGTTCGAAAACAAGATTGTTTCTCTCAATGTCGCCTCTTTTTCAAAGTTGACATCACTACGTAATCTTGACCTAGGGAAGAACCCTGTTGTGTGTAACTGCGACCTGCTGTGGTTCCTCGAGTACACGCAGAAACGTGGCATCAATATCGCACGCTACGGGCAGAAGAACATGTACACTTGCGCCTCGCCGAAGTCGCTGCGCGGTGTGTCCGTTTTACGTGCCGGACTGTCGCCCGCAGATTGCATTTCCCACACCGACCTCGTTTTCATCTTGTCGACTGCGGCGGCCATCTTTCTGACGGCGATTGTGTTTGCGCTGGTGTACAGAGGCCGCTGGTACATCCGTTACTACATCTTCCTGATTCGGTCGCGACGTCGCCGCCACCTCGAACGGGCTGACGGCAGCTACGTCTACGACGCGTTCGTCGCCCATAACAGTAACGACGCATCCTGGGTCGTTAGACATCTACTGCCGCGACTCGAGACAGAAGGTCGTTATCGGTTGTGTCTGCACCAACGAGACTGGCCCATCGGTCGAGAGATCAGCGAGAACATCGTCGAGAGCATCGAAGCGAGTCGCAAAGTGATCGTCGTTCTGTCAAACAACTTCGCCCAGAGTCAGTGGTGCCGTATGGAGTTGGAGATGGCGAATCACCGTCGTCTTGGCAACTGGCACAACAGCCTCGTTCTCGTGCTGCTCGAGACGATCTCACCAGAGAACCAGAATGCCACCTTGCGGAGTCTGCTCACAACACACACGTATCTGGAGTGGAACGAGAGAGCGCAAGAGAAGTTCTGGAGGGTATTGAGGAAGGCACTCAGACCGCCGAAAGGGGCGCCACCTATTGAAATGCGATCAGTGCAAGGATGGACAGGGGCGGGTAGAAGGGGCAGGAAGGGGAACGAGAGGGTGGAAGAGGTGACGGAGATGTAGAAATGTAGGTAGCGTGGTGTGCTTATAGGAACGGATTGAAAACACGTGTTTAATTGTGCATGCGTGCGTGTGTATGCGTGTGTACTGCGTACATGCGTGAATATGTAGGCGTGCATATGTACTTGCGTACATTTGTGTATATGTTTCTGTGCATGCGAGCTTTTGTATTAGTGCGTGTTGTAAACTTGCATGCGTGCATATTAGTGTGTCGTCAAATGTAAAGGAAGCATATTTTTGGGTTTGGTATAATCTTGGCGTGTATGGGTGTGTGAATGGGTGCGTGAATTTATATATATATATATATATATATATATATATATATATATATATATATATATGTATGTATGTACGTACGTATATATGTATGTATGTATGTACGTACGTACGTATGTATGTATGTATTTATGTATGTATGTATGTATGTATGTATGTATGTATGTATGTATGTATGTATGTATTTATGCATGTATGTATGTATGTATGTATGTATGTATGTATGTACGTACGTACACATGTATGTATGTATGTATGTATGTATGTATGTATGTATGTATGTATGTATGTATGTATGTATGTATGTATGTATGTATGTATGTGTGTATATACGGACGTCGGTATGTATAATTTAGTATGCATGCAACGTAACTTGAACGCATGTCAATGATATTCATGTTCATTCGTAAATCGTTGTCGACAACTTCCTTAATTAAAGGAACGCAAAACCGAAAAGTTACATGCTATGCACGTGAAAGAGTAAATAAAAACAAACTATTTTGAACGGTAATCACATTTTTAATGTCAATGGTTTATTAGTAAAAAAAATCTGAACACCTTTTCTATCAAAGTTTGTAAGTTGCGCCATTTTGACTGATGTGTGACGTCAATAATGCTCGCGGTCTGGCAATTCTGTATTTAAAAATAATCGCTAGGTGGCGCTGTGTACATCCGATTCGTGTAGGCGAACCGACCTGATTTTCGTTCAGAAATAGCTGAATTTCGATTGCAACGATAAGGGCCAACATTTTCAAGATAGAACTGAACGCGCTGGTAAACCTGGTAAAGAAGACCCGCCGGAAGCCGAAATGCAGAGGCGAGTAACAAGCCGAGGCGACATTGAGTGATCGACAAGTGGTCGAAACTCGCCGAAACTTCGAAAGGCGAATGTATGCTGTTACTGTGGATACCCGTTACTGTAACTGTATTGTTAGGAGGAAGACTCAAAAATCTGTCGGTGAAGGTAAGCATTTATGTGTCTAATATGAGAAATGTTGCCCTAAATGTTCATTATGAAATCTGGGCTGGATGTTAATTTAAGTAATTAAAATATCAACGCCAACGGAGTCGATGGTGGGTCAGTGACACTGTCACTGACAGATATGCTGATGGCCACCTCGCATTCGGTGCCATGTATTATTCTCCAAGTCAGTGGTGTAGTGTCGGATATGTTATACACAACTTGAAGTTACCCAATTTGAAACACATCATATCACATATGGGGTCATGGCTCTCCGATTTATCTCAGCCTGACACAGACTGACAGAGTGACAGGCTCGGTCCTTCGCCCATGTTTTCAGGAATCAATTTCCAAATTGCCCACAAATCATTGAAATGTGGAAAAAATGCAGATTAATTGTTGTTTTTTCAAATACTGGACATTATTATATTAACAGCAGCGACTGTGGCATGTTTTTTGTATTATTGACATAGCATGACCTGTGCGACTAAAAAACAGATGTGTGTCAATATTGATTGTTCTTTTAATAGGCGTGGTATATTTAAAGCGAGGGTTTGGAGCCTAATTCTGGAGGGCTAAATAAAGAAAGAAAATCACCACCCATGTTCTTTATGAAATCAACTTCATGCTGAATAATAAAGTTGTTTTTAGCTGAATATATGTCTCTATTAAAAATAACCATTTTGAACTGGGTAAAAGTATCACAACTAGCAGAACAAATATTCTAAACTATAACATATGTGGATATATTTATGTATATTCTGTGGTGGTCTTAATTGCAATGTAACTTTGTTGTCGTGTCAAGGTAACCATAATAGTAGCTGTGATGTTCTATATTGTGCTAATAATATTTCTTATTCATGAAAAACTCATTTATACATCTGGTTCTGTTTCAGATGTGCCATGATATATTACAAATGGCCATGGATTTTATAGTCTGTGTTTGGAGCAGACAGTGCTTCCAAATGTCACATATATCTGCCAACAAAGATGTAAGTATAATATTATGTTCATGTATTTATAACAACAGTGAAATGTGTTGCTCACAATTTATTGACAATGAAAATAACATTAGAGTAACCAGAACACCAAACATTTTATATAATACAAATGACATTTCATACAATGAAAACACCACATATTATTCCATAGTAGAAATATACCCAAAAAATTAGGTTGAACAGTAAATGATGTAGGATCATTCTAGAACATTTCGAGTAGCATGGCCAGTTGTCCACTATGTGAGAATTGAAAAAAGTTCCAGTGATTTTATAAAAACAGAACATGTATTCTATTGTATTTTCTACAATGATAATGGATTGAGTTACCTCCATTTTCATATGTCACCTGTCAACACAGTTCTTATATAGTGCAGTATCCAATCCTCAGACATGGGGTCAAATACATTTGTATTTGAAAGTATTTAAATAGTTTTAAGTAACGTAATTGATGTTTAGTAATTAAATGTATTTGGATTCCTCAAGAGTATTTGTATTTAAATAAATGTCAACGTATTTGACCCCATGTCTGCTCGGCATTGTCCAAAGTGCTTTACACTTTACTCCCTGGCATACCTATTCAGTTAAACACCATCTCATGACTGTGGGAAGCATCCAGCCAAGCTGTAATTAATGAATCAAGACGGTTCGTGTTACAAATATCCACCACTGTCAATAGCCAGTTACTTGTTTACACAGCCGAGTGAATTGGAGCAATAACGGGTGAACAGACTTGCCCAAGGTTCGACACAGCAGCACATGGTTTCGTTCTCGTAGTTGAGAGTCTGAAGCCAAGTCCAAAGCTTTAAACCACTGTGCCACTATACATAGTTGATATATTTATTTAAGCCTTATTTTATTTCAGGAGTCCAAGTCGGCCATATACAGAGAATTTTACCCGGTGGATCCATGACAGGCTTGGTCGAAGGGTACAGAGAGTCATACCAGTGTATACCGGCCATAAGATCGAACTTCTGTGCTCTCAGCAGAGAACAAGATCTAGGATAACACTTGGCACTTGTTGACTGCTGCCCTTGCGAATTATCAGTTGATTTGTGAATAAGCAGTTGGATTGTCAATGAACAAATCAACTGACTCTTGACACCAGCAGACCTTCTTTCATTAGCTAGGGCATATCTGAACCAAGGATTGCAATTCTGACATGGACAGTCGTTGTGGGCAGCGGCCAGAGTTCTGACAAAGATGTAATTCACCATTCACTCATTCTTCCCACCACAGTGTGGTGGATCTGCAGGTAAACATACAGCTGTAGTGTCTTCTGCAGCTCCAATTACTTGCGTCTTGACCAGAAAACAGCCATGTTGTCAAGGTTCGCTAGGACGTGGCCGGACGTTCTTGCTAGAGCCAAACCAGTACCGTCCATCCTATAAATAAACAGGACATGCTGTACTGCTAAATATTTGTGTCATGTTGTATCTTATATACAGTGGCTTGTTATCAAGTGTGGTTGTCTTTAATAAAAAAAATTGTTATAATGACATTTAAGTGCTTCAGATTCTATTATCCAATAAACACAAACGTTGGCACCTCAAAATATCAATCGAACAGGAATATCTATGACAATGTATATTTTAACTGGCAAAATGTCATATTGACACATCACGCCAATGTGCATGGTGGATCATCTGACTTACTTGCTAAACTATTGGATTAAATTATTATTGAATTAGGTTAGTGATTTGCACTCTTATTGTGGGGAAGAAACTGGTACCAAATGTTTACCGACTGATCTTGTGGGATATCTACAAATCCTCGTTGACTCGTTCCATCTAGTATATTATGCTAGTCTGTTATTGGGGTGTGTTAATGTTTCTTCTTGTTTGCTGAGTGTGTCCCAATATTTCAAGAAACTCTACCTACCAATAAAGGCAATATTGCAAATTTGCAAAGTAATTTTTACAGTACATAAGTTATGTCTCATCATAGCTAATTATTCATCCTTTACTGTAAGCCTGTAACATGTCCTAGTATCAATGTATTAGTATCTGAACTGACACAGCACACAGAATTTGTAATTGTGTGTCTCGCTGAACGAATAACATGATTGAAAACAACATTCGCAATGCCAGTTTGTGATGTTTGAATAATATATTTACTGAAAAATATTGCAGGCATGCTGGCACATTCACAGTGGTCAACCTGACAATAGGAACTGCGTAACTATGAAAGGCAGTATTTTTGAAAACTTATTTAGTGAATATTGTAAAACCTTAATTTATTCTTTAGACCTATTTATTTTAATGTTTTAAAGTATTTATTAAAATATTTTATTAAAGTAATTTTTAAGTTTATTCAAATAATCAAAGAAAATATGTTTTAATGTCTTAACATATTTAATTTACCTTTATAGATACATTTCAAATAAATTATTCTCTACTTTTTTAATTAATTTTTTATTTATGCTAATGTTTTAAATTATATATTATTTCAATCTATTTTAACAAATATATTTTGCATGTTTTATGTACCTATTTCAATCTGTATTGATTGCCCAGAGAATGAAATAAACCAACCAAAATCTAGGTGCTATATTATCGTTCATGCGAATTGATGGGGACATCTATGATCTGGCTTGCATTCAGCTGTGTTTTAATGTTACGGTCATGTTTAACACATGTAGCTTTACCTTATTTATATGCCTCTGTTCATGCAAACGTGATACCATTCAATGTAGGATAAAATAAAACTAATAATAATGAATAACAATATCGAACGGTTTAACTCGCTTGGACTTGGTCCTAGACCTAGTTAGCGGCTCCATGATCCCATGTCATGTACATACCTTCTAGAACGTTAACTGTGGTGGATGTTTATAAAATATATCAGTATGTACATAAGTCATAACGACAGACATCGCAATGTGTCTAATGGTACAAGATTTAAATAATTTAGACACAGAAGACTTAATATTTACTAACCTTCTTGCGCGCGCTGACTTGGCTACGGCGATGGAAGGTTTCGACCGGTAACCCGTTTCAACGACTATCGTTGGTGATTAAATATCGCGCCAATATCGTTTGCACAGCTCTAAATTTCAAAACTCGACGTCGCCAACGTTTCTGCGGATCTTGACCCACTATATACGATGAGAAACATCCCATTTGAAGCAAGGTTCTTCGAACGGATGTTCTTCTTCGAAGTTCGGGTATCTGACAACATTGTGTTTACAACGGCGATAAGCATTATTATGCGTCATCGGACACGTGACTTTAAGGCCGGTTCTGCGTGCTGAATGGTTATACAACAGGAAGAGGCGGACCGGGGCGCGTTAATGGCCGCCTCTACGGAGCCGAGGATTTCAGTGAAATTATCCACTTTGAAATTATTTTACTAATAAACCACTGTCGTTAAAAATGTGATTACCGTTCAGAATGGTTGCTTTGTATTAGCTCTTTCACGTGCATATCACGTAATATTTCCCTTTTGGCTTCCTTTAACGCCACAGATCACTTAACGATTTCCGTGATGTAGTAATGTAATGATATATATATATATATATATATATATATATATATATATATAAGATATTCATATAAATTATATCATGTATACATATATGTAGATATCCACCGCCAGCGCCTTTACTATGTATGTATGTATGTATGTATGTATGTATGTATGTATGTATGTATGTATGTATGTATGTATGTATGTATGTATTTATGTTTGTATGTATGTATGTATGTATGTATGTATGGATATATGTATGTATGTATGTATTTATGTATGTATGTATGTATGTATGTATGTTTTATGTATGTATGTATGTATGTATGTATGTATGTATGTACGTACGTACACATGTATGTATGTATGTATGTATGTATGTATGTATGTATGTATGTATGTATGTGTGTATATACGGACGTCGGTATGTATAATTTAGTATGCATGCAACGTAACTTGAACGCATGTCAATGATATTCATGTTGTCGACAACTTCCTTAATTAACGCCACAGATCACTTAACGATTTCCGTGATGTAGTAATGTAATGATATATATATATATATATATATATATATATATATATATATATATATATATATATATATATATATATATTCATATAAATTATATCATGTATACATATATGTAGATATCCACCGCCAGCGCCTTTACTATGTATGTATGTATGTATGTATGTATGTATGTATGTATGTATGTATGTATGTATGTATGTATGTATGTATGTATGTATTTATGTATGTATGTATGTATGTATGTATGTATGTATGTATGTATGTATGTATTTGTCATGAATGTATTATGGTTAATTTTAAATGTTGGTGTAATTAGTCCACCACTACCATGTATTAGTTGTGGGTGTGTCGCTATATTTTGGTATAATATTGGCAACTGGTTTTAAATTAGTCTATATTATTTAGAACTTCAAAAACTCATATTGCCATTTTTTATTTGGTCCCATAGTGATTTAGCCGCCATTTTAAAATTGGCCGCCAACTTAAATATCCCCTTATTTTAATAACTATTTCTCCTAAAGCCGTAATTGTGGCATGTGGATATATGTTTTATGGGACATGAATGTAAAATGTAATATTTCTGGAATTTTCTGTCTTTCACCTTCGCCGTTATTAAAGATGGCGGTCGTCAATACAAATGTCAACATTTTCGTTACAATGTACAGTAATGTTGATGATATGGGAGAGGCTGGTGGATAACGATATACAATTACTTGCACTTCACCTTGACTGAGATTTATATATCCGCCATTTTTAAAGATGGCGTTCGGCTAAGCCAGTTATCCATATCTTAAGAACAGTATTACAATAATTATAATCTAGAGCCACCAGATTGATGCAAAAATGTACGGTTTATAGATGTGATTAGTTAAATTAGTCTTCAATAAATGGAATGCCAATTTATCACGCATACACGTTTTCCTGTTATTACTCATAATATGCACGCATGTTGTTTATTAAATTGTTACGTGACATTTATATCAGTTACGTTTATATAAGATATTTGTTAAATGTACAAAACACACATTTACGATTACCTTAGAGAAATGATATTATGTCCTACGTAATTAAAATGCTTTGGCCCGCATAGCCACACATTCATTTTTATCGTATTAGTCGTAGCTATTAACTATTACCTCGTTATGTGTAATGCATATACAGTTTAGATAGGTTTCTATTACAACTAGACATCATTATATGCATACTACATTATTAAACAGCACTGCTTATGTAGTGCGTGTGCGTGTGCGTGTGCGTGTGCGTGTGCGTGTGCGTGTGCGTGTGCGTGTGCGTGTGCGTGTGCGTGTGCGTGTGCGTGTGCGTGTGCGTGTGCGTGTGCGTGTGCGTGTGCGTGTGCGTGTGCGTGTGCGTGTGCGTGTGCGTGTGCGTGTGCGTGTGCGTGTGCGTGTGCGTGTGCGTGTGCGTGTGCGTGTGCGTGTGCGTGTGCGTGTGCGTGTGCGTGTGCGTGTGCGTGTGCGTGTGCGTGTGCGTGTGCGTGTGCGTGTGCGTGTGCGTGTGCGTGTGCGTGTGCGTGTGCGTGTGCGTGTGCGTGTGCGTGTGCGTGTGCGTGTGCGTGTGCGTGTGCGTGTGCGTGTGCGTGTGCGTGTGCGTGTGCGTGTGCGTGTGCGTGTGCGTGTGCGTGTGCGTGTGCGTGTGCGTGTGCGTGTGCGTGTGCGTGTGCGTGTGCGTGTGCGTGTGCGTGTGCGTGTGCGTGTGCGTGTGCGTGTGCGTGTGCGTGTGCGTGTGCGTGTGCGTGTGCGTGTGCGTGTGCGTGTGCGTGTGCGTGTGCGTGTGCGTGTGCGTGTGCGTGTGCGTGTGCGTGTGCGTGTGCGTGTGCGTGTGCGTGTGCGTGTGCGTGTGCGTGTGCGTGTGCGTGTGCGTGTGCGTGTGCGTGTGCGTGTGCGTGTGCGTGTGCGTGTGCGTGTGCGTGTGCGTGTGCGTGTGCGTGTGCGTGTGCGTGTGCGTGTGCGTGTGCGTGTGCGTGTGCGTGTGCGTGTGCGTGTGCGTGTGCGTGTGCGTGTGCGTGTGCGTGTGCGTGTGCGTGTGCGTGTGCGTGTGCGTGTGCGTGTGCGTGTGCGTGTGCGTGTGCGTGTGCGTGTGCGTGTGCGTGTGCGTGTGCGTGTGCGTGTGCGCGGGCGCGTGCGCGGGCGCGTGCGCGTGCGCGTGCGCGTGCGCGTGCGCGTGCGCGTGCGCGTGCGCGTGGTAATGCGTGTGCGCGTGTGTGTCTTGGGTGTCTTGGATGCCCAGATAGTGCACAGCTCCGCCAGCCTTTGATCCAAACCATCAAGAATGTGTGGGCGGGGAAGCGTTTACATGTCCGGAAGAAACGGTTAGTAGGAACCCTTTCCTGTCGTCTTTCTCACTGTTTTGGTTCTTCTCTAGCCTCGATTACCCGGGCTCCGTGAGGTGGCAGCACTTTTAAGCCCCTCAACTCTGCCTGAGGAATTAATGGGCTGCAGTTGTAACTGTCAGGTTAGGGTAGAGTCGCTGATTGGTTTTCAGGCCGAATTTGAAATAACAAATTAAAGATATTTTGTGATCATAGAATGCAGTATTATAACAAAAACTATTCAAAATTAAAATTATACTAACACCATGGAAATAGAAATACAATTTGCAGTTGTTTAGAAAATAGGAATTACGGCAGGATTAACCAGTATCCGTGAGGTGGCATGTTTAGTCCCACATGGAAATATTCAAAAGCCGGCAAAGTCAACAGACTGTCTGCTCGGCGTAGTTACGTAGCCCACCGACAGTCGGTTAAGCGAGACTAGTTATCCTCCGGAGAATTACGGTTTAGACATGGTGTCAATGAAGGTGTTATGTTCGATGTTATTGTAAAGTCATGTCATACAGTACAAACTGTATGCACTGTATCTATAGACTGACCAAATGCACAACGAAGTAGATGCAACATAAGAATGCAACAGTTCAGCACTATAATTTAAATATCTCAATAGTGACCTCAGATTATTCGGTGGAATGCCTTGACTGAGGCGGTAATTGTAACGGCAAACAGTTGCTATCCTGGATGCGGACATGCGGTGGCGCTTTTTTGCGCACTACCTTGAAACAAACTATCTCTTCCTGAAAGACGTGACAAATGACTTACCAAATAACCAAATATCTGGTTATGACGAGTTATGTCGCCCAAGTCGCTATTTTCAGTTATAAGCCACCTCGCATAAAATATGCCAAAAGGGCCTGCACACAGTTATTTCCTGTCAGTAAGCTGACTATTCGCTGTAAAAATAATGCTACAGACATGTTTACCAACTAACTTGTATTTTCTTTCTCCACTCGTCATAATGCACCAGTTTGAAGTGTGTACGTAGTTCCGTGGGGCATGCGCGCAAACCCCCATAATATCGCGTCGCTCTTGAAGGCCTCCTCAGCTCACCCTATCACCTCGTCCATCATGTTACCCAAGCAAAACAGTGTTTTAAAGAACAACGTATTTATAGTATGCCATAATACTTAAGTTCTCTTTGGCTTTGCTGCTGCGTAAATTGTTTAAATATGTATTTGCTTTTACACAGCTTTGTGTTTATGTAAATGTTCACCTCTGCTGTGGACACAAGCTCATACCGAAGACGACGGTGACTCTACCTACGGTGACTCCACCTAAGTTGACCCTACCTACGGTGACTCCACCTAAGGTGACCCTACCTACGGTGACCCCACCTAAGGTGACCCTACCTACGGTGATCTCATCTAAGGTCACCCTACCTACGGTGACCCCACCTAAGGTGACCCTACCTACGGTGACTCCACCTAAGTTGACCCTACCTACGGTGACCCCACCTAAGGTGACCCTACCTACGGTGACCCCACCTAAGGTGACCCTACCTACGGTGACCCCCCTAAGGTGACCCTACCTACGGTGACCTCATCTAAGGTCACCCTTCCCGACCTGTGTGGCGGGAAGACGCTAGACCCCTCGGTGTCCTTCTGCTGTAGTGGCCGCATTTACCCGGCCAACATGTGCTGCGACGGTCAAGTCCAGGGCAGGCCGGTCCAGCCAGATTGTTGTGGCAAGATGGCTTACAGTCGACTCTCGCATCGCTGTGTCAACGGTCAAAATTATGGTCTCGTTTCGTTGAGTCGGTGTGTAGTTGCAATACAGTAATCTTCATGAAAACCTCGTGTGTGCAAAAATACATATGCTGTCATATCAATGTCGCATTTCTTGTAAACAGACACCAAAGCAATACAAGCAATACAATTATGTTTCATCATTGTATATTGAAATGTATATTTCGAAGTATTTATTTGTTTCATTGACAAATTGTAAAATGCAACGAAACGGCAATGTCTAATTATTTATCGCACAGTTCGTTTTAGTGACAGAGAAACCACAAATTATGTCTTTCTAACCTACTGTCAAATTATGTTCTTTCTTGAACTGGTGCTTAGCGTCAAATAATAGCCTGAAAATGCTCTTCTTTATGACAAGACAAATACATTAACAATGTGACATGTTGTATCGCCACAGTAATGTAGTTATCATTATAAAACGTGGTCAACATTGTTGATACGGCAAATAATTGACGGAAGTCACCTGAATGGTGGTACTGTAAGCAGCAAACCACGACGTATATAAGAAGAAGAAGAAGAAGAAGAAGAAGAAGAATTTGTTTTTATTTGACCATTTTGTCAACACAATACATACATACACGTTATCCATGTCATACATATATAATCTGAATAATACAAACATGAAAATTCTAGCAAACATGGTAATAATGCGTATCAATAATAATAAAAGTAGGGTCAGGAGACTCCTCTAAGACCTGGCTGGTCGCTATCTATCGAGGAGCCACCTTTCAGAAAATTTAACTTACAGAATAATTTCTTCATTTAGAACAAATTCTTCAGAAACAGACCAAGATAAAAAGAAAAATCAAGAAAAGAGAAAAATCACCAAACACGCATAATATGAAGATGCTTATGCGCAGCTGACAAGATTTTTGTATCTCAAGTAAAAGGCTCTGTTTTTAAGTTTTAATACTGAATGAAGTGTTTTAGGTGGTTTTAGATACTTAATTATGCATACATACATAGCAGTTTTGTCTAGTGCATATTACTTCATAACTTTGTAAAAAATACAGTTTAACATAATTTACAAATCCCTGTGTACTATGTGACATAAGTTTTTCTTTCACTATTTCAGGAAGGTTATTTAATAACAGTGGCAAATTATGTCTGAGACATTTCTTTGCAAATTCATGTTTAATTTTATAAGTGTATATTTTATTTTTGTATCTTGTGTCATGACCATGTACCTCACATTTAAACACAAACCTCCAATTTTGTAAATAGCGAGGTAGGTCATTGTGTAGATATTTATAGTAGAATTTTAATTGTTGTAATTTAAGAATGTCATCTACTTTTAATAAGCTAAGTTGTTTGTACAGTGGTTCAGTGTGGGAAATGTAGTTACTCAAAGTAATAATTCTCAGGGCTTTTTTTGTAATTTTATTATTCTATTTGATTCAAAGCCCCATGCCATGATGCAGTAATTAATGTGTGGCACTATTTATGAATTATATAATATTTTTTTAATATCTAGAGGTAAGATATGTTTCAGTTTGTTTAAGATTCCAATTTTCTTAGAACATGCATTTGATATTTTTTCAGCGTGCTTTTTCCAGTTTAAATTTGTATCTATAATTAAACCCAAGAAATTAAATTCCTTAACTTGATCAATGTTTACATTGTCTATCTTCAGGTTTAATATCTGTATATTTTTCTTTTTCTTTTGAAATATCATAAATTTTGATTTTACTACATTTAGTGATAATTTATTGATTTTGAGCCAATCATTTATCTTAACAAGTTCTTCGTTTATTAAAGATTCAACATTTTGGTCATGTGTGTTATCACTGAACACATTTAGTGTACTTGACAAAGTTGTGTCGTCTGCATAAATGAGAAAGTTAAACATTTTACTTGCTTGTGCAAAATCATTTATGTATATGATGAATAGTAGTGGTCCTAAAATTGAACCTTGTGGTACACCTGTTGTTATTTGTAACATATTTCATTTGATATTGTCAATTTCCGTGTATTGTTTACGATTTTCTAGGTAGCTGCTGAATAAGTTGAGATTAGTTCCATGTACACCGTAATATTTTAATTTATCAATTAATATTATATGATCAATGGTATCAAAAGCCTTGGAGAGATCTAAATATATATTAATTGGTATTTCATCTTTATCCAGTTGTGTTATTATTCTATCTATTAATTCTAATGCCGCATATTCTGTTGAATGTTTCGGTCTGAAACCGTATTGATGATCAAACAAAAGCCTAGAGTCTCTTAAATAAGATGATAATTGTTCAAATATATTTTTTTCAAGTATTTTTGAAATAGCTGGTAGAAGTGATATAGGCCTATAATTACTGAAAACTGTTTTTTCACCTTTTTTATAAACAGGAATTACCTTTGCAATTTTTAGTTTATCGGGGAATATTCCTGTTGTTAATACTTGATTTATTAATAATGTTAAAGATTTGGTTAGTGCTGGTTCAAGAATTTTTAGTAATTTAGTGGAGAGACCATCATATCCACAGCTACTTTTGTTAGGTAAATTTATTATTGTCCGCTTTATAATATCTTCTTCAACGTAGCTAAATGTAAAGTTTCTGTCTACTATTTTATTTAGATAATATGTATGTTCACGAGTGCCTTTATATTTTATATTACTTGCCAGATTACTACCAATATTAGTGAAAAAATCATTAAATTTGTTTACAATTTCTGATTTATCTCTCACAATAGAATCAGAGTCTTTAAAATATTTGGGAAAGGATTTGTTAGTTTTATTTTTAGAAATGATTTCATTTATAGTTTTCCATGTGTTTTTTATATCAAATTTAAAATTATTAAAACATTTATCATAGTAGAGTTGTTTTGCTTTACGAAAACTTGTTTTAAAAATGCTATTGTACGTTTTTAAATTGACCAATAATATGGCATATTTGGAAGATTCAGGATTAGTGAGTTTTATTTGTTTGTAAAGTTTATCTCTGTATCTTATTGAGGTTAGCAGTCCTTGAGTTATCCACGTAGACTTCTTATGCTTGTATTTGTTAAATTTAACTAATTTGCTAGTCATATATTTATCTTTAGCTTGGTTTATTTCATCTATGATAATATTATAATTATAGTTTGGGTCAGTATTTGGGTTGGTGTCTAATTTTGTGTATATATCAGAGGAGTGAAGTTCATTTTTTACCTTTAACATAGCCTCTTTATTTTGTACATTAACTTGTATAAATTGTGTAGTATGATCCTCTTTAAGAGTGGTATTCACAAACATAAAGTATGGCTGATGATCAGAAAATTTCTTAATTAGTATTCCTGCTGTACTTTGTAAAATACGTTTTGTTAAATTACAGAAGAAGTTGTCAATAAGAGTATCAGCCCTTGTTGTGAACCTTGCAGGAAGTGTAATTTGGGGGAAGAGACTAAATGAAGTCAACATATCAAAGAAAGTGCTACAGTGTTCTTGCTCATTTATTTGTAACATATTTATGTTGTAATCCCCTGCAAGGATAACACTGTTGTTTTGGTGACATCGCAAAGTTGATAAGACAGTTGAAAATTCATTTATGAATTTGTTATAATTTTCCGTTGAGGGCCTTGGAGGACGGTAAATGTTTCCTATAATGACTGGTTGCGATAATCCTCCTCCAGTTATTTGTATTATTTGACCCTCCCAATGCTCATACGTATTCAAATTCATCTTAACTTCATAATCAAAACGTTTATCTATATATATTAACAATCCACCTTTACTACTGCAGCTTTTCCCTTGTGAAATGCAGTCATATCCAGTTAACTGGATTAATGACAAATCATCATTTTCAGATAACCAACTCTCCTGAAGGCATATTATGCTGAATTTAAAGTTTGACGAGGATACGTCATTTACATATGCCTCAAGTTCACTAAACTTTGCATTTATGGACTGTATATTTGAACTTAAAATACTTAATTGTTTTCCTTGTTTTTTGGCTAATGAACTAAATGTATCAAAGTCATAATATGATGATCGGCGTATTATTGGCAATTCGTTATTTTCGTCAATAGCATTGCCAATGCTTAAAATATTATTCAGACAACTATTCGAAATACCACCTGTAAACTGGAGAAACGTTTCGTCAGTTACCATTTGTCTGTAATTTAACTTTTTCTAAAATCAACACATTATCATTGTGCAATAACACTTTGTTTACAGTGTGACAGCAAACCAAAAGAAGAACAAAAAAGCCAACGAGGCTTATAGTAAAAAACATCATGAAATATACTCTACCACCAACAATACAACACAAAAAATCACCATTATATGGTAAAGCATATATAAGAATAATATATAAAACAAAAACGTGTAGGGAGCACATATAGAAAGTATAGCCAACTGGCTGGGCTTTCACTTGGTATAACATAATAATTCTCGCATATAGATGATACCATAACGTTTGGCAACGTGCGAGTAATAACAGTAACAATAGATCAAGCATTACGTATATGTCATTAGAAAAAGGAAATACATGTATTTTACCAGTCATCATTTTACGATAAATTAAAGAGCAAAATAATAAAAGAACAAAAAGCATGTGTCCATTTATAGTTTCGCATATTGTCCAGATTGTCTGATTTGTACCTGCGATGTTCTTTAGGCAACGAAGGGACTAAGATCCTCTTCTGCTGTTATCTCTATGGGCGACCCAGATTGCGACTTCTTTAGGAAGACCTTCCCGTTGTACGTCCACGTGCTGTCGATCGTTGCCTGCTTTTTCAGGTCCCTCGCCTTTTTGAAGAGGGCAGCATTCTTTTTCGTGAGCTGCTCGTTTACGTAAATGCGAGTGCCCTTCAACTTCTTTCGCCCCATCATAACGTCTCGCTTTACCGCGTTGTTGATCAGGCTAACGATAACTGGTTTAACCCTTTCTCCCTTTCTGCTTGGTAGTTCGTGGCAAGCAACGATGTCGCTCGTTTGAAGCTGCACTCCCATGGACTTTTTTACAAACTCTGCAACCTTTTGTCTTAGGCCGGTGAATTCTCCGCCACTCTGGTTGCCGGTGCCATTTTCCTCCCCATGGTCGTTCCCGCTCGTCGCTCTCGCGTAGCTGCGGGCTTGGAGGTCCAGCCCGCTGATTATCACGTTGTTCTTTTTTGAGTTCATTTCCAATAGGTCCATGGATCTCACTAATCGTTCAATGTGTTCGTCCTTCGATTGTAGTTTAGACTCTAACAGGTCAATTCGCTTGTTCATTGTATCATTGCTTTTTTTCATTTCTAGCAATGCGTCTTTCAGTTGCTTGTTTGATACTTTTATTTCATCAACACTTTTGCACAGAAATTGTAAAGATGATTTCATTTCTGCAATGTCTTCGCTCACCTTTGAGGGCGGCATCCTTTCAACTTTTTCTGGGAATCAAGCAATACAATGTTTTTGTTTGGACGGCGTTAGTCAATTTTCAGGGTGTGATACCCGTAGTCGCTGGATGTTGCTTAGCGCAAAGTCCAAATTGTTTGAACGGTCAGCGAGGCGGAACGGTCAGCGCGCGGCTCCAGCCAGACCGTCTGGGTGTGGCATGGCGTGGTGTGGGCGATAATGTATGTATCCGACATATGACAAGTCAATATCAATTTACATACAAATTTCCATAAGAGTAAGCGGATGTTTAATCATTCAAAACCTTATGCATTGTACAAATTACAAGGGCAAACACTTCTCTCCATACATTTTCTACTGCCCACACAATACCAATCTACAATAACATCGTGTGAATATATCTTAATAAAGTATTTTATTCACTTACCTGTCTGCGACTTTTATTTGTCTAAAACTACTCTTTTCTGGACGGTGCTGGCTGGTGTTGTTTCCATTTTAGCAGCATAACCTATTCGGTGTTTATACACTGTCGTTGCGATATTGTAGTATTTTGCATTTAAAGGTACTCAATCCACTCGTTTGCTAATCGCCAAACCGTTTTTGTTATTACCAGATGTGTAATGTGTTAATAGTTTAACTAGTATGCACAGTCAGTTAATTTTTTAAATGCGTACTTGTCATTTTATAATTGTAAAAAAAGAATCGCCGTTACACCGGGTATAACTGGCGAAACAATCAGCAGCTGCCGACGCCCTGTGCTTTTTGGGTCACGTGTTTTATGCGAGATCGACTTACTACGGTATAATAACAAATCGCACGTGCTTTTGCGCGTCATGACTAAGATTGCAAGTCAAAGGCAGTGATTCTTCTATGAAGGTACGCATTAAGTGCAATAACGCAGTCAGCAACAAGATCGAGTAGTCGGGGGCTAATTCACTCTTGTGAACGTTGACTCGACGCGGATTCTCTACCTTGTAAGATTAGAATAAATATAAGTCTGAGTGTCACTGACAAGGCAAGCCAGTTTGAGTTGACAGTCACTAAATGTCACTGACACTGACAGTCACCATCGATATCGCTCAGCATCACAACCTGTGTTGAGGTGCCACTAGTATATGTTGACCGGGGTAATCACTCTTCAGGTAGTGGGCCTCTTCGCTGGAGTCTATTTGACAAAGGCCTACGGTATACAACAACAGCAAAGCTTTAAAACAAACGGGGAACATAGAAAGGAAAGAAAAGTATGCATACGAAATATGCACCAAACTGCACAAACATTTCTTTAGACTCTCGTTCATGTTTCTCTCTGCCTTATTGCGAGTCGTCATAGCCTCGGTTACCCAGGCTCCGTGAGGTGGCAGCACTTATAAGCCCTTCAATTCAGCGTGGGGAAACTAATGTTCTGCATTTGTTAACCGCCAGATTAGGGTAGAGACGCTGATTGGCTCTCAGGCTAACTATGAAATAAAAATAATGATATACTGTTAAAAGATAATTATATCCTATGAAAAGTGTTTAACGTTGAACTTATATTAACAAATAAATAAGTAAAAAGTAAGCAAATTTACAGTTGTTTATAAAATTGATTAACCAGTGTCCGTGAGGTGGCAGCATTGTTTAGTCCGACATGGATAACATACTATTTAAATAGGATACTTTTTTTTATCAAATAATGCTGTATTATAACAACTATTCAACATTTAACTTGTACTAACACAAAATAAATAGAAATACAACTTCTCCGTTGTTTATGAAATAGACATTACGGCAGCTCTAACCAGTGTCCGTGAGGTGGCAGCATTGTATAGATCACGCGGATAAATATTCAAAAGCCGGCAGAATCACCAGACTGTCTTCTCGGCGTATTCCGCAGCCGACCGACAGTAGGTTAAGCGAGACTATCAGTAATTTCGCACAAATCAAATAAGAGCGCTTTGGGATGTTTCGAAGTATATGCAGTTCACGCCAGGATCGTAACATCATGCTGGCAACTTGTTGACTATTTAGTCCACAGTTTCAAGAATCTGCGAAAACGCAGCGTTAAACATTGCATTTGCCAACTTAGTTGTAGACATTGTAGACCCTGTGTAGAAGTCACTTATAGTTATAGTTAGGCAAGAGATCAGATATTGTGTAGCTCTATAACACTAGAATGGGCGTAGCTAGCAGTGAACATCTCGAACGATGCTTTAGCGAGGTAAGCGATAATTACAGGTTTATGTTTCATAATCGTACACCGGTGTTGTCACGATATATGACGTATTGCAAAGAAGCCGGGACGGATCTTTTGGAAAGTATCACTAGCCGCTATTTAAACAACACTGTGCAAACAACCCGCTTGAAAAAGGTTGCCACATCGGCCTATATATGTGAAATACTAACGATCGTGTCGCAGGCCAACTATCCGTTCCCTAAGTCGAATTGCAATAAAACTGACATTAGCATCTCCTTATTGCCTGGTTTTTTGTATGTCACGCACACACACACACGCCACACACACACACACACACACACACACACACACACACACACACACACACACACACACGGATAGATACAGCCTTGCCATATGTCAAGCTATTAATGCATATATGTCATTAATTTAGCCTGATATACTACATGGAATAAACCCGGGCGAGTGTACGATCTGAAGCATGGTTTTGATGCATGCTGATTGTCCATTAACAGAAACAGCAGGACAACTTGAATTACGCTACAAATACCACGAACGTGTCGATACATCACATCATATATTTATCACCCAAGCCCACGCCCATTCGACGTAGACCCTACTTGTTAGTCATTCATTGCGTCAACGGATGTACCCGCAATCTGCAAAGTGCTGGCTCCCTGCAGTGACATATGGTGACCCTTATTTAATGTGACGTTCCAACACTCCGCTTCTTCACTCATGCGTGGTTGTTGTCTACCACGCCTTAGCATCAACTCACTTTAGTAGCTACGTAAGTGTGGTGGATGGTAATAATCAACAACTGCACCAAAAATAGATCAAACAAAACACAGCATCCGAATAATTTAAGTCCCCCCAACGTGTCAGACAATGGGAACAGCGACAAGGCGGAAAAAAGAAAAGCGATTCTTCGAAACAAGAAAAAAAAAGATTTATTAGGATAACGAGCGATAAAACCAACTACTCCTTACTGTGCGCCAATGTACGTGTGTTAACCAGTGTAAGGTTGCTCTGAAGACACATCTGTTCACAGATCATTATTTTGACAATCGACGATCGTAATTAATTAGTCACATTTGCCACATAGGCCTATATATGTGAAATACTAACGATAGTGTCGCAGGCCAACTAACGGTTCGCTAAGTCTAATTGCAATAACACTGACATTAGCGTCTCCTTATTCACTGCTCTGTTGTATTTATTTTTATTTTATTTTTTATTTTTATATATACCTATACTTAGGCATATGTTGCATCGTAGATTGGCTTCAGTATTGTACTAATAAAAAAGAGATAACATGTACTCGTTATGTTTTATGTATTGTATTTTAATTAACTGATTCTATGTAGGTATGTTGCACAATATTTCGCGAGAATAATTCAAGTAATTGGACTTATTAACACACTTCAATTAATCACGATGTTCTTTCTTATAGTGCAAACATGGGCGTACCAGATGACACACGAACTATAACGAAGGCGTCACGCACTTCTATTCTTGTTTCGAGTGTGGTATCACATTTGACGACGGGCGAGATGCTGGTGTGGTCCACAGTGGTTCCCGAGATAATGTATCCACACGTAAACGCTCAGTCCAGTAAACGTGATATCAATAACGTCAATATTTGTGACTGGCCATGGCCATGGCCATGGCCATGAACGTGTTTTGAAAATGGTTTACATAACAAACAACCCTACCTGGCTCACAGTTCAGAATCGGATAATATAACAATAATAACACTTTGTTTAGACACCGCAAAATCCGCAACTGCTGCCTCAATCATGTGTGCACAACGTTGTCAGTTTCTAAATATTTTTAGATAAATTCCTGTAAATTTACTGCCAGCAGATGTTGATACGATTTAACGTAGCGGGAGCACGGACACTTGGTGAATGGATAACATGTTGGCGTGTGACTTGTCATCATTCAAGAGTCCGTTGCTACAAAGGCACATCTTTACGTCCTCTATGCAGACCTCCGTGCTCTCGAGGGCTGGTGGGTGATCCATCAGTGGAAAAGCGATATAAATACAGGGTTGAGTGTCGTCGGTATTTTCATGGTATTTTGGAATGGTGCGCTGGTTTAGTTGTTTGACAACTCACAGGGGAAACCCAGAATATATGTGAGAGTTAACTTTCCGCTGTTCGTTGCAACCACGTTTTGCGCATTAGGGAAACAGTTTGTTGTGTATCGGCCAGACACACCAAAACACAATAGGGTATATGGTATTGATTTTTTGTTGACAACATAATTTTCTTGATAAATACGGACTATTTGTCTTGATAAATACGGACTATCCCTTCTCCCAGAGAACAATAACTGATTGGAATAATTTAAGTCATGATTGTGTAAATGCCAGCAGTGTAAATATGTTTAAAAATAAAATTGACAATTATCTGGCAAGGGCGGGCTATACCTAGGTTGAACACTTAAATGTTTTAGAAATTATTTTAATACTGATTAAATTATTTATTCATATAATTATTTTAATTCATTTATTATTATAACAAATGGTGTTATTGTAGGATATTTTATGTATTTATTTATTTTACTTGTATATTTTTTAAAGACAACGTATACATTTTATTTTACTTATGTATTTATAAAGACAACGCATTTTAATTAGTAGCATTTTAGTGCATTTTATAATATTGTATATTTAATTTTTTTTTAAGTGAACACTCGATAAGCCATAGGCTTCCTTGTTCACATGCCGTCTGGAGCTTGGTTCTGGACGGCAACTTATTAAACTTGTTAAACCCTCAAAATTCCCATTTTGCCCGCATATATGGGTAAAATGGGATTTTGATCCGGGAAATATGGGATGCATTTAGTTGTGTCATTCGCTAATGTTACATGTTCCTACATATTCAGAATAGTTATTTTAAGTAACTTATATTTTAGAACTAGTAAAGTACAATAAGAATAGCCAAGATATGCGATATGGTAAGGTCGTATAAGCAAAATGCCATACTTCTTAGTGAATTATACACGCTTGGGTGGATTACTATTCCTGTATAATTACATAATCCATATACCTCACAACTTTATGTAGCTTAGTGAGGTACTAGTTAAATTAATCGAACTACAGAAACAGGCATATTGTCAAAGTAAATTTCATTTTTAATGTTTTTCAATGAAAAATACAAAAACAACACGGCATAACATGCATAACTGTTGCATACCAGTGAACATTAAACAGTTCAGTGCCCTGTGGACCTTTAGTAAAGGTCACATCTAAAATAGTCAACGTGCATAAATATCC
>OZ024860.1:15652684-15680184 GCA_964017155.1 Oasisia sp. SBJ-2009
GTGTATGTTGCGTCGCCTTGGCAGTAAGTATAGCAACAATTAAATGTTAACCCGATTCATCTACACACTTAGTTGAATTGTATGTTGCGTGGTATACATGTGTACATGTATTTTATCAGCATGTTCGTTCCTGACAATAAATATCAAAGAAATCACGTTATATTTATGCAAGGTTTTCGTGTTAGATGTTGGAAGGCAGTGTTGTGTAGAGGCAACTATTCAAAGAAACGTGATATAGAAATGACACCATTGTGAGTGAACATTGATAAATGTGATTTAAACAAGCAACATCACTGATCGGAATGCCGATAGTTGTCTGTTCTTTCTTCAGCTCACAAATCTTAATTGATATTATTGGTACTTGTTTTATTCTTGAAAGCTATGCGCATAGTAATAAACGGGTACGGGTATATGAGTGTGTGTGTGTGTGTGTGTGTGTGTGTGTGTGTGTGTGTACGTGCGTGCGTGCGTGCGTGCGTGCGTGCGTGCGTGCGTGTGTGTATGTGTATATGTGTGTGCGTGTCTGCGGATGTAAGTGCGATCGCGTGTGCGAGTGCGTGTGTACGTGCGTACGTGGGTACGTGCGTACGTGGGTACGTGCGTACGTACCTATGTGTGTGCGTGTGTGTGTATGTATGTGAATATTTATGTGGTGAGTGTGTGTTATGTGATTGTGTGTAAACAACTTGTTTTTTTCACTATGTTATTCTTGCAGGAAGAATCTAGTATCCAGTCATTGACTCTAAATGACGACACTGAAGAACTTGGTATGTCTCTTGTATATGCCTAAGACAAGCTCATACAATCTGACAGTGAAATTTACGTAACTACCCGACAAAATAATTATGTTTTCATAACAATTTGCTCATCTATTCTTCAACGCATGGAAATCGTTATATAAAAAATGTATATGTATATGGCATAATATATTTGTTATACGGATTATTTGAGTACATAGTACTAGTGCATGGACGTTCATATAAATACGTCCAACAGTTGGGTTTTCAAACCTGATAACATGCCGTCTTCGTTTTCTGTTGTAGTTCGTGATGGCCGCTTCAAAAGAGGTATCGCAAAGCAATTGATGCGTGTTTATATTAGTGGTTCAATCAAAACATTGAAACGGCTAATATTAACGAAAGTGTTTATTAATCGTACTTTATAACAAATTTGTATATATTTATGTATACTTGTATATATTTGTGTATGTGTATATATTTGCATACATTACTGCAGACCCGCATCATATAATAACGGATAACTGTGTTATCTGCGCATGTGCCTCTCTGTCGAACCATTCACAATATACGCGTCCTTTCCCTGACCTTATTGCTACAGGCCAAAATTACATGACATGATCAAATAACTAAATATTGTTCGTGTACTGCACACAGGTTTATACCACTTTAATTAAGAATGCAACCTTAGCATACCGGTTTCAAATGCCACACTGCACATAGTAGGCACATTGCGGGCTTTGTTCCAGCACAACTGCCAAAGAAGTCAGTACGGTGCAAGACATGCAAATGCGCCTGCAAGGGAAAGTGCGAATGTCATTGCACCGACTACGGCTGCACATGTAACACCTTACGGAAATACACACGCGGAGCCTGCCAAGCATTCACTGCAGGAATAGTGCGTGGCTTGCGAAGGAAGTACTTGTGCAAGTCATATTTCAGCGGGTTCACCTGCAAATGCTACAACAAATCAAACGTGTCGTGTTTTAGTCCACGGCATTAAAGAGCTTCAGTTCTAGACACTGTCTTGTATTCTTGTAACGTTAAGCTAGATTTCATATGCGTCTGGTCATGTCAGTTGTGTATCCAATGTAATATTTGCATTTAACCATGTTAGCTGTAGCTGCAAGAACTAATCCAACGCCCAGTCTTTAATTTTTACAAAATATTATTGCCATGAAATACATGTGTTGCCTACTAATTTTGACTTCGCGTTTTGCTCCTTTGCTTCACACTATCTGCATTTCCTCTACTTGCTTGGACAACTTTATAACAAAGCTGTTCTGTCATGCAATCTATGATGTATGACATGGATACGTTTCTGGTGTTGTATGCACACAGTGTTCAATAAAATGTGTAATAATCGCGCAGTTAAACACAATCTTTATTGACGTAATAAAACAACTGAGGTGCATTTAGTGTGGTCGTTGCGTGTGGTAAATTGTCAACGTTAACTGTCATACACTTCAGCCAAGTGCATACGCAGACACATCAACAAAGAACCCGTCCAAAAGCGCATCATACTTTCACGTGAATACAAATTTTGAAAATAGTTTGAAGAGATTTGTATGCAAAAATTATTTAATTAATTTTGTTTGAAAAAGGTTGAGCACACTAGCTAACATGTCACGATTATCAGTATGTATGTTTGCTTGTTGGTGTTTAGAAAGTAAATACTAGTATCAAATGGTACACGAAATGACACACTTCTACTACCCGTTTATATGCTGTTTCAAAATCAAATAACTTCTACATGAATGTTAAGACGGATGTAATGCTGTCATGTGCAATCAATCAAGCGTAACATTACTTCAACGTGTCCCAGAAATACATCGTGTGCTCATGCGCATGACATACAAACATGCTATTGTGTGGCAGGTAGAATTCGTATGATTTTCATTCGTATGATTAACCAGGATCCGCGAGGTGGCAGCATTATCTAGCCCCACACGGATAGCATACAAATTAAATAAAGATACCTTTTTATCAAATAATGCTGTATTATAAAAACTATTCAAAATTAAACTTATATTAAGACAAAATAAGTAGAAATTCCAATTTGCAATTGTTTATAAAAAAAATATTACGGCAATGTCCGTGAGGTGGCAGCATTGTATAGATCACGCGGATACAATTCAAAAGCCGGGAGACTTACCAGACTGTCTTCTCGGCGTAGTTCCGCAGCCGTCCGACAGTCGGTTAAGCGAGACTACTCCATCCCTCGGACGAGTTTGGAAAAGTCTACATCTGTGAACACCACGACGTCGTTTCGTTTAACCGACTCTACTTGGCTGCATGGCTTCGCCGAAAATATAATCTGGTGAAATTGCGATGAAACGAGTGTAGTGTAACTGCTTGAAGCCGTCAAATGCCATCATTTGTTGGATTAATTCATAGGTTTATGTCTGTGATAATTAGATAACGTTTGTATTGCGTTTGATAATGAAAATAAGATACATTTTTACACAAAATAATAAGTATAAAATAAAGAAATGCGATGAAAAAGTTACATTAATTAAATATTTTAATTTCTGTTTCTTTTTGGGGGGTAACATGTTTCACATAAGTTTAATTTTGAATAGCTATTATAGCATTGTATTATCAGATAAAAGGTATCTTTATCTTTTATTTCAAAGTAGGCCTGACAGCCAATCATCGTCTCCGCCCAGGCCGTTGTGAGAGGTTCAAAATGGCTGCCACATGACGTCATGATGGGTAAATGAGTACTGCTATATATATATATATATATATATATATATATATATATATATATATATATATATATATATATATATATATATATATATATATATATATATATATATATATATATAGAGTAGTATATATATATATATATATAGAGAGAGAGAGAGAGGTAGAGAGAGAGAGAGAGAGAGAGAGAGAGAGAGAGAGAGTAATATATATATATATATATATATATTATATATATATATATATATATATATATATATATATATATATATATATATATATATTGCGTTACAACGTTATGATGTTATGACGTATCACTCATTGAACTACTCAGTTTTATACGCCATGCCGAGCTTCCTATGCTGGCAATGGGCGAGAGTAGTATAGGAGTGCAGTTGACTACGCTTTTGTGGTGCCATGATCCGCCATTTTGTTTCCGGTCACGTGACTTCCTGTTGCGCGACTTCCGGTCACTTGACTTCCTGTCATTTCAACCCCCGGTTTAGTTTCCCGACCGCTGATTGGTTTATGACTACGTCCGGTTTACCTTGTTGGTTGTTGATTGGTTGTTGTATTTCTACTCCCGGTTTAGTTTCCCGATCGCTGATTGGTGTAGGACTACATCCGGTTTACCTTGTTGGTTGTTGATTGGGTGTCGGAGATCACTTGACTTCTGGTCATTTCTACCCTGGTTTAGTTTCTCGATTGCTGATTGGTTTAAGACTACATCCGGTTTACCGTGTTGGTTGTTGATTGGTTATCGAAGATCGCTTCATCGAAAACTAGTTCCGGTTGTTTTGTTCTGGTATGCATAGCTAGCCACTGTTTTGTCCCGATCCCGTGACTTCCGCTTCCGCTTCCGCTCGAGGAAATTCATTCGTTCTTTCGTCTAGGGACTAACCGTGTGTTCGTCGTATGCATGTAAGCGCGTGTTTACGACGTGTGGTGTAAGTGTAAGTGTAAGTGTAAGTGTAAGTGTAAGTGTAAGTGTAAGTGTAAGTGTAAGTGTAAGTGTAAGTGTAAGTGTAAGTGTAAGTGTAAGTGTAAGTGTAAGTGTGTGTAAGCCTTCAATTTGCTTTTGGTCTAGAATATGTTTGTGTGAGTGTGTATGCAACTATATAGGAAACGAAACAACGAAACAACGAGAATCAACGATTGCACACAACGTTTATTTCGATAGTACACGTGGTACAGCATATGGTGAGTTGGTGAAGTGGAGGTTTGCGGATGACTTAACAGCGCTCCAGTGACTCATTGATGTAGAATGACGACTTACGGGTGAATCAACACCTCTCCAGCGGTCCGAGCTTACGGATGACTTAACACCGCGCCAGTGGCTCGTTGATGTATAATGACGACTTACGAGTGAGTCAACACCTCGCCAGCGGTCCGAGCTTACGGGTGAATTAACACCGCTCCAGTGGCTCCAGTAATGAATGATAAATTGGTTTGTGGATGAGTCACCACCGCTCCATCGGCTCTTTTTTCTGTGAAATGCTGATGATGTGGTGGTATACCGAAATATATGTGCAATCGGCGCCAAAGGGAGATACAATCAATTGCCGAATTAGTTCCAAACAAGTTCGTAATGTCTTCTCGCGTACATTATGACGTAATCTGGGTGAGTGTTACATTTGCCAGCTCTCAAACATTTATCCAGTCGAATACGCGGCAATCGTTAGCGACTAAATCTTTGCCAAACAAGTTAGCGAACATTTTCATGGGTACATTACGACAGCGAAATAGTAAATAAGCGACACAATATTGTCCGCATACATTAGAAAGAGGACTTTGAAGAGTCGTGTCGTTGTAAGTCCACTCCACACAGCAATTGTTCAGAAACGTGCGAAACGTTGTGTGTAGTGGTGGTAGACCATACGAGTCGAAGTATTCGCCGTGGTCGCCGTCGATGTAGATGACGATCCAGTGTTGACCAGGTTTATCGGCATCGTGGGTGTTGCAAACGAACGCTGTTGGACAAGCACCAACGATTCTCGTTGGAAGTTCGTCTTTGGCGACAACACCACGAACGACATCCTTGGTTCGTGAGTCGAGCGCCAACATACGCTCGATCTGCTTCGTGTCCATCAGTAGTCGAATATGACGTTTCTGTTCTTGTCGATTTCCAACACTGCCTCGAACTCACCGTACGCAACAACATTCACCGTTTCGGAGAGCGCCGATGCGAAGTGAATTTCGACACGCAAGTTACCCTTCTTCACCAGGTGGAAACACGACCCATCGCAGGCGTCAGGGGTCAGATCAAACCCGAAGAAGGTGTAACCGTTGCCGAAGTCTGTGCGGGTCAGATCAATTCCTTCGTCTTGCGACACTTTGCCAGTGGAGCAGAACAGGTTCATGTAACTGCGAACGTGACGACCCTCAGCAAAGTTCGGCTGGAGCGGTTTTCCCGGCACCTGTCGACCGTCCACGTAGACGGCAAGGAAGTTAATGTCGTTGTGCTTCGCGTGGAACGGGTTTTTAGAATACGACCCGTTGAAAGCGTCGTTGTCGATGCAGCACAACACAAGGCGTTTCGGGAGTGTGCCCAGGAAGAGATTTTCGTGGGTGTGTGACATGGCTCCTTGTGGAATTGTGTAGACTTTGCAGTCGACCGGCCGGATTGGATACTTGGCTGTACCTTTGTCGAGTGCCTTGATGTGAGCCATTTGCACAGCCGTGCTCAGTGCGGCCTTTCTCGCGAACACACTGGCTTCGATGATGTTTACCTTGTAGTCGTGGTTTGCACCACCCGCCATCAACGCAAAGCTGTCCTTGCTACGCACTAGCCGGATCTTGACGTCGACTCCGTTGAGTAGGAAACGATCCTGCAGAAACATGTCGACGTGCAGTCGCCCCATCATTTCAACCACACGACTTTGTGTCGTGTAATTTCGTCGGTTTTTAAAACCAACATTCGCCGTATCGTCATCGACAAGCGCGACGCTGTCCATCCGTCCGGCTGTGTCTTTGTACCACAGCTGGCTGGTCAGCTGTGTCTCCTTGGCATCAGCACCGTAGCTCAGTGCTGTTTCGATGTAGGCGCGATACGGATACGTGTTGGTTGACGGTGTCACGAGTGTGTCGTTCAAGTACACGTCGACTTGGCTGAACAACGAATGCAACCAGTTGTTCACCGGACCGACTGCGCTGTCTGTGTCGAGGTTCGAGCCGTCTGCTTTGGTCACCTTCGCTCGCACGAAGAGGTAGGTGTTGGCTAAATCCATGTAGGCGTCTCCGGATCCTGGCAGTAGAAATTCGATGGGACCTCCCGAATCGAGTGACGCCGTTGGTTGGTGTTCCACCCATAGTCCGCTTTCGATGCTGGTTACGGTCGGTGGCACGCTAAAGATATCCAGCTCGCTCTTCACACCTTCGCAAGATTGTCGATGTACGAAAGCCATGTTAACCGTCGAAAATGTCGCGTGGTGTCTGTCCTTTACGACGTCGTTTTACAACACTGGTCGGTCGTGTCGTGGCTGCGCGTTTTATAGGTCGTCGTTGTCGTTTCTTTGACTGTGTTCGCTCACCAGGGGGTCCGGCGGTTGTCACTAGACTACGTAGCAAGTCCTTACCGGCGTCGGTTACGCGTCTTTTAGCCGCTTGTTTGATGTTCTGTCCAGTCATTACGTCGTCAGCAATTTGCATTCCCGTTCTCAGAGCCCGCTTGCCTACAGCTACCGCACCTCGTCTGATGAGCGGCGCGACGCTACGCAGTAAACCACCAAGCAAACTCCCTAGCCCATGTCCTCTCTGTACTTTAGCACCAACAAAGTATGGTAGTGCCCCACCCACCTGTCTAGTGTAATAATCGTTGTAGTTCATTTTCAAAAGAGGCTATTCTTACGACGTCGAAAATGAAGTGTCACCGTCACTTTTCCCCGCTCGAATGGTACGGAACGCCCAGTGTCGTCTCTTATATCAACCTCAACGGTCCCAAACACCTTCGTCATTAAGGGCACGTAGTGGATGTGGTCGAACTGCTTCGAAACCATATCTCCATGCTTACCCGTAATCGGAACAATCCTCAGCAGAGGCACGAAGCTGTTTCCGACTATGCGTGGCTCCACAACACTCGAATACACGTAGAGCGACTCCATACCTTGGTTTATATCCACCACGGAGGATCCTTCGAATGGTTTCAGGGAGTAGTTCCCAACCGGACTGGTGAGGACTTTACTAGGAAACCCGAGTATGTGTCCCATGACCCCTGTTAGGGTCAACCTAGTATTAGGTGTTAAGAAAACCGTGGCTTTTTGAGTGACGCTGCTGTAACTAAGTCTTGCTCCTTTCTTCTTAGAACCCACTCGAGGTACCATCAACTTTTTAGCGATAGCCGCGATGAGTAATTCAGGGCGATCGTAGTACCCAGCATCGATATACGTCAGAGAGGCGTTACCACGGGCACCGTGTTCGCTCACTATACCGGGTGCGGGTTGGATCTCCATTACACCGTCGTCTTTTGTTACGTTGAACCAGTTATGTGGGTAGTTTATTTCCGCTAGCCCACATTCCCACTCACCACGCAGATTTACGTGTCGTGGTAGCGTAGTGACGAAATTAGTCAGCGTGTTGTTGGGGTGTAGGTGCATTGAGGCGTTACTGGGGAGAACCAGATAAAAATCAGACGCCATCGTTCTTTTTCAAAGACGGGTTGGGTAACAGATAACCTAACGAACTACTCAACAACGCGGTCCACAAGTTAGAGTCAGTGTGGCCGAACGTCAAATTGTATATACTTACAACGATAACAGTATACAAAACGAAAACTTGACACAAGAACACTATTTCTGATTTAGGACAATCAGTACAAAGGAGATGCCAACGTGACGTAGTGCTTGTGGTATCGTCTTCACGTCCGTCTGTTGTGTCCTCCTCCGCGATATCGTTGAACGTTGTCTTTGACGTCATCTCCCGACTGTGGACTCCGGCTCGTGCACCTATCTTTTATACAATTCTCTCCTACACCTGTTTAAATAAACTTCCATTAAACATTAAACATTAAACACTATTAAAAGAACCGTGTCACTTGTGTTTGTATCTAACAAGCGCTTTGGCGTCTAGCCAACTATTGAACGATGGTGGGTAACCGAACCACTTCACCAAGACCTCCATACGCTTACCCACCTTTCTTCGCCGCAGAACCGTTTCGATACGATACAGTTTATCGTTTGATACCGAAACTTTTTGTAGTTCCGGTTCGTAAAACGACCCGTCCAGCAGCTCTCCGTGGTCGTCAACCAATTTGTATACGGGTGGGTCAGAGCGATGACTGGAGTTGACAGTGAACAATTCTTCGGTCCAGTTAGCCATGTACCCCTTTTTGAACTGTCGCTTTGCTTTGCTTATTCGCACACGATCACCAACCACAAACTTTGGCTTACCTCCACCATCGCGACCATACAGACGCTGCCACACAGCCTCCTGGTTCGTCTCGTTCACCATCGATGGCGCCATACCTAAGCTTCGGTGGTAAGTGTTGTTGTACGACCACACGAAATCACGCAACTTCTCTAGGTATCTCACAGTCTGGTGTTTGGTAAAGTACCGCCACATGCGTGTCTTCAGCGTTCGATTGAACCTTTCGACAATGCTCGCCTTTGTTTCCTCGTTGTGTGTCGAGAAGTGGTGGACGCCGTTCTCCTTCAACAATGCTTGGAAAGAACGATTTCGAAATTCCAGTCCTTTGTCGGTTTGCAACGTCATGGGTTTGACACCGGACAACAATTCTGTAAACGCCGCCACCAACGACGACGCTGATTTGTTCTTCAGCGGGATGCACCACGCCCATTTTGAAAACACATCGATCACGGTTAGCAAGAACGTGATTCCGTCATTATCTTTTTTCAAGTTTGATACGTCGACGAGATCGGCTTGCCACTGTTGGTGCATTCCTCCCACTACGACACAACGCCGTTTGAATGTCGTACGTACCGGTTTGTGAAGTGTGTACGTGTCCTGTTCCGACAGCCATTTCTTGACGAACCGTTCCGACGTACGCGATGCACGTTTAAGCGCTCGGACACCGCCGTAACTACCTACGCGTTTGGCGTCGAAGTAGCGACGTCTAAGTAACTCCGATTTCTTGGTTGTTCGGCGGCGCCCCATGTCCCGTTGGTGGTGTTGTTGTTGCCTTCCACGACGAGACCGCCACCACACCAGGCCAACGGCTTGAAGCTAAGACGATATTTTAAAACAAACACGGTTACATAGAATACGAGACATAGGATTACTCCTACCACGACGGTAATCGATCGACATCCAACGGCGGTCATGACGTGACTGTGTCACAGATGCGACACCAACCCCGCTTAATAGGATTCCCAGGACGGTGGCGCTTCACGACGACGACTTCCGGTTGTCGGTGAGCGAATCGCCAGTCGTCTAACACGATCGCTCCAACGCGGTGACGACCCGGGGGTTGTCTGCTGCATGTACTGCCTACGATCGACGTTACCCACCAATTCCAGCGGAAGATTGATGCGTTTGAGGTGTTTCGCGAACGGACGCCACCCTACAGGATCACTCTGTTTCCGTTTTCGCAAAACATCGTTAACAAGATCCATCATGTTACTTCCGGATATCGCAGACCCTTCGATTATCAACTCACCTCGGTCGTTCCACTGACTACTTGGATCGTTTCTGAGACGTTTCAGTAAACGAAGAGCCTTGTTTTTCAAAGTTTTGGGGACACTCTCCACAATATCAGCGTCTGTCCCAATAGCCGCTAGGGGCTCTGCTGCTGCTGCTGTTGCTGTTCCACCGTCTCGTGTTGTTGTTGTTGTTGCTGCTGCTGCTGCTGCTGCTGTTCCATCGTCGTTCACCACAACGACCCGCGTCGGTTGTTTAACACGCTTGTTGGCCATGGTGTTATAACGCAACAAGATCTGATTGTACAGCTTTACCTTGTCGCCTTCGTCTAGATCCGTTCTGTCGAGGACTGAGCTCATCTCGCCATCGAGTCCTCGCAAGACTCTATCAAGCGTGTTCGTTGGAGGAGGAGGAGGAGGTCGAAGGGACTCCAACAGTCGAGGATCCACCAACGCCATTTTCCTAGTGTGTTCCATCTACCCTAGCACTTTTCTTAGCAACGGGATGAGTATAGATCCAGCCAACGGAGCCAACAGAGCCGATAGGAAACCGCCTGTTTGTAAGACTTTTCTCTTTCTTACAGTGCTCACCTTCTTAGACGCCAAAGTACGCAGGTGCTTTTTGTATTTTCGTAGTTTAGACTTCTCCTTTGGTGTTAACGAAACGTTACCTCTTAGTATATTCCACGCACACTCACAAATACTGCATATAAGATCGCTGTCGGAATGTACCAGGATGGCTTTTCGAAGTTTCCGGTTCTTGATTCGCTGCAATAACTCTAGACACAATACGTGTCTCTTCATGCGTGACGACATCCTTTAATGACGATTTCGGTGAGATGTATCTTCTTTTATATTTTTTACCTGCGCTAGCCAAAGTCCTACAAAGGTGTGTGTTACGTTTTCGGTAGGTATACATACTGAACACCGTCGTCTGGAAAGATAGACGTGCGCAAACGAAGTTGTTCTGGTGTTTCTTGTTTAAGATCAATCACCAGGTATCCGTACGGTACCTTTGTCGCGTTTTCGAAAGACTCTTGTACGAATTTCACCTTACCCGGATACATCTGCTTGGCCAAGTGTGATATTTGAGATGTGTCACGAGGGTTTTTGAAAAGCACCATGTATTGTGCATTAAGACTAATGGTGCGGCTTTCTTTGTTTTTTGGAAATAGATTTTGAACCAGGTACAGGACGGATGTGTTAGCGTGATGACTTTTTTTCGTGAATAAAGTTGTGACCCTGGCATCGGTTTCTGCCATCAGATCGTCAATGATCACTAGGTTGTTTGTTGATGGATCGCATATCGACGACTCGGGAAGTCCTTCTTCAAACAACACGTTGGGTACCTGTTGTGTCAGAGTCTCGTAGGCGGGTTGCCATTGGCCATAGCACCACGTTATTTTATCTGGTGGTGGGTCGATCAAAGAGGACGCGTAGCGTAGCATACGTGCAACAAAGGTGGTCTTACCGCATCCGGTAGGTCCGGCTACGATACAGGTGAAGGGGTGTTTCCAGCGTGGATCCATCGTGATGATTGAACACGCCTCTACGAAACACACCCTTTTCACACATCCAACGGCGCTGTGGTAAGGCCGTCGGCGAGGACCTCGCGTTTTGCGTAGAAATAGGTGAGCGCCGCCCTCTCTTGTATGTACGTCAACACAGAAGATTTGATCACTCGAAAACCTCGGTTCCAACCACAACCACTCCTCTGATTGGTCAGCACTTCAAGGAACGTGTCCTTGTTGATCTCGTTGTGTCGCTTGCTCAACCCCTTTGTGCTGTACTTGTCCGCAGACCCAAAGCAGTAATAGGTCTTACTGCAGAGTCCAACGAAACCGCTTCCGTGCCATTCTACCTTAAACAGACCGGGGGTTCTTTTGTCGTATGCTTTGCGTGCTAGGCAGCACGGCGCGGAAGTGTTCCACGGACGATTGGCGAGTCGACAGCGTACGTAGTCGGCGTTGTGGTCGGTGCAACTTTCAGCCGGCAACCACTCCGAACGGTGTCGAAAGTAATGGGACCTCTTTTCTTCGGATACGAGGTCATCCAGGCTGTTACCCGCCAAGGCGATGTAGGCTGAGTCAGTGTCCATTTCGCAATACTGGTACAGAGGTCGCTCGATGTACTTGTCCACAAAATCATAGTAAAACTGCAGCATGCGCAATTTTGCGTATTGATAGACAAAGAAACCAATGTGATGAGGGAGTGAGTATTTGATCACTTTCTTTTCCATCTCAACCTCGTAGGCATTGTCGACGACGACGTCAAGTTGGTGGAAACGTCGGTTGTTGATAAGCATCGATGCTCCGACTTCTGTACAATACTGGACGTCTCTATGTCTATCAACGTCTGTCACCGTCTTTCCGTATCCAGAATTCCCTAGCAATTTCATCGTGTCTGCTATGATTGTTTTATTGGGATCGGAGTCTCCCTTACGACGCGCTGTTGATACAGACTCACCGAAGCGACGAAAACAAGGGTTTGGTTGAAACTCGATGATCTGATACACGTGCTCAACTACCAGTCCGTGGGCGAGGTACCATTGTAGGAGCGGTGTGGCAAGAAGTATCTTCTCACCGTGATAACTTCCTACAAGCATACGTCTCGGGGTCGACATGATATCGTTGTTTCTGGCGTACTGACGCATGAAGGGCCCGATGTCGTCTCGTGATACGGTGGTGTTTTTGAATACCGGTAGCATTTCGGCGAAATGTTGGCGTAGGTTCTCTGGAACGCGGATGTCGCACTCTACCAAACCGAACAGTGTGCCAACACAAACTGCATCCAGAATCTGTTGTTGTGACAGTTCCCATATGACACCACGTCGACGAGGGAACTCTGTGTCGAGCAGTTGTTTTACCGCGGGTGCTTTTTTAGTCTGCTTCCATGTGCATTCCCACATCTCGACTACCTTCACGTACCGTCGGAGGTACGCTGTATGTTTGCGTGTTTCTTCCCTAAGTTGTGCCATGGGTTTTCCATTAACGGTGTTCACCTCTTCCCCAACACAGGGGCAGCCATGAAAGAAACACCCGTGGAATTGATACGCCGTTCTTGTTTCGCGGCACCATCCATCCACGGGTAGTTTTCCTATGCGCTTCTCCCTGCCGTTGAGTTGGTGTCGGATGGCGTGTCCTGTTCTCGAGGCTTCCCAAGTTAACCACTCCGCAGCCATCTGTCCATATAACTGCGCAGACTCGGGTCGAAATCCGTTTTGTTCCCGTCGACGCGTGAACCACCCGGTAGGCATGTCTTGCATCAACGCCCAAAGATAGAGGGCATTGGCGTCGTATCCTACGACGGACCGACACGGTTGCGCTGCCTCACCTAGTTCAACTTCTCTTAAGCTGGTGACGTCCTTCTCGTGATACCTGTGGAATATTATTGCTGGACCACCCACGATTTGTTCCTTCACTAGACGATGTAGGTCTTTGTGTTTCTCATTGAAGAGTGTGAAGTAAGTGTTGGCCGGCAAGTCGTTGAACAGATAGAGCAACGTCAGACCAGGAACGCTGATGCCGTCTTTAAACATGTCGATGCCTCTTTGTTGGTAGAAGATCGTTTGTTTACTGATAGCCTCTAGGAAGGGTACCACATCAAGGTTATTATACCACACCAAAAAATCACGCATGGTCTGCATATTCTTTTCTCGCCATACCCTTTCACATGCGACATAAGCCTCGTTGGTTATGCCCTCGTTTTTAAGGCGGCTGTAGAAGGCTTCCTTCGGCGGAAGGTTACGATCGTCTAGCTTCCGGATATCGTCCATGTACTCGTATGGAAAGTGTCCTTTTGTGAGGTCACACCCGTAGGCTTTTAAGTACTTGTCATAACTGAAGCCGGGTGCGAGATAATTCACCATGTCCAGGAACTTTAGTTTACTCGTCGATAGACACATGAAAGTGTTCCTTCTCTTGATGACAAAGCACGATGCGGTTTCCTTCCCATCGCCAAGTAGCAGATAGGGAACCAGAAACTGTTTAATTGTGTTCAGATCATACCTCCCCGAGTTGAAACCGATCACGGGCATTTGGTTGATCCAAACTAACAGTTGATCCGTCAGTGTGCTGTATGGGTTGTTCTGTTGTGGCGATACGGTTTCCTCTTCCCCCTCCCCCTCTTCCGCCTCCTCCTCCTCAGCACCCTCACTCGTCGCATTATCCCAGCTCACCCGCAGTTCCTCCAATTCATCGAATATACGTTTGTACCTAGGTTTCAGCATTTCGAAAGCGGCGTCACTCGTCCGTTCCAAGTCCTTCATCATGGTTGCTATTAGCGTTTCCGAATCACCGTCCGTGACATAACAGCGAGCATCTTCGTGACCTGGCACGTTTGATGCTATGCTTACGCTAAGGGGCACGTGCCGTGCGACCCACTGGACCTTGTCGCAGTTGGGTGGTAATTCGGTGCTATCAAAGTAGCATTCGAAATCATAAGTAGCGCGATAAGGGTAATAACGCAATTCGTCTTCCACCCGGATACCCTCGTCGTCCAAGCGTTGGAATATCGATGGTGTTGGGTGATATACTCCACCGGGGTATACGTGTCGGACACCTCCCTGACAGGAACGCTCGTGTCGGAGGAGCAGATATGGTCTTTTCCATAACGAGTTGCCGCACTTGCGACACCGATAGCTGTGACAGTACTGTTGCGGATCTTGAATGTACGAAAAGTGGGTTCCATGTAGATTCACCGTCATTGTTTCTGGATAGTGACACATTGACCGCCTGACTAGTTCAGCCACCGTCTTCCCGTCTTTTGTTTCAGCTAGTGTGTATACTGATATGTTTGTGGAAAATGTTGTTTCCACGTGGTGGAGGTCTTCTAGTAGGACACCAGCAAACTCGTGCATGGGCTCGTCTGCGCCATAGTCGGCGTACAGTTGTGCTACGGAAGGCTCCAAACGACGAACGTTGGCCCCACGATGAAGAGCCAGACAGCGAAAGAGACACAGATTGTCGTTGTAGCGTTTGTTATGCTGGTCTCTCTCTAGAGTGATGACAGCCTTGTTTCGTTTCAAGTAGGGAGGAAGGATGGTGTTGACGCAACCTATTGGATGATCTATAATTTTGTTGATGAAAAAGGTGGCGTTCGTCACGATCTCCACAACCCAGGCCGAATCCGGTCGCTGTGAGCCGACCCACTGCAAGACATCGGGTAGTCTGATTCGTTGAAGAAACGTCTCGAAGTCTTGTGAATTTGTAACTAGGCTGGGTTCGTCCAAGTACCGTCCGCAGCAGTTAAACGAGGAGTGAAAGTATCTGTAGCGCCCTGTGTTCTTGTTTCTCAACACGAAGCCGTAGCTCAAATTAATCTTGAAAGAATAATTTTGTTCGTCAAAGACTCGTCGCAGCTGTTGCTCGAGGTCACGCGTGTCCAGCGTGGTCAGTCGGTAATTGTACCTCGACTGAACGGGACCCCTGGATACAGACGTTCGTATGCTTACCCAGTGTTGACGAACAACTCGCAGTAGTTCGTCCGATAAGAGATCGTTACCTATCGGGTATTCGAACGGTGCTTCTAACGGATCTTCCACCAGTTCGTCGTTGCTAGCAACAGCCGAAACTCTACGTTTCGGTGACGGAGGTCCTTCTGGGTCACATCGGACAGTTCTCGTGTGTTGTATGAGTTCGTGGCGTGTACTAAACGAACGTCGGCAAACATCACACACGTTGACGCCGTCGTCACCACCACTCGTAGATGATTGCTTGCATGCGGTTCTAGTGTGTCTAAGCATACTGTCTCGCCTACCGAATGATTTTCCACATCCTGGACATACATACCTACCGATCGTGGGGATGTCGCTCTGTTGTGTATAGGTGTGGTCGGCAGACGACGGTGGTTCTCTGATAATCGTTGGTAGAGTCGGTGATGTGTATGTGTGATCGCTGCTGGGGGTTGTGTGGGTTCCGATGTGACGTCGTAACTCGGCGTGAGTGCGAAACGCCTTTCCGCAGTGACGACAGGGATACAACCGCATGTTGTGATCGTGTTTACGACTGAAAGAGAGTCGTTTCATTACCACTCTTTTATTAACGGACATAGTGTGGGCTGCGTAGGGTATGGTGTAACCACCCACGCGAAGCGTGGGTGGCGGGGGGCCGGGGCCGGGGCATATGTGCGTGTGTGTAACAACGCATAGACGTCGGCTACTTAAAAGAACACATACACGGTATATAAATTTTCCACGTTTTATTATTATTATTATTGTATCAAGAATAACATAATATGTGTATCAATCGGTAAGAATACAATGGTTTGGCTTGCGGGTGATTTAACATCGCTCCAGAGGCCGCGAGCTTGCGGATGACTTAACATCGCTCTAGTGGCTCCTTGATGTAATGACGACTTGCGAGTGAGTCAACACCTCTCCAGAGGTCGGAGCTTACGAGTGAATTAACACCGCTCCAGCGGCTCCAATAATGACGATGACGACATTCCTTACCGAAGACTACACATATCGTTATTTGTATATATAAACAGGCCACAACACCAAACGAGTAGTATACTGCGAAATAGTAAAAATATTATACGTATTTGTTAAACCCGCTATAAGTATTCGTTTACACGAAACAAAGCCAAATGTATATATTTCATACACATATCGTTATTTGTGTATATATAAACAGGCCACAACACCAAATAAGTCCACTCCGAAATAGTAAAAATAGTCTACGTATTTGTTATAAAGCCGCTATGAGTATTCGTTTACACAAAACAAAGCCAAATGTATATATTTTATACACATATCATTATTTGTATATATAAACAGGCCACAACACCAAATGTGTATAATCCGAAATAGCAAAATATTATACGTATTTGTTAATGCCGCTATAAGTATTCGTTTACACGAAATAAAGCCAAATGTATATATTTTAAACATGTGGTGCTTTAACACCAACAACAACAACGGTGTCTGTATGCTATGGCCGGAACCATTGTATGTTCGTAGTGTTCTTTGAATTTGTAGTTACTAACCACGTGGAAATGTACAATTAGGATGTTGTGTTACAACACAACATCCTAATTGTACATTTCCACGTCCGAATGATAATACGCAGACGGTAGTGTAGCTTTGTGCTCTTTGAATACTTTCTCCCGCATCTCCTCTCGCCAGGTGGACGTCGCCCACTTGGAGAAGATAAGCGACAAGGCCGCATCTAGAACGTCTGGTAACTGAGTCGTAATTTTATCATACGACTCGGCAAGACAGCCGGTCATGTGCTGCACTTGGCTTGGGTGGTCGATCTGACACCCAACACATGTCTCCCGTGCCCGTTCGTTAACGGCGACGATGGCGTAGTAAACAAAGGTATCTTCTAACGCATCCACGAGTTCTGTCTGCGTTGATGTTGGTTTGGTGTCGTTCTGTGATGATGATGTCTGCAGGTTGGTTTTCGTTTTCTCGGCGTCGCTGGCTCTCTGTAGTTCGTGGTACGTGGAGTAGGTTGCTGTCTCCATTTCGGTAGGAGCCGGTGACGGGTGGTAGGAAGGGGATACCTCGGCGTAGTCGTCGTCGTCATCATTGTCGTCGCAGTCGTGGTTGCCTTGCCCGTCATCCCCGAACAATTCTTCGTAGATTCGTTGGATGTCTTCGGTATCATTAACCTAGGTGGACAACGAGAAAATTTAGAATAGTGAAGCCCAATTGTATATAACTTAAGCGATAATGACGTTGTTGTTGTTGTTGTCGCTTTAGGCGTTGTTGTTGTTGCTTTCGGCGTTCTTCCAATTCCGAGTGAATGAATTTGTCGAGGGCCGAACCCATAGCTACTGTAAGATTTTCTATTTCCGTCATCTGTTCTATCAGTTCTTCCAACGACACTGGCTCCCCATCCACCACCACCTCACCCTCCGTCTGGTCCTCTACTCTCTTCTTTGTTTGTTCGTCTTTGTTCTAAGGTAAAATAAAGTATAGAATACTGATTGTTTTCGTTACTAATTAATGTTGTTCTTATGAACACAAATCAACACCCAAAACTGTTTCCATTTTGATCGTTTCTGTGTTTATTATTAAGTGAAAACATAACCACAATGACCACACGTGATCGATGAAATTGTGTATACCAGCTGTGGGTCTGGTTTTTGGTTTTCGAGAAAGTTATCGATCTGTTTCACAAGACCGTCCACAGACGGTTCGTAGACCGCTGGTTGTTTGGTGCCGGTATCCTCACCACCGTCATCATCGCTCGTGAGATCGACGACGACCATGTCCTCCTCATGATCATCGCCGTCATCATCATCATTCGTGAGATCAATGACGACACTGTCCTCCTCCTCATGATCATCGCCGTCATCATCATTCGTGTGATCGATGACGACACTGTCCTCCTCACCACCATCGTCGTCAGCCGTAATCATGTTGTTGGTTAGCCATTCTTCAACACGCTCATTACTATTTTTTAACCAATCATCAGTCATGTTTTCTCTTATCCATTTATCAATAACACTGAGATCAGTGTCATACGCCAGCCATGATGACGGTGCTGGTGATGCATGTAGAACGACACACTCATCGTCGTGGTCATTTTCCTAAGTAAAAATTTAAACAATTTAGAATAGTGTACGTAACGTATACCATAACCAAATTATTATTATTATTATTATTATTATTTAATAATAATAATAATAATAATAACATAAACTACATTATTAATAATCACGAGATTAGTAATAATATAGTTTATGGTTGTTGTTGTTGTTGTTGTTGTTGTTGTTGTTATGTTCATTCAGTCTGTCCGGAAAACCCACCCTCTCTCTGAGCTGCCTGATCACAAGTGTCACCAGCGTTTACCGCGGCTTCCATCTCTTTCTGTGTAAACAACACCTGCGCGTCTACCAGCACGTAATTATCAAACGGATACTGCACCGATTTACGAATTTTGGCTTGAATGACGGCACCACGGAAATTCTCCGACGCACAGACTTTAGCGTCGTCTGACAGAGCCTCATATTCCCGAGCACTTATACCCATCCATTTTGTAGTCACGTCGTGGAAAGACGTACACCAAAAGTTTGTCTCTGACTGTGTGTCCTGAAGTAGCATTCGCGCCAAAAAACAGGGCACAGGATTTTTCTGGACTGTGTGTGAAGGACACACATACTTTCCCGCTTTGTTAGCTGTCAAACTCCTTCTACATATACCACAACCGGGGTAAGCGAACATACGGGAATGGTGTTGTGCCGATACCCATTTCACATTAACTGGATCAACTAAAGTATAATAACCGTTGCCTACCTTCTTCGTAACGAGGTTTTGAGTTGTTATCGCCTCGGTGTGATTTGCCATCTTGGTTGGTCGTCGAAGAGTTGGTGGTCGTGTCGTTGAAGCGAAGCGGTGGTGGTCGTGTCGTTGAAGAGATGCTGCGAAGCTCGAAGCCGGTTTGTAGAATAGCGGAAGAGTACGGCCTTTTATACACGGGAGATGTACATTGTATCAGTGTGTTATCGCGTGGCAATCCAATCGGTGGTGGTAGTTGTATCACGTGCGCTATTTGAGCAATGAGCGTTGATTGTATCATTCGACGCTTGGTGTGGGGTGATGGTGGTTGCATCACGTGTGTCGTTCGACCAATGATTGCTGCTCACAATACGGTAGTGGTGATGGTGGTTGTATCACGTGCGCCATTCGAGCAATGAACGTTGATTGCATCATTCGATGGTTGGTGTGGGGTGATGGTGGTTGCATCACGTGTGTTGTTCGACCAATGGGTGCTTACTGCGGAACGTGTCCCAAAGTTAAACAAACACTTTTCTAACACACTCTACTGAACCACTTTCCAACCGACCTTGTCACTTGACAAACGACCCATTGAATCTCTTATCTGTAAACAACTGATAACGTAGTCTGGCAAGGGAGACTTGACAAACGATCCATTGAAATTGAACTGGGTCGAGGTCGGTGTGATGCAACAATGGCGGAAAGCTTTTTGGACTCTCCACCACCACCACCCTAGATACCACACTTGGCTAGCATTGGTCGACAGAAGCGTGAGTGACAGCATCACGTGTCGCTTTCACCGTATAATAACCACAGGTTTTCTCGACAAAGAACACACTCACCACGACTCCCGTCTGGTGCGCACCTCGCTGAATCCGAATCCCGATCGTCATACACAGAGAAGTACTCGAAGAGACACTTCAGAAGATACACAAGAAATAGTAAGTCTCGACTATTGGTGTTGGTATATATATATATATATATATATATATATATATATATATATATATATATATATATATATATATATAATTATGTTACATTATCCAACACAATGTTGTTTATTGTTTCTGTAGTCTTGTTCGTACTTTCATTAATAATTCTCCAAGTACGTTTTTTCCAGGTGTACCATTTCTCGATAAACCCCAATATCCCAATGCTGATGCGACTTGTTCAACCAGTAGCATGTCTCCTGTATCAATCAGCTGCCTCGCTAAATCACTGTCTTTGAACTTACGCATTAATAACGCATACATTATCGCTCGTTTGGTTTTACTCCACTCTTCACATTTTCTTACCTTGATTCGCTTACTTAGTCGTTTGGCTTCTCTGCCGCTTTTTGCTTTTTTGATCAGTTGTGCTGTTTCGTTGTCGCCGTTAAACACCGCTTGTTTGTACTGATAAGCCGCTTCAACAGAAGTGAATGTTTCACCCCACGCATGGACGCGACAGTTGTAAAAATTTGATAAGAAGCTACGTTCTCCACGAAATCGAATAACACGTTGTGTTGTGTCCATGTCTTTGTTGCTTGTGTGGATTTGTCCTAGAGAAACGTCTTCTGGTTGTGTATAGTCACGTGTATAGTCACGTGTGTAGTCACGTGTTTTGTCAACTGTTTTCTTTCGAAATTAATTGAATGCTTCTTTCCTTCAGACAATGGCTCCTGTCGCTTACGTTGTCAACGAAGACGAAGCCGACGACGGAACGTATGTTTATGTTGTTAAATGTTTTAATTAAACGTATGCTAATTGTAGTATCTTAAATAACGAAATATACTAATACAATAATGGATATTGTAATTAACTTTTACTAGTCATAGCGTGATTATAATAATAATAATTTTGTACAAACGTGTGTTACTTTATGTTTGTATATAATACCTGCTTTTAAATTATTTGTTTCTTTTCAGTGAGGAAGAATGGCGCGATGCGCATTCATACATATACGCATATGTACTGAAACAAATACAGGAACGGAACACCAGCCGTCCGGTAATATATGCGGAACCTCTATGGATTCTGGAGGGTGAAGAAGACGAGGGTTATATAACCGAATAATATTAAAATAAAAGAAATGTTTCAATAAGTCAGTTGTTTTGGTCGTTTCTTGTTACTCGAAAAGAGTTGCATGCACATGCACGCATATATACATACACATCAACACACGTGATATTCAACAACAAATCATCGATCAGTCGAGAACTCTTCCCACCATACATACATACATACATACATCTTACCACGAATTGTAATACAACGTTACTCGCCAGATGACGCCACTCGATACGAACATAGGTGTAAAATAAACCGGACATAAATAGCAACCAATCATCGAGCAAGTAAATAAACCGGTGTGCAGTTGGTTACGCTTTTGAGGAGTCATGATACAAATGACCGGAAGTCAAGTGACCGGAAGACGCGCAACAGGAAGTCACGTGACCGGAACCAAAATGGCGGACCATGGCACCACAAAAGCGTAGTCAACTGCACTCCTATACTACTGGCGAGGACGACAAGTCTCAACCAGGATGCTTGTCGTCCTATGTGGTTCTTTTACGTCCCAAATTGAGATGGGACCGACATTATCGTGATTCTCCGATTCATGAAGGATACACACAGTCCCCGATGTAGAAAGCCAGATTTTAACACCAAATATACCATGCCTGACGTGACTGGGTGTTGAACCCGGGCCGCCGATGTGCCAGGCGGATGTGCCAAATACATACACTATCCGCGCCTCTTCGTTCTCATCTTTATACCAGTGACGTTTGATCTGCCGTGACGATGTTTAAAACTATAAAAGTTGTTATTCAGAGTTATTCATAATCATAGGCGCCTGTATGGTCTGGCATTCCTCATATGGCACCACAAAATCAGAATAGAACCAACGTTTTTGTGCTACGGCTCAGCGTGTAGTGCCATGGTAGGTTTTCGGCAGTGTTCCGTGATCCGTGATCAGTTTTAGAAAAACATTGATTACACATTTCTGAAGTGATGCCTCTAATAAAATGTGTGTGTTCAAAATTCCATATTAGACTATATTCTATTCTTCAGCTGTTACGCGTTCTGTGTAGCCATTTTAATCTTTCTCAATGTGTGTCTAAACGAACAGGCAGATGGCAGCATTGCAACGCAGCAATGACCTCTCACAACGTAACCTCGATACCCAGGCTCCGTACTTTCAGTCCCTTTTACCCGCCTGGATATGGGGTTATGTCACCAAATGGTATCAATGTCTGAAATGTCAATAGTTTCACCGAAGACCTAGCGGGAAATCAAACAAACGTTACAATGGCCGCCTATTGGGAAAATCAAATGTGATATTTGGCCAGATTAATGTTCTGTCAATGTTGCCACCAGAGCGGCCTTTCCCAAGAATATCGAATAGGCAGACACGCTGAATAGCTCTCAGGCCAACCGTGAAATAAAAACTAAAATAAGGATATGTTTTATAAGATAATACTATACTATTTGAAGCATTTAACAGTACGCTTATATTAACACAAAAATAAGTAGAAATGCACATGTACAGTACTGTATATGAATCGGCAGTTTGCTTACATAAATTTTAACTACGTTTAATTTATTTGTTGAAGCTAAACCATGTTCATGTTTGCAAAAGTCTGTTCAGAAAAGACCACGACAGCTACGATCTATGTTTTGTGCGCGTTAGTTGATGATTAATTCTCCTGTTCGACTCATGAGTTTAAATTGTTACGTTGCTCCTGTTTTAGTAGTTTGTATAGCGGTTAGTTTAAATGACTACTGTCTAACCTGTTTAATTTGATATTCACGGGTACTATTTCTAAATTTACCGCAATCGTCGTACAATCGTCGAGTGGGCGCTTTGCAATAATGTGCAATTTTAGATTTAGTCTAGTTGCCAGGCGGCATCACTATTAATTGTGTGCATGTTTCTATTTGCCAATCGACTGTTGTGTTGTGCGTAATATATGCTACCACATATACCAGTAAAAGTTCGAAATGAAAAACAGTGAAAGAGTTGCAGCCAAAATATGCGCCAAATTAGTATACTTGTTTATGAAACTGGAATTATGTAATAGCATTAGCCTCGATTACCCAGCCACCGAGAGATGGCAGCACTTTTTAACCTGTCAAACGGACAGTATTCAAATGCCGGCTAATAAAACAGTCTACTGCATTACTTTCACATCCATTTTGTATATTATAGTAAATCATGATGTTAATAAAAATTGCATTATAATAAGAAATCCTTTGTGGAAGTTGAAAGAATTCCAGTCTGGTACACTTGCTGGAAAATCCTTTAAATTAAATTTGGATGGTTCATTTACCTGTTCGCATTTTATTGCACTGCATTTTGGGAGTGGGCCTTTGGGGTGTAGCCCCAGGGGGAATGGGTCCCCAAGGAATGGAGCCCCAGAGGATGGAGTCACGTGACAGTATTAAGATTAAAGTCACAAAACCTTTGCACACACAGAACATATTTTAATACAGAAAGTTATGTTTATTTATCTCACATAACATACAACCATAAACACATAGAATACTTATACGTTGCATTAAAATAGTACTAAACTAATTTTATTACTGTACCCAATTATTATTAACATGGTACAAAATTTAAGGTGAGGTCGAATGAATTGCGACTGGGGTGTTCAATCATAGATAACCCAGCCACTCCGGACCTCGGTATAAGTTGCTCCCCAGCCTTCCCTATGTAACATGCATTAGTATGAATGTTGAAATTTAGGTGTCTCCTTCCTGACCTCATAAAGTGTATATTTAAGATATCCACATATAAAAATGTATTTCTTGAACATCCTAATATGTCCAATAATAACACCGTGTGTATTTATAAACCAATGTTAAATACCTCGCAATTCCGAATTAATTATCTTAAATTCATAACAATCTGATATGCAAATTTGCGCGCAGTCTGGCCGAATCGTGAAGGCGCAGCCGCGTTCATGCGATTATGCAATACACTACACTACACTACACCAAACTATACTGCGCTACGCTACGCTACACAACAGGACACTTCTCCACTGCACTGCACTGCACTACACTACAGTACGCTACAAGTCAATACAATACAATACAATACAATACAATAAAATTAAAGTAATGAAGTCGCGTTGTATCGTGAAGCCGCATTCCATTTTTCGAAAGTCGTAACAAAATCTATCTCCATGACCATGCCCATGGGCCATGCCAGGCCCATGCCATGGCATGAAAACGAGCATAAGTCATAACGTCGTATGGTTTTCATACTTCGCCCGTAGACGTAGTTTTTAATTTATCAATAAAACTGTAATGACTACCGTCGTATTTGTCTAATATGAGTACGCCACTGTACTGCATTACAGCCGCAAACATCGAAACTTCCTCGTTGGGTAGTCATTGTCCGTTGTTAACTGCGGTTTGTCACGTGACTCGACTACGTTCATTTACATAGCGGGCTCTCATGAATTGTACAAAATCAATTCAGTGATGATGACGTGCACAGTAATTTTCTACAGGTACCACACAGTTTGTTATTAGATAGGTTATCAAGCAGTAAATCCTATTTAAATATAATAATAACCACATCGTATACGGCATAGCAATGCAACACCTCATTCTAACCTTTTCTGACAAGGGTTTTAATTAATAATAGGTGAAATGAAGCTTTAAATCGGATGTCCGGAGTAGTGGATTATTTCAAAATGAAACGGTCCATTGCACTAATTTGACATCATTTTTTTTAAATGGTAAATAATTATAATTTTAATCCAATTTATATTATAAGAAATTATTGTGATATTATCTTTATTAAGTTAAAAGCCTTGCAGCTTTGTAGACGTGGTAGCGATGTAGCGTTTACATTTTTCCGGCGTTATAAACGACCCGATTGACGTTTCTACGCATGCACGTTAAATGTAAAATCATCAATGTGCAGCGAAAGAACAAAGCATTTATAATATAAATACTACGGGTTGTTCGTTAAGATGTATATAACCTCTTAGCAAAGTTATTTGTCGCATATTAACAAACTTGTTTTGATGTATGTTTTGATAGCCAGCGTAAATCACATGACTGTAGTGCGCCATAATCCGAATCAGTGATTTAAACAATTAATATTTTATTGTATTGAATATAATTTTAAGCAACTCTTCACAGCGATCATCACAGGAGAGTTATCAAATAGCCCGTGGCATTTATACAAAAAAAGACATTGTAGTTTTGCTGCACATTGATGATTTTACATTTATCGCGCATGCGCAGAAACGTAAATCGGAAAGTTTATAACGACCATAAAAATGTAAGCGTGACAGCGACCGCTTTTGGACCGTTCATATAACTGTTCGAATTCGTGTTTCACTACATTTTGGGGGAGAGAGAGCCTGTTTGATGACCCAGGAGGATGGAATCACTTGACAGTATTCATAATAAAGGCACAACACTTCTGTGCACACCGAATAAATCAGATCTTAGTCTAGAAAAGTTTCTGTTTAGTGATCTCACCATGATCACATAGAATATAAACGAAAATACTCTACCCTATTATTGTTTATATCATGCAAAAGAAGAAGTCGAAATTGGTGCGACGGGGGTGTTCAACCATAGATAACCCAGCCACTCCGGACCTCGATTAACGTGTATATCAACCCTCCTTTACGTACAATGCATAAGTATAAAGGTTGAAAAGGAGGTGTTTCTATTCTTTTGAATGAATTGAATTGAACTTTATTTCGGTCACAACAACAACAACATACAAACATAAGCATAAACATGATTATAAAATGTAACCGTGGAGATCCTCTAGAAACCCCTAGGGGCTTATATCGAGGACCACCAAGAACATAAAACTTTATGGACATTATTATAAAAGTAAACTAAACATATAAAAATAAATAAATATCATTATCATGAATGATAATATTAGAATACTACAACTACTAATATTACTATTACTAAGTACTTAAATAAGTCTAAAAATAAATACAAGTAATGATAAATAATAAAATAATACTATAACTACGTTACATAATCCTTATATATGCCTAAGATACATATCCCATCAGTAATAACTCCTTTAGCTTACCTTTAAATTGTTTTATTGTTCTAAGCTTTCTTATATGTTGAGGTAGTGTATTCCAGAAGACTGGACCAGAATAATTTATTGTAAACTTTCTGTTGTTTGTTCTTATGTTTTGAATGTAAAACCCATTAAAATTTCTAAGATTATGGTTATGAATGTTTTCTGTTAGTTTAAGCATAGAAGTCAAGTTGTCTGGGAGTTGATCATTTACGGATTTATACATAAAAATCCCTAATTGATGTTTATATATATCACTTAACTTTAACAGTTTTAATTTTGAAAATAATGGATCTGTATGTGATGTATATTGTGATTTCGTAATTATCCTTATTGCTCTCTTCTGTAATATCTTTATTTTTTTTAAATGAATTGTGTATGTATTTGACCATAACAGGACACAATATTGCAGATGAGGTAATATTAATGAATAGTATAAAGTCTTCATGGTGTACAATGGGAGAAAATATTTTAATTTATTTAGCATTCCTACATTTCGTGCAATTTTTTTGGCTAAATTATTAATATGGATTTTCCAGCTCAAATGTTCATCTATGTATATTCCTAGAAATTTTGTAAACTTGACTTGTTTTATTTTGTTACCATTTATTATTATTTCAGCATTGTCTGTGTTATAAATTTTATAAATTTTCCCTTTTGGTGTGAATATTATGAAATTTGATTTTTTAACATTTAATGTTAGTTTATTAGTATTAAACCAAATTGCAATTTTTTGTAGTTCAATATTCACTTCTTCTATGAGAGTGTGGAAATGTGTGTGTGCATGGAACAAACTAGTATCATCTGCAAACAGTATAGGCTTAAGAATGTTTGATACATTTACAATATCATTTATATATATGATAAAAAGTAATGGGCCTAATATGGATCCCTGGGGAACACCACAAGTTATCTTCATGTATTCAGATTCTGTGTTATTATACAACACATATTGTGCTCTATCGCTAAGGTAACTTTTGAACCATTCGCAAGCTATGCCTCTTATCCCATAGCACTGAAGTTTTTTTAATAAGATGTTATGGTCTATTGTGTCAAAAGCCTTACTAAGATCAAGAAATATGCCTATATTATGATTTTTTTGATCAATGTTGCTTGATATTTTATCTACCAAGTCAATCATTGCCATATAAGTAGAGTAATTTCCCCTAA
>OZ024860.1:15685184-15702684 GCA_964017155.1 Oasisia sp. SBJ-2009
ACAATAAATCACTAAAATGCAAAAAGGAATATGAATATATGGGAAATATTATGGTGGTAGAAAAAGAAGGATTTAAAAACAGTAATATTAACATGTTATTGTTTTAGTTATTATTGTTAAAACATCGCTTATGTAATATAAGCTTGCATGCTCGCAGTACACGCGGGATGTTTATAGAAATATTGATAAAATAAACAATGTGACATCATTGAAAAACACGTAATTTCCTTTTTCTTTTATAACTAATAGGCAATTTTGGATAATTATGCAGACACATGTATTTTTAATATTTATTTTTAAATATTACCTGTGGGTAGCATTCTTATTATTGCATATACTTTAATAACAGTATGTTGAATAGAAGAGAAGAGAATTGTGGTTTTGGCGCTATATAAAATAAACTAATAAAATTATATATTTGTATATTAAATTGTTATTTTTGATCAACTCTATTAGACCCATATCACCAAAGCGTTGCCTTAGTTTGCCGTTTAACATTTTCTGCAGATCATAGTGATGCAGCTAATTATTATTATATTATTTATAATTAATTAAACTAATTCGCGCGTGCGAATGCAGTAAGGTTAATAAATATTCGCGCGCCATCTAGCGGTATTTTGTGTAAAGCTAACTTATAATAGCGAGTTTACGGTAGTCGAAGTTGTCGCGTTGCCGTTCGCCAAGATTTGAGTTTCTTTTGTGAATTTTCTTCGTTAGAGGAATACAAATGATTTTTTGTAATGTAGTGTATGTATATGTATGTAAGAAATGTGGGGAGAAGTTTGGCGGCTGTTGGCGGTCGTTTTCGTGGTTAGGTTAGAAAGTAACATATAATAATACGCATGCACAGTTCACGCCGACCAAGACGACTCTCTGACGTCATTTTGTTTCTAAAATGGCGTAGTCTGTAGACTTTCTATGTCTATGTGTTCTGCATTTTTTTCCTGGTAAACCACTGACGTTAAAAATTTGATTGTTGTTGGAAGTTGTTACTTTTTATTAACTCTGTTAATCCCATATGATCAAAACATTGACTTATTTTTCCCTTTAATAATTTGTACTGACACGCGTCATGTAAGGAATATTTAGAAGTTTAACATATCGGATGTCCGAAGTGATTGGGTTATCTATATGAATGGCCATCCCAGTCCCATCAATTTGACATCCACTTTTGCACGAAGGTAATAATACTAGGGTACATTAATAAAATTGTTTTAGTATAATTACGGGGTATACTGCATGAGTTCATTGAATACGTTATACATAGTAAAACCACAAAAATCCCATGTACAATGATCTGATCTATAGCGTGACTCGACTCGGTTCATTTACATGACGGATTCTCGTGGATTCTAGGAAAACAATACGGCGATGATGAAATGATACGTAGGTTTCTATATGTGTATCACGTGTGTTCTTGGCCATGGCTTCCTGCAGTAACATTGTAACCAGTTCTCATCATGTAGTTTATGTAATGACAATTTGTAATGTTACTGGATCCGGAGAAGTGGATTATCTTAAAACGAAACAGTTCACCATACTAATTTGTCATTGATGTGTGTGTATAGTAATTCACAATTTTAATACAATTTATTATTTTATGATAAGAAATTCTTGTGGCATTACCTTTATATAAGTTAAAGACTTGCACTTTTGTAGACATGCTAGCGACCCATTTTGGGCGGTTCATGCTGTACGTATTCGAATTCGTGTTGCACAACATTTTGGGAGAGAGGGCCTATGTGATGGAGCCCCAGGGGGTTGTAGCCCTAGAGGGTGGAGCCATTTCACGGTGTTCAGAACAAAGTCACAACACGTTTGTGCACACAAAATAAATCAGATTCTAATACAGAAAGGTGTCTGGTTAGTGATGTCACAACCATTATCACATAGAATATACACCAAAATAATACTAATCCTATTTTATTACTGTACCCAATTACTGTTAATTTTGTACAAAAGGCGATGTCGAATGAGATCTAACCATGATCACATAGAATATACATCAACATACTCTACCCTATTATTGTTAGCATCTTACAAAAAGCGAGGTCGAATGAGTGTGACTGGGGTGTTCAATCATAGGTAACCCAGCCACTCCGGACCTCGAATACTAATTCTTCCGCGCCTTCTATACGTACCATGTGTTAGTATGAAAGTTGAAATTGAGGTGTTTCTTTTCTGTACCGCATAAAGCATGTTTAAGAAAACAACAATATAAATGCATTTGTTGACTGATATAATATTATGTCCAATTACAAACTGTGATAAACGTTACACAACTAGTTTCGCTTGGTCTTCGCCGTATAGTTTTTCTATAATTCATGAGAGTCCGGTATGCAAATGAACCCAGTCGAATCGCGTGACAAGCCGCAGCCAGAAGATAATGAATACACAATGGCCGAACAAAGAAACGTCGCTATCTGCGGCTGCAGTGCTACAATACATTCGATCTGTGTACAAAGTGCATTTGCACCCAAATACAGTGGCGCAATCCCAGTACTAGACATACGCCAACGCAGAACTATTCTACATAGACATGTAGACAATTCCGTGCAATTACGGTTTATGTCGCACAGGAATTTAACGTGAAAAAAAGGCAACAGTTTAGTGTTATGCACATAAGAGTTTACACTAGCTAATCATTTGCATCTACAATCCAATTTTTCACCTTAGTGGTTACCTCAGAAAGTGGTCTTAAAGTGGGAAAATCTAGCTAAATCACCGACTCCATGAACCGGCCCATCTTGGACCTTGCAACCAATCACAACCCAGCAGTTTGGAAAAGTAATACGTCAGAGAGTCGTCTGCTGGTTCAGCTGTCATAACAGAGAGCCAAGCGGTACGCTAAAAGTTGCCTTACGTCGGTTTACCACGAAATCGCGACAGCAATATGCCACACTGTTCCTCATACGCTTATGGTAACAGTACAGTGAAAGACAGTATCACTAAGATGTCTTCTTGTTAACCTTTGAATCGAGCAGAACTGAAACAGTGTTTCGGTGGATTCGTTGGGACAGTCACAGATACAGCGCGGATCCTAGACGACCCGATTTGATTGACCTAACCATCAAAACGACCACCAACAGCCGCCAAACTTCTCCTCACATATCTTACATACATATGCATACACTATGTTATGAAATAAAATCTCTTGCATTCCTCTAACAAAGAAAATTCACACACAAAAACGCGCACACCTCGAGTACAACTTGTTCGGCCGCCCAGCGGTACCATAAAATCGCTTTTAAAAGCTTTACACAAAATACCGCTAGACGCCGCGTTTCTGACTGCGAATATTTAATTGTTTTACTTCACACGCGCGAAATAGTTTAATTACTTATAAATAATATAATAATAATAATTAATTATTATCATCACTATGATTTGCAGGAAATTATAAGTTTTATTATTTTTATATCGATATTTTATTTTTATAATTGTTCATATAGATGTTTCTAGTATATTTATGTTTTTTTCTTCTGGTGTGTTTTTGTTTTTTAGCATTTTAATGTATGTAAAACGCCATGAACAATTTTAAATTGGATGTGGCACTATATTAAATAAACAAACAATAATTGTTATTATAATATAATATTTTATTTATGTAGCGCCACATCCATAATTGTTTGTGGCGCTTCACAACATAATGCTATTAAAAGTACAATAAAGAGAAAACTACCCACAGATAATATTATTTAAAAATAAATAATGAAAATACATGTTTCTATATCATTAACTAAGCTGACCTATCAGTCATAAATAAACTTACAAATTACATAACAACAATTGTAATAAATGAATATAAAAGTATGGTTAATAGTAATAAATAATTAAAGTAGTAAAATAAGTACGACGTAATAATAATTTTCATTCATCACATACACAACCATTATGCATAAGAACATATTACTGAAGCTATTTGTTCTACTCATGAATGACATTTCCACCACCAGATATGCAATAATTATTATTTTTGGACAAGACGCTTTATTAATTATCGGAACAATAAATCACTAAAATGCAAAAAGGAATATGAATATATGGGAAATATTATGGTGGTAGAAAAAGAAGGATTTAAAAACAGTAATATTAACATGTTATTGTTTTAGTTATTATTGTTAAAACATCGCTTATGTAATATAAGCTTGCATGCTCGCAGTACACGCGGGATGTTTATAGAAATATTGATAAAATAAACAATGTGACATCATTGAAAAACACGTAATTTCCTTTTTCTTTTATAACTAATAGGCAATTTTGGATAATTATGCAGACACATGTATTTTTAATATTTATTTTTAAATATTACCTGTGGGTAGCATTCTTATTATTGCATATACTTTAATAACAGTATGTTGAATAGAAGAGAAGAGAATTGTGGTTTTGGCGCTATATAAAATAAACTAATAAAATTATATATTTGTATATTAAATTGTTATTTTTGATCAACTCTATTAGACCCATATCACCAAAGCGTTGCCTTAGTTTGCCGTTTAACATTTTCTGCAGATCATAGTGATGCAGCTAATTATTATTATATTATTTATAATTAATTAAACTAATTCGCGCGTGCGAATGCAGTAAGGTTAATAAATATTCGCGCGCCATCTAGCGGTATTTTGTGTAAAGCTAACTTATAATAGCGAGTTTACGGTAGTCGAAGTTGTCGCGTTGCCGTTCGCCAAGATTTGAGTTTCTTTTGTGAATTTTCTTCGTTAGAGGAATACAAATGATTTTTTGTAATGTAGTGTATGTATATGTATGTAAGAAATGTGGGGAGAAGTTTGGCGGCTGTTGGCGGTCGTTTTCGTGGTTAGGTTAGAAAGTAACATATAATAATACGCATGCACAGTTCACGCCGACCAAGACGACTCTCTGACGTCATTTTGTTTCTAAAATGGCGTAGTCTGTAGACTTTCTATGTCTATGTGTTCTGCATTTTTTTCCTGGTAAACCACTGACGTTAAAAATTTGATTGTTGTTGGAAGTTGTTACTTTTTATTAACTCTGTTAATCCCATATGATCAAAACATTGACTTATTTTTCCCTTTAATAATTTGTACTGACACGCGTCATGTAAGGAATATTTAGAAGTTTAACATATCGGATGTCCGAAGTGATCGGGTTATCTATATGAATGGTCATCCCAGTCCCATCAATTTGACATCCACTTTTGCACGAAGGTAATAATACTAGGGTACATTAATAAAAAAAGTTTAGTATAATTACGGGGTATACTGCATGAGTTCATTGAATACGTTATACATAGTAAAACCACAAAAATCCCATGTACAATGATCTGATCTATAGCGTGACTCGACTCGGTTCATTTACATGACGGATTCTCGTGGATTCTAGGAAAACAATACGGCGATGATGAAATGATACGTAGGTTTCTATATGTGTATCACGTGTGTTCTTGGCCATGGCTTCCTGCAGTAACATTGTAACCAGTTCTCATCATGTAGTTTATGTAATGACAATTTGTAATGTTACTGGATCCGGAGAAGTGGATTATCTTAAAACGAAACAGTTCACCATACTAATTTGTCATTGATGTGTGTGTATAGTAATTCACAATTTTAATACAATTTATTATTTTATGATAAGAAATTCTTGTGGCATTACCTTTATATAAGTTAAAGACTTGCACTTTTGTAGACATGCTAGCGACCCATTTTGGGCGGTTCATGCTGTACGTATTCGAATTCGTGTTGCACAACATTTTGGGAGAGAGGGCCTATGTGATGGAGCCCCAGGGGGTTGTAGCCCTAGAGGGTGGAGCCATTTCACGGTGTTCAGAACAAAGTCACAACACGTTTGTGCACACAAAATAAATCAGATTCTAGTACAGAAAGGTGTCTGGTTAGTGATGTCACAACCATTATCACATAGAATATACACCAAAATAATACTAATCCTATTTTATTACTGTACCCAATTACTGTTAATTTTGTACAAAAGGCGATGTCGAATGAGATCTAACCATGATCACATAGAATATACATCAACATACTCTACCCTATTATTGTTAGCATCTTACAAAAGGTGAGGTCGAATGAGTGTGACTGGGGTGTTCAATCATAGGTAACCCAGCCACTCCGGACCTCAAGTAACAATGCTTCCACGCCTTCTCTACATAACATGTGTCAGTATGAAATTTAGAAATGAGGTGTTTCTATTCTGTACCGCTTAAAGCATGTTTAAGAAAACAACAATATAAATGCATTTGTTGACTTATTTAATACTATGTCCAATAACAAACTCTGATACACATTAGACAACTAGTTTCGCTTGGTCATCGCCGAATAGTTTTTTATAATTCATGAGAGTCCGGTATGTAAATGAACCCAGTCGAGTCACGTGACAAGCCGCAGCCAGAAGATAATGAATACACAATGCCAATGGTCCAACGAAGAAACATCGGTGTGTGCGGCTACACTGCAGTGCTACAATACATTCAGTCTGTGTACAAAGTGCATTTGCACTCTAATACAGTGGAGCAATCGAACCGAATATCGAATCAAATAACCTCGACATTTTGAATACGAACCGAATATCGAATCGAATACGAATATTCAGTGGCTTCTAATTCGATTAGAATACTGAACGGTGACGAGATGTCTTGCCGGCAGGTGGCGTCATCACGTGGCCACGGGCGATGTTTTTGTTTACTTTCTCACCTAACCATGAAAACGACTTCTTACAGCCGCCAAACTTATCATCGCATATCTTATGCAAATATATACAGACACTAGGTTACAAAATAAAATAATTTACTATCTTTTAAAGAATAAAATTAAGAAAATAAACTCGCGCAAAAAACTCGATAGATACGGGGTCTACTGCGCGTCTGCGGCTACGCGTAGCTCGGTGATTACCCTAACATCGATAATTTATCGCAAGCGTTGCTAAAAAAATGACCTTCACAAATTCCGGTTTTATGCAAACCCTACAGTAACCGTAACCCCAACTAAGTCAAAACTAATTTCAACTAAGCCTAAACTTACCCGATAACCTAATATTAAAAATGTACCCGACCCTGCTAACAAACAACCCTCGACAAAATACCGATATTTCGGTAAACTACGTGTAGCGGCCCCGAATGGCGATGAACCCCGTTGCCGCCGAGGTTTACGCTAGTTTGTTTTGTGAAGTTTAAGTAATGTTAGTGATTTTATTTTGGAACCTAGTGTATGTATACAAGATATGTGAGGAGTAGTTTGGCGGTTGTAGTCTCTGTTATAGTTGAGTCAGAGTATTACAAAAGGTGAGGTCGAATGAGTGTGACTGGGGTGTTCAATCATAGGTAACCCAGCCACTCCGGACCTCGAATACTAATTCTTCCGCGCCTTCTATACGTACCATGTGTTAGTATGAAAGTTGAAATTGAGGTGTTTCTTTTCTGTACCGCATAAAGCATGTTTAAGAAAACAACAATATAAATGCATTTGTTGACTGATATAATATTATGTCCAATTACAAACTGTGATAAAGGTTACACAACTAGTTTCGCTTGGTCTTCGCCGTATAGTTTTTCTATAATTCATGAGAGTCCGGTATGCAAATGAACCCAGTCGAATCGCGTGACAAGCCGCAGCCAGAAGATAATGAATACACAATGGCCGAACAAAGAAACGTCGCTATCTGCGGCTGCAGTGCTACAATACATTCGATCTGTGTACAAAGTGCATTTGCACCCAAATACAGTGGCGCAATCCCAGTACTAGACATACGCCAACGCAGAACTATTCTACATAGACATGTAGACAATTCCGTGCAATTACGGTTTATGTCGCACAGGAATTTAACATGAAAAAAAAGGCAACAGTTTAGTGTTATGCACATAAGAGTTTACACTAGCTAATCATTTGCATCTACAATCCAATTTTTCACCTTAGTGGTTACCTCAGAAAGTGGTCTTAAAGTGGGAAAATCTAGCTAAATCACCGACTCCATGAACCGGCCCATCTTGGACCTTGCAACCAATCACAACCCAGCAGTTTGGAAAAGTAATACGTCAAAGAGTCGTCTGCTGGTTCAGCTGTCATAACAGAGAGCCAAGCGGTACGCTAAAAGTTGCCTTACGTCGGTTTACCACGAAATCGCGATAGCAATATGCCACACTGTTCCTCATACGCTTATGGTAACAGTACAGTGAAAGACAGTATCACTAAGATGTCTTCTTGTTAACCTTTGAATCGAGCAGAACTGAAACAGTGTTTCGGTGGATTCGTTGGGACAGTCACAGATACAGCGCGGATCCTAGACGACCCGATTTGATTTACCTAACTATCAAAACGACCACCAACAGCCGCCAAACTTCTCCTCACATATCTTACATACATATGCATACACTATGTTATGAAATAAAATCTCTTGCATTCCTCTAACAAAGAAAATTCACACACAAAAACGCGCACACCTCGAGTACAACTTGTTCGGCCGCCCAGCGGTACCATAAAATCGCTTTTAAAAGCTTTACACAAAATACCGCTAGACGCCGCGTTTCTGACTGCGAATATTTAATTGTTTTACTTCACACGCGCGAAATAGTTTAATTACTTATAAATAATATAATAATAATAATTAATTATTATCATCACTATGATTTGCAGGAAATTATAAGTTTTATTATTTTTATATCGATATTTTATTTTTATAATTGTTCATATATGTTTCTAGTATATTTATGTTTTTTTCTTCTGGTGTGTTTTTGTTTTTTAGCATTTTAATGTATGTAAAACGCCATGAACAATTTTAAATTGGATGTGGCACTATATTAAATAAACAAACAATAATTGTTATTATAATATAATATTTTATTTATGTAGCGCCACATCCATAATTGTTTGTGGCGCTACACAACATAGTGCTATTAAAAGTACAATAAAGAGAAAACTACCCACAGATAATATTATTTAAAAATAAATAATGAAAATACATGTTTCTATATCATTAACTAAGCTGACCTATCAGTCATAAATAAACTTACAAATTACATAACAACAATTGTAATAAATGAATATAAAAGTATGTTTAATAGTAATAAATAATTAAAGTAGTAAAATAAGTACGACGTAATAATAATTTTCATTCATCACATACACAACCATTATGCATAAGAACATATTACTGAAGCTATTTGTTCTACTTATGAATGACATTTCCACCACCAGATATGTAATAATTATTATTTTTGGACAAGACGCTTGATTAATTATCGGAACAATAAATCACTAAATTGCAAAAAGGAATATGAATATATGGGAAATATTATGGTGGTAGAAAAAGAAGGATTTAAAAACAGTAATATTAACATGTTATTGTTTTAGTTATTATTGTTAAAACATCGCTTATGTAATATAAGCTTGCATGCTCGCAGTACACGCGGGATGTTTATAGAAATATTGATAAAATAAACAATGTGACATCATTGAAAAACACGTAATTTCCTTTTTCTTTTATAACTAATAGGCAATTTTGGATAATTATGCAGACACATGTATTTTTAATATTTATTTTTAAATATTACCTGTGGGTAGCATTCTTATTATTGCATATACTTTAATAACAGTATGTTGAATAGAAGAGAAGAGAATTGTGGTTTTGGCGCTATATAAAATAAACTAATAAAATTATATATTTGTATATTAAATTGTTATTTTTGATCAACTCTATTAGACCCATATCACCAAAGCGTTGCCTTAGTTTGCCGTTTAACATTTTCTGCAGATCATAGTGATGCAGCTAATTATTATTATATTATTTATAATTAATTAAACTAATTCGCGCGTGCGAATGCAGTAAGGTTAATAAATATTCGCGCGCCATCTAGCGGTATTTTGTGTAAAGCTAACTTATAATAGCGAGTTTACGGTAGTCGAAGTTGTCGCGTTGCCGTTCGCCAAGATTTGCGTTTCTTTTGTGAATTTTCTTCGTTAGAGGAATACAAATGATTTTTTTGTAATGTAGTGTATGTATATGTATGTAAGAAATGTGGGGAGAAGTTTGGCGGCTGTTGGCGGTCGTTTTCGTGGTTAGGTTAGAAAGTAACATATAATAATACGCATGCACAGTTCACGCCGACCAAGACGACTCTCTGACGTCATTTTGTTTCTAAAATGGCGTAGTCTGTAGACTTTCTATGTCTATGTGTTCTGCATTTTTTTCCTGGTAAACCACTGACGTTAAAAATTTGATTGTTGTTGGAAGTTGTTACTTTTTATTAACTCTGTTAATCCCATATGATCAAAACATTGACTTATTTTTCCCTTTAATAATTTGTACTGACACGCGTCATGTAAGGAATATTTAGAAGTTTAACATATCGGATGTCCGAAGTGATTGGGTTATCTATATGAATGGCCATCCCAGTCCCATCAATTTGACATCCACTTTTGCACGAAGGTAATAATACTAGGGTACATTAATAAAATTGTTTTAGTATAATTACGGGGTATACTGCATGAGTTCATTGAATACGTTATACATAGTAAAACCACAAAAATCCCATGTACAATGATCTGATCTATAGCGTGACTCGACTCGGTTCATTTACATGACGGATTCTCGTGGATTCTAGGAAAACAATACGGCGATGATGAAATGATACGTAGGTTTCTATATGTGCATCACGTGTGTTCTTGGCCATGGCTTCCTGCAGTAACATTGTAACCAGTTCTCATCATGTAGTTTATGTAATGACAATTTGTAATGTTACTGGATCCGGAGAAGTGGATTATCTTAAAACGAAACAGTTCACCATACTAATTTGTCATTGATGTGTGTGTATAGTAATTCACAATTTTAATACAATTTATTATTTTATGATAAGAAATTCTTGTGGCATTACCTTTATATAAGTTAAAGACTTGCACTTTTGTAGACATGCTAGCGACCCATTTTGGGCGGTTCATGCTGTACGTATTCGAATTCGTGTTGCACAACATTTTGGGAGAGAGGGCCTATGTGATGGAGCCCCAGGGGGTTGTAGCCCTAGAGGGTGGAGCCATTTCACGGTGTTCAGAACAAAGTCACAACACGTTTGTGCACACAAAATAAATCAGATTCTAGTACAGAAAGGTGTCTGGTTAGTGATGTCACAACCATTATCACATAGAATATACACCAAAATAATACTAATCCTATTTTATTACTGTACCCAATTACTGTTAATTTTGTACAAAAGGCGATGTCGAATGAGATCTAACCATGATCACATAGAATATACATCAAAATACTCTACCCTATTATTGTTAGCATCTTACAAAAAGCGAGGTCGAATGAGTGTGACTGGGGTGTTCAATCATAGGTAACCCAGCCACTCCGGACCTCAAGTAACAATGCTTCCACGCCTTCTCTACATAACATGTGTCAGTATGAAATTTAGAAATAAGGTGTTTCTATTCTGTACCGCTTAAAGCATGTTTAAGAAAAGAGCAATATAAATGCATTTGTTGACTTATTTAATACTATGTCCAATAACAAACTGTGATACACATTAGACAACTAGTTTCGCTTGGTCATCGCCGAATAGTTTTTCTATAATTCATGAGAGTCCGGTATGTAAATGAACCCAGTCGAGTCACGTGACAAGCCGCAGCCAGAAGATAATGAATACACAATGCCAATGGTCCAACGAAGAAACATCGGTGTGTGCGGCTACACTGCAGTGCTACAATACATTCAGTCTGTGTACAAAGTGCATTTACACTCAAATACAGTGGAGCAATCGAATCGAATATCGAATCAAATAACCTCGACATTTTGAATACGAACCTAATATCGAATCGAATACGAATATTCAGTGGCTTCTAATTCGATTAGAATACTGAACGGTGTCGAGATGTCTTGCCGGGAGGTGGCGTCATCACGTGGCCACGGGCGATGTTTTTGTTTACTTTCTCACCTAACCATGAAAACGACTTCTTACAGCCGCCAAACTTAACATCGCATATCTTATGCAAATATATACAGACACTAGGTTACAAAATAAAATAATGTACTATCTTTTAAAGAATAAAATTAAGAAAATAAACTCGCGCAAAAAACTCGATAGATACGGGGTCTACTGCGCGTCTGCGGCTACGCGTAGCTCGGTGATTACCGTAACATCGATAATTTATCGCAAGCGTTGCTAAAAAAATGACCTTCACAAATTCCGGTTTTATGCAAACCCTACAGTAACCGTAACCCCAACTAAGTCAAAACTAGTTTCAACTAAACCTAAACTTACCCGATAACCTAATATTAAAAATTTACCCGACCCTGCTAACAAACAACCCTCGACACAATACCGATATTACGGTAAACTACGTGTAGCGGCCCCGAATGGCGATGAACCCCGTTGTCGCCGAGGTTTACGCTAGTTTGTTTTGTGAAGTTTAAGTAATGTTAGTGATTTTATTTTGGAACCTAGTGTATGTATACAAGATATGTGAGGAGTAGTTTGGCGGTTGTAGTCTCTGTTATATTTGAGTCAGAGTATTACAAAAGGTGAGGTCGAATGAGTGTGACTGGGGTGTTCAATCATAGGTAACCCAGCCACTCCGGACCTCAAATAACATTGTTTCCATGCCTTCATTACATACCATGTATCAGTATGAAAGTTGAAAATGAGGTGTTTCTATTCTGTACCGCTTAAAGCATGTTTAAGAAATCAGCAATATAAATGCATTTGTTGAATTGTTTACTACCTTGTCCAATAGCAAACAGTGATACACATTAAACAACTAGTTTCGCTTGATCATCGCCGAATAGTTTTGTAGTAATACAAGAGAGTCCGGTATGCAAATGAACCCAGTCGAGTCACGTGACAATCCGCAGCCAGAAGATAACGAATACTCAATGGTCCAACAAAGAAACATCGGTATGTGCGGCTACACTGCAGTGCTACAATACTTTCAGTCTGTGTACAAAGTGCATTTGCACCCAAATGCAGTGGCGCGATACCAGTACTAGACGTATGTTATGGTAGTAACTGCGGTTTTATTTATAAAATATAAAATACTGTCGGAGTGGGAAAACCATAATGTGGTATGCCTAATTTCTTGAGATAGATTTTTGTCATGCTGGAAAAAAGCAATGCATCTTCACGATTCAACGTGCGATTTGTTTACTTTGCATATGACATTGTCATGAATTTAATGTATATAATTTGGCAAAGCAAAAATAGTGACACTTGTCAACGTATTAGATATAGAATATGTTCGGAGAGAATACAACGCATAACTATTCTATAGAGACATGTAGAACATTCATCTATCTGGTTTATGTCGCACAGGAATGTAACACCTTATATTCAACTTCCACACTGACACACGTCATGTAAGGAATGTTTGTAAGATTAACATATCGGATGTCCGAAGTGGTTGGGTTATCTTTATGAATGGCCACCCCAGTCACACCAATTTGACATCCGCTTTTGCACGAAGTTGATAATACTTGGGTACATTAAGTAAATAGTTTTAGAATAATTTTGGTGTATACTGCATGAGTTCATTGAATGCGTTATACACAATAAATCCACAAAAAGTCACATGTACAATGATCTGATCTATAGCGTGACTCGACTCGATTCATTTACATGACGGATTCTCATGAATTCTAGGAAGACAATACAGCGATGATGAAATGATACGTAGGTTTCTACATGTGTATCACGTGTGTTCTTGGTCATGGCTTCCTGCAGTAACATTTTAACCAGTTCTCATCAAGTAGTTTATGTAATGGCAAATTTTAATGATACTGGATCCGGAGAAGTGGATTATCTTAAAACGAAACAGTTCACCATACTAATTTGTCATTGATGTTTGTGTATGGTAATTCACAATTTTAATACAATTTATTATTTTATGATAAGAAAGTCTTGTGGCACTACCTTTTAAAGACTTGCACTTTTATAAACATGCTAGCGACCCGTTTTGGACGGTTCATGCTATACCTGTTCGAATTCGCTTTGCAATTTTTTTTTGGGGTGAGGGCCTATGTGATAGAGCCCTAGGGGATTGTAGCCCCAGGGGGTTGAGTCACTTCATGGTGTTCAGAACAAAACACCTTTGTGCACAGAAAAACTGCATACAGACTAAATCAGATCCTAGTACAGAAATGTGTTTGGTTAGTGATGTCACATTGTACAACCATGATCACACATAATATACACCAAAACAGTATTAATGCTATTCTATTTCTGTACCCAATTATTGTTAATTTCTTACAAAAAGTGAGGTCGAATGAGTGTGACTGGGGTGTTCAATCATAGGTAACCCAGCCACTCCGGACCTCGAATAATGTAGGTTCCACGCCTTCTCTACATACCATGTGTCAGAATGAAAGTTGAAAATAAGGTTTTTCTATTTTGTACTGCTTAAGGCATGTTTAAGAAAACAGCAATATAAATGCATTTGTTGACTTATTTAATACTGTGTCCAATAACAAACTGTGATAAACGTTAAACAACTAGTTTCGCTTGATCATCGCCGAATAGTTTTTTCAATAAAACACGAGAGTCCGGTATGCAAATGAATCCAGTCGAGTCACGTGACAAGCCGCAGCCAGAAGATAATGAACAGTCAATGGCCCAGCAAAGAAACTTCGGTATGTGCGGCTACACAGCAGTGCTACAATAGTCTTCAAGTCTTCAAGTGTTATACTGCTTAAAAGTGATATTTCACTATCCTGCAGTTGTGGTTAAAATAATGTGCGCTAAAATAATAAGTTAATAAAATAAATATGACAATAGATAAATCCAGTTAACTGTACATTAAAACGATGAATAAATTAATAACATAAATATAATAAATATATAAAAATAATAAGTTAATAAAATATTAGAATAAATAGATCAATAAAATTAATAGTACATTAAAAAAGCAGGCAGTCCATGATTAACATTAAAACAATCTATTATAATGTCAATGTCTGAATGACTGGAATGGCGGCTCTCTGGAACACTTCAGCGGTAGATGCGGTGACAGCTTCCTCAGTAAGTGCGTTCCACAGTCGAATACAGCGTACGTAGAATGACTGCTGGTAGGGCGTGCAAGTGGCAGGTAGGGTTCGTAGTTTGTGCTTGTGTTGGCGTCTGGTGCGCGCATCTGCTGTGGTGATGATGACAGGCAAGCTGATGTGCACTAGTCCGTGATGAATTTTAAAAAACATAGTTGCATCTCTTATCCGCCTTCGTGTGTACAAGGAGTTCCACATCAGGTTAGTGCACATATCACTGGCACTTGACGTTCTGCGGTAATCACCGGTGACAAACCGCGCAGCGGATCTTTGTACGCGCTCTATTGTCTGAATGCCTGTCTTTGTGTGAGGTGCCCAGGCGCATGTGGCAAACTCGAGTGTTGGTCGCACGAGTACCTCGTATGCTGTTTGTCTCACTTGCGGTGGCGCCGCGTGCAGTGTTCTTTTGAGTAAGCCAAGTGTCTTGCTGGCTTTGTTCTGGACTTTGGTGATATGTGGTTGCCACGATAATTTTGTGTTGATGGTAACCCCCAGGTAGTCCTGGTTGTCAGTCCGTGGTATTTGTTGGCTCCCCATGAAGTAGTTATAGGTTGATATGTTCCTCTTGGTAGTAACCGATAAGACGGCACACTTTGACACATTAAAATCCATCTGCCATGTCTTTGCCCATGAGAGAAGTTTGTTCAGGTCAGACGCAAGTGTGAAATGGTCAGCGGGAGTATGTATCTGACGGTAAACAATACTGTCGTCAGCGAACATGCGCATTTGCGAAGTCACTCCTTCCGCGATGTCGTTGATGTACATTAAAAACAACATAGGGCCCAGCCACAGAGTTATGGGCCCAGCACACTTCCTTGTGGGACTTCCGAGAGTACACCAGCTGACTGCGATGTTTGTCCGTTGACGACAACTTGTTGACTGCGAGAACACAGGAATGCACTGATCCATGTATTGGTCTTTCCGCCTATCCCATAGTAACGGATCTTATGCAGAAGTTTATCATGTGATACTTTGTCAAATGCCTTACTGAAGTCCAGAAAGATGACATCTGTTTGCGTCTTTTGATTAATTGAATAAGCTAGTTCGTGTATGGTATCAACAAGTTGCGTCTCGCAACATAAACCCTTTCGGAAGCCATGTTGATTTGGATGCAGTATATTGTTGTGATCTAGGTGACGACCAATCTGGCTGCATACAATATGCTCCATAATTTTGCATGTTATGCCTGTGAGTGACACTGGTCTGTAGTTTGATGGATTGGCCTTGTCACCTTTCTTATATATTGCAGATATACGTGCTGTTAACCAGTCGGATGGGACAGTTCCTTCCTCATAGGATTGTTGAAAGATCACAGAAAGTACACCAGCAATCTCTTTGGCAGTCTCCTTCAGTATCCTTGCTGGTAGCTCATCTGGGCCAGTAGCTTTCGTTTGGTCAATGTTCTTGAGTAAAATTTCAATTCCGGGTTGTGTGAACTGTATGGTGTCCATCTCACGGTAGGGAGACAGTCCTTTGTCAGGCAAGTGTTTACCATCATCACTGGTGAAGACTGACACAAACTGCGTGTTTAAACACTCTGCCTTAGCTTGGTTTGTAATGTGGAGGCCATTTGTATCAGAGAGTATAGGGATACCCACGTTTTCTGTTCTATTGAGTTTGACAAAGGACCAAAATTTCTTTTGGTTTCCTCTGTCAAGCAGGCTCGCTCCAATCACATTTCTGATGTAGTCATCATGAGCAGATCTCAATAGTTTCTGTAACTGTTGCCGTTTTATACGGTAGGCTGACCAGTCTTCGTGCTTTTTTGACTTTCTTGCTTTGCGATACTGCCTGTCTTTCTTCCGAATTTCACACTTGATGTTCCGTTTGATCCAGAGCAGGTGTCGTTTAGTTTTGGACTTTGTCGTTGGAACGTGTTTAATGATGGCTTGATGTAATGCACTCTTGAATGATTTCCAGTTCTCCTCTATTGTTCTAGATGTTGGATTTTCCATTAAAATACATTCAGTCTGTGTACAAAGTGCATTTGCACCCAAATACAGTGGCGCAATCCCAGTACTAGACATATGGTACGGTAGTCACTGTGGTTTTATTTATAAAATAAAAAATACCGTCGGAGTTCATAAACCACAATCACAATGTGTCATGCCTGTTTTCTTGAGATAGATTTTGTGGTGCTGGAAAATTGGAATGCGGCTTCACGATTCAACGTGCTATTTTTGATTACTTTGCATATGACATTGTCATGAATTTAATGTCTATAATTTGGCATGGCAAATATATAGTGACATTTTCAAAGTATTAGATATAGAATATGTTCGGAGAGAATACAACGCATAAATATTCTATGTAGACATGTAGAAAATTCATCTATCTGGTTTATGTCGCACAGGAATGTAACACCTTATATTCAACTTCCACACTGACACACGTCATGTAAGGAATGTTTGTAAGATTAACATGTCGGATATCCGAAGTGGCTGGTTTATCTATATGAATGGCCACCCCAGTCACACCAACTTGGCAT
>OZ024860.1:15705184-15735184 GCA_964017155.1 Oasisia sp. SBJ-2009
ATAACAGTAGTGGTAATAGTAGTAATAATAATAAATAAAAATAGTAGTAGTAATACTAATACTAATAATACCAATATTAATCGCACCAATAATAGCACTAGTGATAGCAATATTAATCATAATAACAATAGTAACACTAATAGTACCAGTAACATTAATATAAATTATAAGAATAATAATACTGATGATAATTATACTGATGATACTAATAATAGTGAATACCATGGATTAATAAATAATAATAATAATGTTCCCGTCGTGGGGCTCGTACCGGCGTCTCTCGTACTAGAGTCTGGCAATAGGGCTACCGTCTCTATGTGATATCAACGTACAGTTCCCATAGTTAAAGCGCTGGTCGTTTAAACTACCTACACAGTGAACAATATAAATAATGTCAACGTTAATTTAAAGTCTCACAACTTGTGATAACCTAACTAGTAACCCTGCATCTAAAACAGCAGTCTCGGTGCCCACCGTGGCGAGCAGCGAGCGGGGTTGCTTGCAGTCCGCCCGCGACGGGGGGCGGCGCGCATCGGTGCGTAGCGACTACTATCACCGTCGGCCGCACGCGGCATAACGACGCCTGTCGCGTGGTGACCGGCAGGTGGCGTGCGGCGGCTCGAGGCGCGCAAAACGATAGCACAACTTGTGGTAGAGGCTTTCTCTCGCGGTTGAGATCGCAGGCGAACGTCACGATAGTCGATTGGTGCCGGGCGCACAGCGCTTGTCAGACGGCGGCAGGCCGTAAACGAAATAATGATATCTTCTTGTTGCAGGGTACTGCCCCCTCCCCTTCTCCACCACCGTAGACAAAGCGGCCCCTGGGGACGCTGGCGAGGGGCGTCGAGTGTCGTCGCGGTTGACTGGCGCGCACTGTCTGTCCTCATGCGGCGGCGTCGGCGGCGGCGAGCGCGCCGCCGTCGCGGTCGGCTGCACACCGTCCATGGAGGCGCCCCGGTCGGTCCCGTGTGGCGGGAAGCGGCGCGCATCGGTGCGTAGCGACTACTCTCACCGTCGGCCGCACGCGGCATAGCGACACCTGTCACATAGTGACCGGCAGGTGGTGTGCGGTGGCTCCAGGCGCGCAAAACGACGAACACAACCTGCGGCACAGGTCCTCTCCCGCGGCCGAGGTCGCAAGCGAACGTCGCGAAAGTCGACCGGCGCCGGGCGCCCAGCGCTCGTCAGACGGCGACGGCCGTAAACGTGCAGGGTACGGTCGCGCTACCGGCTCTTGACGACCGTGGGCGAAGGAACGAGAAGACGCGATAGCGGCATCGATCTCGAACGAGCGAGGCATTGTTTGACGGTCAGGTAGCGATGGCCTGCCCGCAGGCGAGGCGAGGCGACGCGCTGTGCGAAGGACGTATACGATTGCGCGGCGGCGTGACAACGGCGTCTGCGTTCCTCGAGCCTCGAGCGGCCGAACAGCTGGCCTCAAAATGGCCCAGGCTGTACCCGAGACGGCGGCCAGTCGCCGGCGGGTCATACAGCGGACCTCAGGTGCGCGGCCATCTTGCGGCGCTCGGGTTGTCTGGCCTATTGTGGCTGATCTGGAACTCTCTCTATTTATACATTAAAAAAAAAAAAAAACAGTTTCACAGTGAGGTACCTTAATTATTCAATTTAGAAATTTGGAAAATATTTTACTGTTTCTCTCACAGTTGTCTAAACTAAGACCAACTGTGAGACGGCATCTAAACCGGATTTGTACGCATAGATGTGCACAGTTCATAATTAATCAATTTTGAAATTTAGAAAATATTTTACTGTTTTTCTCACATTTGTATGAAGGGGAATAAATGTGAGACGGCATCTAAACCGGATTAATCCCGTTTACAAATACATTATAATGTGTGTTAAACAAGTCGTTGTACAGCTCTTCCCCAATATTATACCGTTGTTACTTATTAAATTAGTACACATACCTGTGCACCGGTAATAATTATTCAATTTTGAAATTTGGAAAAATATTTTACTGTTTCTCTCACAGTTGTCTAAACTAAGACCAACTGTGAGACGGCATCTAAACCGGATTAGTACACATACCTGTGTATCATTCAAGACTAATCAATTTGGAAATTTGGAAACTATTTTACTGTTTTTCTCACATTTGTATGAAAGGGAGCAAATGTGAGACGGCATCTAAACCGGATTAATCCCGTTTACAAATACATTATAATATGTGTTAAACGAGTCGTTGTACATCTCTTCCCCAATATTATACCGTTGTTACTTATTAAATTAGTACACATACCTGTGCACCGGTAATAATTATTCAATTTTGAAATTTTGGAAATATATTTTACTGTTTCTCTCACAGTTGTCTAAACTAAGACCAACTGTGAGACGGCATCTAAACCGGATTAGTACACATACATGTGTATCATTCAAGACTAATCAATTTGGTAATTTGGAAAATATTTTACTGTTTTTCTCACATTTGTATGAAAGGGAACAAATGTGAGACGGCATCTAAACCGGATTAATCCCGTTTACAAATACATTATAATATGTGCTAAACAAGTCGTTGTACATCTCTTCCCCAATGTTATACCGTTGTTACCTATTAATTTGGTGCACATACCTGTGCACCGGTAATAATTATTCAATTTTGAAATTTGGAAAATATTTTACTGTTTCTCTCACAGTTGTCTAAACTAAGACCAACTGTGAGACGGCATCTAAACCGGATTAGTACGCGTACATGTGTACAATTCATGCTTATCAATTTTGAAATTTGGAAAATATTTTACTGTTTTTCTCACATTTGTATGAAAGGGAGCAAGTGTGAGACGGCATCTAAACCGGATTAATCCCGTTTACCAATGCATTATAATAGGTACATAACTAATTTATATAGCGCTTATAAATTAACTCAGAAGAAGCACATTTAACGTGTTCTAAAGATAGGGTTCTAGAACCTATGGATTAATTCGGAATAATTGACGGAGCTGAGCCCGGATGACATTGCAAGGGTCGTGAACAAGCACAATAGAATTTATGGTGGGTGGAGGCGCAGCAGAATTTTTATTGAATTTCCTTCAACTCGCACTAAAGCGTTGTCTCGACACCAATACTTATTGAAAATGTGTCTTTCTAAACGGTTGAAATCAGCCTTGATGCGCAGTGAAAGGCTACGTATAAACATCGCCTTAACGTTCAGCGTTGTCACTTTTTTATTTTCGTGTTTGCTTAGATTGCGCACGGTCCAGATGCAATATTTTAATAAATTAATGAGCAAGATCAACATGTCGTTGTTGTTTTTGTCATTATTATGTTGGAAAATATGAAATCTTATTGCATTTAGGGTGATGGTAACCTGCCATCCTGTTAGATGAAAAAGTGTCGTCTCCACGAAAGACCATAAGCCGCTGAGAGTACGGCATTCATAGAATAAATGTGAAATGGTTTCTGGTTGCCGTTTACATAAATAACATTTGAGGTTTCTAGATATATTGTATTTATATAGCAAACTTTGGGTAGGTATGATCTCGTGCGCTATTCTCCATGCCAGGTCCCTATAGCGAGGTTCTACAAAAGGGCATTGCATCCATTTCCACGTTTCGGCAAAAACAATTGTAGGGTATACCCTGGTGATTCTAGGTTTAATTTGTTTTCGTTGTATAAGTTTACCATAAATAAACTTTGTTGTCACAGATTGTCGACCCATAAAGTCTGGTACCATGTGCGCAAAAATACGAAAAACTCTTAAGGCGTTATGGTAGTACCTGGGTATTTGTTCTGCATGCGGGATGCATAATGACGCAAAGGCAGATACGTACTCTCTTAGGTGTATTCCCAACCAATACACTGCTAGGAAGGTCCACTTGGCCTTATGCTGTTTAATTAACTGCAGAACTTGTTTGACAAATAGAGATTCTAGTTTAGTTTTAATATCTACGATATTAAGTCCTCCGTCCGCATATGTGTTTAATAGCGATTCTCTTTTCAAAGCTTCGGGTTTATTATTCCAAAGAAAAGTAAAAGCCAATTTGTTCAATTTCCCCCCCACTTTTTTGGGCATTGATACCAGGCTCCCTATATACCAAATAGAGCTGCACAACGCAGTTTGCAAGATAACGCTTTTCCCCCTAAATGATAGATCTCTCCTGCTATATAGGTTCACGCATTTTTCAAATTTAGAAGTGACTTTCTCCCAAGTCTTATTATCGGCGCCTGTTGTACCTATGTACACACCGTAAAAATTTTGGAAATCACTGGTCCATTTTAGGCCACCCGGTTCCTCTAAACACCCTCGCCAGCGCCCCAGCCACATCCCAAAGGTTTTATCCTTATTGAGAATAGCTCCGGATACCTTTTCGTATAAGTTTACTAATGTTAGAATATACTTGACCGATCTTGTATCGCTGATAAACAAATTAGTATCGTCTGCATATTGGCAAATCGTAGCAGTTTCAATTGTACCTGGTAGTGAGATCCCTTTGATCATAGGATCCATGCGAATCCTATGAGCGAAGGGTTCTATGCATAAAACATACAGAAGTGGTGAAAGACTACATCCTTGACGTACACTGCGCTGTACGGGGAATTCCTTTGAGATATAACCATTAACCAGAATTCTAGATTCTACTTCTGTATACAACAATTTAACCAGTGATATAAAATGGGGCTTAAATCCAAAGTTACGCAACACGTTGAATAAATATTTATGGGATACCCTGTCGAAGGCTTTGGATTGGTCCAGAGAAATAATCGCAGCCGTCATGTTTTTATCATTTGTGTATTCCACGAGGTTTCTAATAAGGTGTACATTATCTTGAATGGTTCTCCCAGGTATGGAACAGGTTTGATCTGGGTGTATTATTTCACCTATTATTTTCCGTAATCTTAGGGTAAGCACTTTGGATAATATTTTGTAATCAGTGTTTAAAAGTGAAATTGGTCGCCAATTTTTTAACGTATCTGCATTGGCGGGGTCTTTACAAATTAGAGTTATAAGACCTTGTCGTTGTGAAGGAGGCAGCAACCCTTCACAACTACATCGATTTAAGAAACGTACAAACGCCTTTCCAATATACTTGAAAGCAAAAGCGTAGAACTCTTTAGGTAAGCCATCCAGACCAGGCGTCTTAAAATTCGACATCTGTTTAATCGCCATTTCGCATTCATTAATAGTAATTGACCCTTCACATAGGAGTGCAGACTCTTCACTTAAACATGGTAATTCATCGAAGAAAAAAGGGTTCAAACTATCATCTACTTCTTCTCGCCGATATAATTTTGTATAAAATGATAGACACTCTTCCTTGATTTCAGCGTTGCTTACCGCATTCGTTCCGTCGCTCTTAGTTAAAATGTCAATATGTTTACTTGAAGCGAGTTGCTTTTCCCTTTGTAGAAAGAATCTCGTGGGCTTCTCGTTGGTTTCTAAGTAGTTAACTTTAGCTCTGATTTTGGAGCCCTCTATTGATTCTACAAGTAGTTTGTCCATCTCATTTTGAGCTTGAATGAGTTCTTCCCTCCCCCTGTCAGTGGTTACCCCTAGCCCCTGTAACAACTTATTGAGCTTCGAACGGGCTCCCTTCTGTTTCTCTTTCCGAATACGCGATAAACGGCAAGAATGGGCTATTATAAGTTTTTTAAAGCTTACTTTGCATTCCTCCCACCACTGTAAATTTTGGTCAACAAAGTTTTCCTATTTTTCCCAAAGCCTGATGAAATCCGTCTGAAAATACGTGTCTTTCAATACATCTACATTGCATTTCCAAAATCCTGGGCCCATTTCTTTGTGCCCAGTTGCGTTGGTATTTAATACTAACTGGACCATGTCGTGGTCCGACACTTTATGAGGGATGGGTAGGTGGCTAACGTTGGAAACGTCTTTAGTAATGGATTTAGAAACGTATATGCGATCAAGTCGTACATGGATATTCCCTAATGAATTTACCCACGTATATTCTTTTTTATTTCCGAATTTAGTTCTGAATGTGTCTACTAACTTAAAGTCATTACATACTGATTTTAAATTTTCGCTTCCAAATTCCCCACAGAAGTCGTTCCCTCCCCCTTTGTCCAAATTATTGTTTACTACACAATTAAAATCACCACCTAAAATAAGTGGGTGATTCCCTTTTAGATAATAAGCGAAGGAAGAAAAGAAAACCTTTCTTTCGTTAACGGTATTCGGAGCATAAATATTTGTGAAGACGTAGCGTTGTTCGTGAAATTGCACCAAAAGTGATAGTAGTCTACCTTCACAGTCGCGAGATTCTCTTAGTATTTTATAATTTAGCCCATTCCGAAACCAAATGCCCACCCCTCTTGCCCGCGTACTACCGAAAGACCAGAAGCATTTCCCTCCCCATGCATTTTCCCATGAATTCCCGATAAATTTAGATGAACAGTAAGCTTGTTGCAGGGTACTGCCCCCTCCCCTTCTCCACCACCGTAGACAAAGCGGCCCCTGGGGACGCTGGCGAGGGGCGTCGAGTGTCGTCGCGGTTGACTGGCGCGCACTGTCTGTCCTCATGCGGCGGCGGCGGCGGCGGCGAGCGCGCCGCCGTCGCGGTCGGCTGCACACCGTCCATGGAGGCGCCCCGGTCGGTCCCGTGTGGCGGGAAGCGGCGCGCATCGGTGCGTAGCGACTACTCTCACCGTCGGCCGCACGCGGCATAGCGACACCTGTCACATAGTGACCGGCAGGTGGTGTGCGGTGGCTCCAGGCGCGCAAAACGACGAACACAACCTGCGGCACAGGTCCTCTCCCGCGGCCGAGGTCGCAAGCGAACGTCGCGAAAGTCGACCGGCGCCGGGCGCCCAGCGCTCGTCAGACGGCGACGGCCGTAAACGTGCAGGGTACGGTCGCGCTACCGGCTCTTGACGACCGTGGGCGAAGGAACGAGAAGACGCGATAGCGGCATCGATCTCGAACGAGCGAGGCATTGTTTGACGGTCAGGTAGCGATGGCCTGCCCGCAGGCGAGGCGAGGCGACGCGCTGTGCGAAGGACGTATACGATTGCGCGGCGGCGTGACAACGGCGTCTGCGTTCCTTGAGCCTCGAGCGGCCGAACAGCTGGCCTCAAAATGGCCCGGGCTGTACCCGAGACGGCGGCCAGTCGCCGGCGGGTCATACAGCGGACCTCAGGTGCGCGGCCATCTTGCGGCGCTCGGGTTGTCTGGCCTATTGTGGCTGATCTGGAACTCTCTCTATTTATACATTTAAAAAAAAAACAGTTTCACAGTGAGGTACCTTAATTATTCAATTTAGAAATTTGGAAAACATTTTACTGTGTTCAATCGTAGGTAACCCAGGCACTCCGGACCTCAAATAACGTAGGTACCACGCCTTCTCTACATACCATGTGTCAGTATGAAAGTTGAAAATAAGGTGTTTCTATTCTGTACCGCATAATGCATGTTTAAGAAAACAGCAATATAAATGCATTTGTTGAGTTATTTAATATAGTGTCCAATAACAAACTGTGATAAACGTTAAACAACTAGTTTCGCTTGATCATCGCCGAATAGTTTTTCAATAATACACGAGAGTCCGGTATGCAAATGATCTCAGTCGAGTCACGTGACAAGCAGCAGCAGAAGATAATGAACAGTCAATGGCCCAGCAAAGAAACTTCGGTGTGTGCGGCTACACTGCAGTACTACAATACATTAAGTTTGTGTACAAAGTGCATTTGCACCCAAATAAAGTGTCACAATCCCAGTACTAGACATATGCTATGTGGTTTTATTTATAAAATTAAAAACACCGTCGTAGTAAGAAAACCATAATGTGTTATTCCTGATTTCTTGAGAGAGATTTTTGTCATGCTGGAAAAATGGAATATATCTTTACGAATCAACGTGCGATTTGTTTACTTTGCATACGACGTTGTCATGAATTTAATATATATAATTCGGCAAGGCAAATATAGTGAAATTTTCCAACGTATTAGATACAGAATATTTTCAGAGAGAATACAACGCAGAACTATTCTATATAGACATGTGGACAATGTGTGTATCTGTTTTATGTCGCACAGGAATGTAACACCTTATATTCAACTTCAACACAGACACACGTCATGTATAGAATGTTTAGAAGTTTAATATATCGGATGTCCGAAGTGGCTGGGTTATCTATGTGAATGGCCATCCCAGTCGCACCAACTTGACATCCACTTTTGCACGAAGTTGATAACACTTGGATCCATTAAGAAAGTAGTTCTAGTATAATTCTGGTGTATACAGTATGAGTTAATTGAACATGTTATACACAGTGAATTCTGAGTGGTTTCCGTCACATGCTGCTCGTGTTACATGTAATATGGGTCAGAATTTGGAGATTCTCACGAATCCTGTTACAGTATCCGTCTTCAAATCTGGGCATGTATTTGGGCTATTCCCACGGTTGACGGAGTAGTGACTGGCGAAATCGGTTGCTGTAAGTTATTGTTCCACTTGCTTATATCCATAGTTTTCGAAGACGATCAGCCAGGGATACAGCACAACGAACCCTGGCTTGCGAGGATGCCCGATGCAAAGTACGGAAGCTAGTATAACTAGTTTAGCTGGATTGCACGAACAACAAAACAGTTTTATGTATTCGAAAATATTTGGATGTAACGCGAGCAGCATGTGGCTGAATTTACCCAACATTATATCACATAACCGGAGGCCGACCACACATATCGTGATCGATTTGTAAGGCTGAGCTTGAAAGAGGATTTTTTTTAAGGGATGGGCCATTGGCTATACCTGGTACTGACGTAATCAGCAGCAGCGACCCCTGGCGTGCCATGATGCCCCCTCCCCTAAAATGAGTACAGAATGTAAAACTGATCGCACCCTTAACAAGGGAGAATCTGAGGTTTCCAATAAAGCGGGCAGGAATGCATCCCCTCTCCACCCCCAAGTTTCTAACAATTAAACTTGGCCAACCCATCCTGCCAAGTTTGCTCTGTTTTGCTTACACATACGTTTTTTGACTTTTTAACTTCTCTTTTGGGATTGATAAAATCTACCTTATTTTATCTTACCTGATCTTAAGGATGCTAGGATGTCTACAAAAAAAAACCCAGTGTAATGTAAATGTACATAACAGTAACACATAGAAGAAATCGTGTTATATTTCACAGAGACCTAACTCTCAGAACTAAATGCTGACATTTACATTAAGCTTTTCACAGTCATTCGCTCTGGCAGGGATAACATAAAAACTATTTTTAAAAATCGGAGTTATCTGGGAGCTGGCGAAAAAATGGGCCACAAATGTATGTGTCTGAGAGAGCTGCACGAGGCCATTCGAAACATTGACGGTGTCATTTACTTCCCTCGGGCATTTGAATTGAGCAGGTGATTGTTATCCTGACCTATATTCCCGGACCCGACAGTGCAGAGGTACCCGACCATGTCACTCAGCTACAATGCGGCCCAAAGCGGGTCAGTGGACCAAGCCGTGTTTATAGTGGGAGTGTGCCCAACAGTCCGTGACCGAACATGGACCGTAGCTATGGAGCTATATCCGTGACCTATATATACATCGCCCATAGCAGACCACCCTGTGGACGATCCCACCATAATGTCGTACACGTGTATCAGAATATCTTCAGATAAAATATGGGATTGCGATAGCACATAGCCTATTTATTACTATTTATATATTTAAACGAGTGAAAATGTGTAAAATTAGGTGTATATTATATTATAAATAAACTAAATACATAAATATAATAACATAGTGTGTAACTAAAATGTAATAAAACTTGTACTAAATTGTACTAAAAAGGTAATAAATATGTACTTAAATAAATCGTTTAAGAGCGCAGTGGCTCAGGGGTAGAGCTTCGGACTCTCGACTACGAGAACCCGGGTTCGAATCCTGGCTGCGGCGTTAATACCTTGGGCAAGTTTTTTCACTCTACATTGCTCCAGTTCACTCAGCTGAATTAAATGAGTACCTGGCTATAGACAGTGGTGGATATGTGTACGAGCAGCCTTCGCGCATTAATTGTAGCATATGGCTGGATGCTTCCCAGAGAAGCCGAGATGGTGTCTGAGTGAACAGGTCTGTCAGGGAAGTAAAGTGTAAAGCGCTTTGAACGGTCCTGAGGATTGGATATTGCGCTATATAAGAACTGCCTTTTAATTTTTTTTAAAGGTCAGTTCCATATCGATTCATTGACAGTATTTTTGCTAGCATTTTATTCCGGGTATCAATAAAACCGTAGTGACTGTGACTAAACCGTAATATTTGACAGGTTTAACTAGTATTGAGTACGCCCCTGTATTTGGGTGCAAATGCACTTAGTACACTAGCAGAAATCACTGTAGCCACTGACCTATATATAGGTCAGTGACTGTAGCACTGCGGTGTAGCCGCAGACATCGGAGACTACAGACATCGAAGCTTCTTTGAAAGCGCTGCGGCTTATCACGTGTCTCGACTGGAGTCATTTGCATGACGGCCTCCCATGAATCATGCAAAAACAATTCGACGATTACGAAATGATAAGTTATTTACTACGAATCTATTAGGGGGTTTATCGAACAAAATATCAAGTTATAAATCATGTTTATTTGTATCATCTTTTATCTATATATGTAGTATATGGCATAACAATTAAACACCTTATTTTCACAAATTCTAACTAAGGCTCTATTTAATGGTAGCTTAGATCAAACACCAAGTGGAGGTCCGGAGGAGTGGGTTATCTCAAACAGAAACGGCCCACTGCTCGTATTTCATTTCCACTTTTGTTTATAGCAAAATCAGAATGTTGATAAAAGTATTAAGAATAAGACATTAATCTTCTTCTAATATTACTGTAACGTAATGTTTTTTTAATAAATGACACATCCACCCACGCCACTTCGTCATCCACTTTTGCACGAAGTTTATAAAAATATGACACACTAAGAAAATTGCTTTAGTATTACGTTGATTAATAATAATATATGATATATTGTCTGAGTTTACACAATAACTAACTAGGAACATGTATTGACAGTATTTACTTATAGCGGTTTATTCCAGAAATCCCATGTAAAGTACTATGCTCTGATCTATAATGTTTACACAAAAATATTGCGACACAATTCTGAATACTGATCACGGAGTCCACCCTCAAATCAATAACATTATTTTAACGATTACATACAAAATCGCATTAAATGAGTCTTGAAATTCGGACCGTTGCATGAACTGCACAAATGGATAGGTTAGGATGTCTACAAAATACAATCTGCTTAACTGTTGTAAAATTAAAATTAGAAGAAATGTCTTATTATGAATTACCATTAACCAAAACGGATGTCAAAGTAGTGCAGTGGACTTTTTCATTTGAGATAACCCACTACCCCGGACCTCCGATTTACTTTATATCTAAGCTATCTTCAAATACAATTGTCGTTTAGAACTTGTCAAAATAAGATGTTTACTTGTGTGCCATATACTGAGTATATACATAAAAGATGATCACATGTAAATAAGATTTATTACTAGATACCCTGTCCAATAAAAAGCGCTAATGTATTCATAGAAAACTACTTATGTTTCATCATCATTCAATTGTTTTTCTCTATTTCATGGTAGACCGTCATGTAAATGAAGCAAGTCACGTGACAAGCCGCAGCGCGCCGACAATGGTTCAACAAGGAAGTTTCGGTGTATGCGGCTAAATGCTGTGCTTCAATGCTTTCAGTTTGCCTACACGGTGCATTTGTACCCAAAGACAGGGCCGTACTCAATACTACCCACCACTGTCAAATATCACGGTTTAACAGTAGTCACTACGGTTTAACAGTAGTCACTACGGTTTAACAGTAGTCACTACGGTTTAACAGTAGTCACTACGGTTTAACAGTAGTCACTACGGTTTCATTGACACAATTAAAACTACGCGCCTGCCCAGCTAACAAAATCAGGTTATCAGAACGTTAGCAGAACTTATTTCTGTTACGATAACGTTAGCCGGTAACGATCTTCTAACGTTTTTTGGAATGTTTTCTTTACGTTCCCTTAACGTTACATATGGGAATGTTACTGCATAATCTAATTATAACTTTCTGCTAACGTTATGGGAATGTTACGTGTTTGCTGGGTAGTAAGTTACGTAAGAAATCAATACGGTTTTTTATGCTTAGTTTCTAGAGATTTACGAATGTGTCAAGTTTTGTTCGGTAAACTTACCGACGGACACTCAAGGAACGTCGCTAAGATTTGCGCTTGTTTGTGGGCATAAATGAATTCTAGTTGTATGTCCCCGCAGTGCTCCGGTGGATGTTGTTGATCAAACATGTAATCCTGGCCCACACCAAAATGCAGTCAAACATGAAACGTTAGACAAGTACAAATCTATGATTTGTAACAAAGCAGCCAGGAATGCAGCCCACAGTTATACAAACCCCCTTATTGCTTACCAAAAACCTACCATTGCTCCCATATTTGCTATGCGTTTTGTCAGGCAGCGAACGGTTTTATCCGTGAGTGTCGACTTTAACCGTATCAAAATATTTGTTGACAAAGGCTGTCCCGTCTTACCTTTAATGTATCCAGATTTACATACCTGAGTATCTCAGCGTAACCAAATCCGAGAAAAATTATACTTTAATGTCCTAGTCTGTATAATTTCGATATTGTCAGATAGTACCAATGTTGTGTGCCATACTGGGCATGCATACTCTAAATCCAATCTCATAGCACTTACATATATATACAGTGACCAAATTATACTGTATCATTCCTAGTCGCTTTAACTGGTATACAATTCGTTACCCGGACTTTTTAACACTATTTTTAGAGTGTTCATTCCACGTCAGATCCTGAGAAATCGCCACACCTAAACGTTTGGCATGGTGGGGTTTCTGGTGACATAAGATGACTATGCCTTGGTGCAAATTTAGAAACAGGTTTTTGAAAAGAAAAGTGGGCGCCGTGAAAGCAAAATGTTTTTGCCAGCACCGTGTGGACCACACGCACCGAGGGACAACGAAGCAGTGGTTCGGTGCCAGGGAATGCCTATCTCCACCCCGCTGCTTGTGACGAGACGCAGAGCAGAATTGACAAGAAATCCCACACACCCTCCACACCCGTGGACAATATCAACACTCATGAATACTTTATAGTTGACAAGTGTTGGCCAGAAATAGCAAACTTCAAACAAAATGACTGACATTTTTGAAAACCTGAAGACACTGAGGAAGAAAAAGTTGATAAGATGCCTTTCAAACACATGTGCATTTCAACTACAGGCGACGCTACTTAACCACTCAATCCACACCTTTATACCGACACCTTAGTAAATGTGCAGGTGTTGTCGACATGTGTGTGCATGGTCGATGATAGGACGTTTCACACACACCTCAGCGATTCACTCAAAAACCCAAATATGTATAAATACCATTGACATGACAACACAAACTTCAGTCTGCAATTTCGGTTAACGGTCTTGGCAAATTGTGCGGGAATGTTGCTTTATTTTTTACTAGGTTTAAATTATTTTGGTATTGGTGATACCACCAATATCAAAATAATTGGTTGTAAAATTGTAATTCGTAACAGTCATTCGATAGTTATGTAAGTAATATAGTTATGCAAGTAAAATTAATTTTATTGGAAATATTTCACAGGAGCAAAAGATAATTAACCGAAGCGTCGAAGAGCAACTGAACACCACAGCAAGCCAACATGGTTGGACAGTCTCTGCAAACTGTGGGTTCTTATTATTTATCGCCCGTGTTTCTCTTCACAGAAACTATTGGTATAACGTGTATAATGCAGATGCTGCGTAACATTATTAACTACAGTTGTATTACCAGTGGTTTGCATTTTGCGGAATACCGTCTGCAAACAAACTTTACGAACATAATCTGCGAGCTTGTCTCATTTTGTCCAAATGATCCCGCAAGAACCGAAAAACAGGCGGAAAAATACCTCTTTGTCAAATCTGATAATTTTACAACTGAGTCATGTGCGGCAACGGTCGGAATTGCTATTTGGAGCTCTCGATGGTCTCTACCATCATCTGCATCCGTATCGGCATCTCTGTGGAACAATCTCAATCTGGTATTAACACCCAGTCGTTTATAAAGCGTATTTGACAACCTTAGTAGCAAAACTCAAGATTAATTATGTTTGATATCATGTTCTCATCGTAAATCGTCTCATCTTCCCTCGCTGTGAAGAATATTGCGCGTTCCCTTTTACGGTTTTGCCTGTGTTTCTCTTTACTTTTGCGGTCATGTTTTTTAGGATATAGGCGCTGTGTGTGTTTGCTGTAGTTACTGGAATTATCAATTTCCACCATTATACACCAATTACCGAAAACGCGTGCTGTATTTGCACTTGTAAAATATTGTCTTCCTTAGCAACAAAGTAGATAAAGTCGTGATGTCAGAACATAATATTTAGACCTTTGCAGTGCACTTATGTCTCTCCATTCCTTGGCCTGTGCGCTAATTCATCAAGTACTAAATGTGTGAACATTTTGCCTTTCAGCGACGATGATGTTGGGGATTGCCATAGCCACTGTCGCTGGAAAGGCCGGCAGAGCAGATAACCAACAGTGTGGTAAGAGAACACCTGAGCCATTTAATCTCGTCATAGTTATAACAGTACGCGAGAAGACACAATCGCTTGTCATAGTATTTCGTTCAGTATCTTAGGCCGACTTCGATTGAGCTACTCGAGTTACTCGCGTAACCCCAACATGGTATCCGGTTTATGATATTGCTTACTGTGCGCGCAGTACTAAAAAATAAAATAAAGTAATCAATTGTTTAGTGTGTAAATTGTGATGTTCATCTTCTTCATCTTAAATTATAATTTATAGGATGTGGTGACTTTAATCCATATTTAAATGATTGTGTCGTGTAATGATTAATTAATTTATTATGCAGTAGGGGCCTACGTTCCTTATTGGCTGTCACTGCTAATGACGTCAGTTACTCGAGTGAATCCTATAAAACTCTAGCCTCGGTTACCCAGACTCCGTGAGGTGGCAGCACGTTTAAGCCCCTCAACTCTGCCTGGAGAAATTGACGTTCTTCATGTGTTACCCGCCAGGGCGGCCTTATCCCAGATTAGGGTAGAGACGCTGATTGGCTCTCAGGCCAACTTTGAAATAAAATTAAAATAACAATATACTCTTACAAGATAATGATATCCTATGAAAAGTATTCCAAATTGAACTTATATTAACACAAAAATTTGTAAAAATTCAAATTTACAGTTGTTTATAAAATAAGAATTACGGCAGAATTAACCAGTATTCGTGAGGTGGCAGCATTGTTTAGCCCCACACGAATAACATACAAATGAAATAAGGATACCTTTTTTATCAAATAATGTTGTAATTTAATGTAAATTAAAAAGTATTGAAAATTAAACTTACATTAACACAAAATAAATATAAATACAATTCAAATGTACGACAGGATTAACCAGTGTCCGTGAGATGGCAGCATTGTATAGATCACGCGGATAAATATTCAAAAGCCGACAGACTCAACAGACTGTCTTCTCGGCGTAGTTCCGCAGCCGACCGACAGTCGGTTAAAGATACTCAATCCACTCATTCTCGTAAAAATCGCTTGCTCCTAGCGATTATTAGTCATTTCACAAAAAGCGTATGTATCAAATACACCCGAATGATTGACTAGTTGGTTTATGCATACATGTTACTTCAATTTTCTTCAATTAATAGAACAAATGCGAACTTTTTCTATTTTTTGTTTCTACACGGAGCGTGTAGAAACTATGTACGATTCCTAACTATGGAAATGCAGTTTTGAGCGGAATACGCTTTAGTCTTCACGCGAACGAGGCTTGGGGCGAGATTGACCCTCTCGAGTTGTTTACGTTTAGAAACGGCGAGTGTAGGCACAAATATGATTTTTATATGCCACCAACACGGCAAATTAAGACAAAGACAGCATCGACGCATGATTGGGAAAGAATATAGAACTTAGCAGTGAACAGAATGACTTCGCCTTCGGAACAGTGAAAGTGCCCTTTGCAAGCTACGGGCACCGTGGCCGTGGGCCGACTGTCACTGACTACAGCCCAGACACAGTCCACATGCAGCGTTCGCACATATGTTCTTCCAGATAGGTTAGTAATTACGAATTGCTCAGCTATAATCACGTAAATATATTTAGGCGTATGAGTATACGTCATTGATATTTCTGTTGTTTTTATTAAATTTATGTTATTGTTTACCTTCAACCTTGGCGCTTATTCAGCCAAGCCCAATGGCAATGCCATGCCCAGGCCATGGTACAACAAAATGGCAAGGTTGAAGGTATGGCTATGCTATGATTATGATTACGTCTACGCCAGGCATAGACTATGGGCCGCCTATATGACTATCACATGCCAGTGATTTATTATAATACTGTAACTATGTAATGTTTATGTCACATATGATAGGTTCCAGGTTAATATCCTAAGGCTAAGATTAATTAACTACCACTGTAGGCTTAATTAGCCGAATAGTAGCTAGGCATAATGTAAATGCATTATAAGTGATCCGTAACACTAACAGTTATATTCAGGCCAGCGTTATCCTTATTCATAATGACAATATTTAATACATTTATAACAATAATTTAATACATTAAGCAAAATGTTATGATAATTTAATACATAAAAATAGGTATATACATATTATTTTAATTTATTAGTAACATTAATATAATAAAATAACAAGATATTGCTTGCATTTGGAAGCCTGGGAGGTGATCGTTCATAACATTGCAAGTTTTTCAAGTACATTAAAATTTAAATGTGTCACATTTTCAGAACTTGAGGTGTCATCACCATAGGGCATGCGGAAAATCTCTTCATCTCAGGTAAATGAGTGTTGTAGTATACATTAATTTACTCTCTCAACAAACCTATTAATTGTTAACCTGTAATTTTTTTATATAACAGTTTTATAACAAATTTACAGATGTATGTCATTTGTGAATCCAAGGGGCCCAGGGTCCTGTGGATGTGCCTCCTACGCTGAAGGAATTTGGTATGCCTACGAACTTTTTATAATAGATCAATGCTAATGTGCCTCAATATTGTTTGAAATATGACCCAGTTTAAGTGATAATAATAAGTTGTGACACAATTTGGTTCAAAGGCCAGTAGGTTTTTGTGCCCTCAAGACGATTTCTGAATCTGCCCCTCTATGTGATATTTTATTTGTCTGTATTAATGGGTGGGTGTACTTGTTAAATAATATAAGTAAAGACATCATAAAGTAAAAACATTTTATCAAAACTATTTCATGAAATTAACTACAAAATAATGGCAAACACAATATAAGTATAACTACAGGTACAATCACAGCACTTGATATATGTATTTATTTCATCAGATAACAAGCAAAGCAGTAATAAAAAACTTAGGACAAAGTTGAAAACGTGTTAACTAGGTAAATGTAAAACAAAACAGTTACTTTCGTTTCACCGAGCATCCAGCACATGGTATATCAAATACTAATTAGTTCAAAAACATTAATCCCATTCATTAGGTTTTCAAATTATGCCTTTCACAGAGAAGACATTAGCTTTAGCAAACTTGTGCTTAGTGATACATATCATGGGAAAGTTGTTCAATATTCTGAAAGAATTGTCATATGAAGGTTCACCCATAACACACACACACAATTGTTACAGAAACATGCTGTAAATAGATAACATAATATATATACTATGTACATATAATAACATTATGTACATAACAATATGCACAGCACTTTGTGACCATGTTGGATATTGTGCTTTATAAATAATAAATATATTAAATAAAGTAACTAGATTATACTTTATTTAAAAAAAAATAGTAGATATAAAATAACGTGTTTTTAAATATATTTAATGTTTTGTATCTTTACACATAAAAAGTGGGTAAACTAGTCAGGGTCCTTGCCATGTGGCTGAGAGTTACATATGCAATTGCTATATGTTACTCAATTCTATGAAGAGTAGTGGCTAGAGATAATGGTGAATACTTTTCTTTTGTACAATTAGTATTTTCACATACAGGTGTATTACTTTCAGTGTGGCAGAATGTTTACCACATTAGTAGAAATGTTCAATATAACAGGTCTGAGTAATGTATATATATATAACATGTGGGCCTGCAAATTTTATAACACGAATAAAACAATTATATTACCCAGAGATGGAGTAATCGTACTAGTGTACTCGTAGTCATTTACTCGTACTCAAGTACGAGTGCTTTTTGAGTACGAGTACTCGAGTACGAAGGAAAGTAATCGTACTCGAGTACATTAACAATATAATCGTACTCACGATTACTTCTCACGATTACATTTTTTTCATATGAACAGTTGCAAGCAAATACATTAGACAGATAAAAATAGCAATATTAGAAGTAATCTAATAAATGTAATAATAATCGAGGTATTCATTTTCTATTACTGTTGAGCATTTCAGTTAAATAAATATTCAGTCAGATTTCCCTAATTAATACCTTCTCTTCCCAGAGAAGCCACATCTCCCCACCCTCCTGCTTAGTACAAAGTACAAGTTATATTGTGACAGTCCCAGGGAAGCACTGCAGGAGATAAGCATCCCCTAACATCTTGCTTTGTTATTTTAGAAACCATGCCACAGCCCCACCTGTAGTGTTTGCTCTTTCAGTATGGTGTGAATGACTGGGCAGTTAGCTGCTAAATCCCTGTCCATTATGTTTAAGTAAGTGTAAACTGTAAACCTGCCTAAATCCCCAACTGTTCTGTTTGTCCCATCTGATATATGACATATTTGAATTGGATATTATTGCTAATATGATCCCTGGGATTTGAAATGTTGTTATTGTATAAGTTACATTTGATCATGTGTATTTGACATTTAAAAGGGGACATTTGAAATTCTTAAATGTATCATATTTGTATTTGATTTAGAAGTTTAATATTTTCCTCTTGATACTTCATTGACATAATTGAACCACCACTAAATTGACACTCATTATAACACTTGTATGCTATTTGTTACAGTATCACTATGATACCTTTAGTTTGTAGTATCATGATATATGGACATCTTGAGTATCAATCCAGTATTAAATGGTTCATTCAACACATAAGAAAGTCATCTGATGATTTATAATAATAATAACATCTGGACCGTGGATAGCAGTTAGCAGTAATCGGTTAGAACACTAGATATTGGCACAGCAACAGAAAATGAATGACACCTGATTCCATGGAGGTCGCCTTTACGGTAGAAACAGGATAGTCATTAAAGTAATCGTGAAAGTACCAGTAATCATGATTACATTCTAAAATAATCGTACTCGTACTTGAGTACATTCTAAAGTAATCATACTCGAGTACATTTGTTTTCTGAGTACTCGTAATCATGCATGTTCAAAGTAATCGTACTCGTACTCGAGTACATTTGTATTGTACTCACTCCATCTATGAATTATTACCATAATATTGACTTTGGCTACGTGTGTCGTCAGCTCGTCACATATAAAATAGCATACATGTCAGAGCCATGTAAATTGTCACTTTGTTTCTTGTATAGGCAGATGTGGATGTACAGCAAAATGCCAGTAAGCTGGTATGCAGTATCATCAAAGAGAGTGAACTCACACAATGTCATCGATATCCAAGCTGATGTAGTTCACCAAAGAATGTCGAACCTGTCTTACAGTATCGAGAGAGGTTGACCAAAGACTCATGCCATATTTGACAGACCATGGTATCCACAGTTCCATCACCAACTGCAAAGCTAGTCAGGCGTCACCATATTCGCATGTCCAGCACTCTGCATTCTACATTCTAGTCAGTCAGGGTATCTGACCAGCATGGAAACCAGTGTACACACCACCAGTACTGCGGAGTACATTCGAATACTTGACATTTAATATGCAGCATCTTGCACGGTTCATAGCTGCATAGTCCTGTACACAAATACATCTGTTCTGTAACTTGCAATAAGACAATAATTATATGATACAAACAACGATACGATAATGTTTTACCTTTATCCATTTATATTTATTTGTTTAAAAACAAACATTGTTAACATAATTTATGTGTGTATGTGTGTGTGTGTGCGTGCGTGCGTGCGTGCGTGCGTGCGTGCGTGCGTGCGTGCGTGCGTGCGTGCGTGCGTGTGCGTCTAAGATGTTTTTATCTAACTCGTCGTATTCGTAAGTCGGTGTTTATCAAAGAAAAAGTGTTTTCTTTGATATTTGTGAAAGTTTTAAAATTAGGTTCGACGCTTTTGTTTCGGTAAAACATAGTGTTGACGGCATTTTGTAACGGCTTGTTTCAGAAAACTCAAGAAAACTCATGCTGAAGTCGTGATCAATTTCGAAGGTGGCATGGGTAGATTTCGTCACCAGAGTTATTCAGTATATATTATGTATATATATATATATATATATATATATATATATATATATATATATATATATATATATATATATATATATATATATATATATATATATATATATATATATATATATATACTGAATAACTCTGGTGACGAAATCTACACATGCCACCGTCGAAAATGATCACGATATATATATATATATATATATATATATATATATATATATATATATATATATATATATATAAACGACTCATTTACCTGTTCGAATTTTATTGCACTGCATTTTGGGAGTGGGCCTTTGGGATGGAGCCCCAGGGGGTGGAACCCCAGGGGATGGAGTCACGTGACAGAATTAAGATTGAAGTCATAAAATCTTTGCACAAACAGAACAGATCTTAGTACAGAAAAGTATGCTTTTATGTCTCACATAACATACAACCATGATCACATAGAATAATTATACATTACATTAAAATAGTACCTAACTAATTTTATTACTGTGCCCAATTATTGATAACATTGTACAAAAGGGCACAACGGATGGATTACTGGGTTGACACCGCAGCTCCGTATTTCTACTGATAAATCTTTCCCAGGCTTCTCTCTATGTATCATGCATCAGAATGAAAGTTGAAATTGAGGTGCCTCCTTCCTGACCTCATGAAGTGTATGTCTAAGATCTGGATATATAAAAATTAATTCCTTGAACATCCTAACTTGTCCCATATCCACATCGTGTGCATTGGTAAACAGATGTTAAATAACTCGCAATTCCGAATTAATTATCCTAAATTCATAACAATCTGATACGCAAATTTACGCGCAGCCGCAGCCGCTTTCATGCGATTATACAATACACTACACTACAGTCTACAAATGTAAGACCACAATAAGGTGTTCGTCCGCCATTACCCGAGCGACCAAAGAGTACCCTATACAAATAGCATTATGCAGGTTGTCTGAATTTCTGTGAGCACACATGTAGTGTGTAGTGAATAGAAATGATGTTTTTTGTGCAGCGTGGCATCAGAGCTGTCCAATTATAACAGCGGTTGGTCGGTGCATTTCTGCCTATCAATACAGTTGTTATTTTGCTTGGTGATGTAATAGGGCCCGTAAGTGAGTCACGATATATGGCGAGACTCCGCGCGATTGGAGCTGATTTGGGGACTGGTCATTAGAATAATATTCGATGGATGACAGTTGTAACTTCCGACTGATGAATATTAGGAAAATCAGGACATAAATATCTTGTGTTATACCTTTCTTATCTTAAATGTCCGATTTAATATTGAGTTTACCACACTATCATAGACATAGCGATTTATGTAGTGCAGATAATAGACACTCCCCAAACATTTAAGCCGTATGTGTTTTTTTACGGGTTTCGCATTTTACAAAGCTGTACGTTGTGGTTTCGATAAGCACTTATATCTTACAAGTTGTCTAAATGCACATAATCATAACACATGTATGCGTTTGCCTCAAACAGGTTGTACTGCGCGAAAAATGGCACTTTTCAGTATTAGTCAAGATCGCCAAACACAAGTACAAGCCTTGACAGTAACAAGCCGGCGTTGCCATGGCAACCATCGTAATAATCGATTAAAATTCATGATTTCCGTGAGCATTGTCACCGGCAAAGTGTTCAACTGCTTCTGCTTGTAATAATCCTTCGGACAGTGTAACTGAAATAATTAGACTGGAACAGTTCGATTATTACAACCAAAAACAAAACGAAGTCCTATACGTTAACATGGAGAATATGGACTTTCTGCCCCCAACTGCCCCCAGCCTCGTTTTCGCGCGCGAGACTTACACGCCCTATCAAGGTCAATCCGTGGGTGGTTCAAGCAGAAATGGAGGGCTTTGACTTTTGAAAGAAGTTTGTGGGAGCCTGAGGTACTAAAGGTTCACGCATTTTTTACTGACCCTCTGCCTATCACCCTATGAACGGTAAATGTGCTGTGAAATTGTCAATTACAGATCTCCTCAAGATTAGTAGGAAATGAAGGAAACGTTATAATGGTCGCCTATGGAAAACGCAAATGTGGTTTGACTCCTAAACCAAACTACATTACGCTACGCTACACTACGCTGCACCACAGAACACTTCGCCACTTCACTGCACAAGACAATACAAAACAACAAAATTACAGTAATGAAGTCGTGTTGTATCGTGAAGCCACATTCCATATTTCGAAAGTCGTAACAAATGTATGTCCAAGAAAACGAGCAAAAGTCATAACACCGTATGGTTTTCATACTTCGCCCGTAGACGTAGTTTTAAATTGATCAATAAAACTGGAATGACTACCGTCGTATTTGTCTAATATGAGTACGCCACTGTAGTGTGTACTGCATTACAGCCGCAAACATAGAAACTTCCTCGTTGCGGTTTGTCACGTGAATCGACTACGTTAATTTTTCGGTGGTGATGACATGAATAGTAGTTTTCTACAGGTACCACACAGTTTGTTATAAGATAGGTTATCAAGCAGTAATTCCTATTTAATTTTAATCTTAGCCACATCGTATATGGTATAGCAATGCAACATCTAATTCTAACCCGTTCTGACAAGGGTTTTATTTAATAATAGGTTCAACCAAGCTTTAAATCGGATGTCCGGAGTAGTGGACAGTCCACTGCACTAATTTGACACCCATTTTTTAAATGGTAAATCTTTATAATCCACTTTGTATTATATAAGAAATTATTGTGATATTATCTTTATGCAAGTTAAAAGCCTTGGTGTTTCGTAGACGTGGTAGCGATGTAGCGTTTACATTTTTCCGGCGTTATAAACGACTCATTTACCTGTTCGAATTTTATTGCACTGCATTTTGGGAGTGGGCCTTTGGGATGGAGCCCCAGGGGGTGGAACCCCAGGGGATGGAGTCACGTGACAGAATTAAGATTGAAGTCATAAAATCTTTGCACAAACAGAACATATCTTAGTACAGAAAAGTATGCTTTTATGTCTCACATAACATACAACCATGATCACATAGAATAATTATACATTACATTAAAATAGTACCTAACTAATTTTATTACTGTGCCCAATTATTGATAACATTGTACAAAAGGCCACAACGGATGGATTACTGGGTTGACACCGCAGCTCCGTATTTCTATTAACGAAGTTCTCCCAGGCTTCTCTCTATGTATCATGCATCAGAATGAAAGTTGAAATTGAGGTGCCTCCTTCCTGACCTCATGAAGTGTATGTCTAAGATCTGGATATATAAAAATTAATTCCTTGAACATCCTAACTTGTCCCATATCCACATCGTGTGCATTGGTAAACAGATGTTAAATACCTCGCAATTCCGAATTAATTATCCTAAATTCATAACAATCTGATATGCAAATTTACGCGCAGCCGCAGCTGCAGCCGCTTTCATGCGATTATACAATACACTACACTAGAGTCTACAGATGTAAGACCACAATAAGGTGTTCGTCCGCCGTTACCCGAGCGACTAAAGAGTACCCTAAAAAATAGCATTATGCAGGTTGTCTGAATTTCTGTGAGCACACATGTAGTGTGGAGTGAATAGAAATTATGTTTTTTGTGCAGCGTGGCATCAGAGCTGTCAAATTATGACAGCTGTTAGTCGGTGCATTTCTGCCTATTAATACAGTTGTCATTTTGCTTGGTCATGTAATCAGGGTCAATCCGTGGGTGGTTCAAGCAGAAATGGAGGGGTGTAAGGTTTGAAAGAAGTTTGTGGTGGGAGCCTGAGGTACTAAAGGTTCACGCATTTTTCACTGACCCTCTGTCTATGAACGGTAAATGTGCTGTGAACTTGTCAATTACAAATCTCCTCAAGATTAGAAAGAAATGAAGGAAACGTTATAATGGTCGCCTATGGAAAACGCAAATGTGGTTTGACTCCTAAACCAAACTACACTACGCTACGCTACACTACGCTACACCACAGTACACTTCGCCACTTCACTGCACAAGACAATACAAAACAACAAAATTACAGTAATGAAGTCGTGTTGTATCGTTAAGCCGCATTCCATATTTCGAAAGTCATAACAAATCTATCTCCAAGAAAACAAGCAAAAGTCATAACGCCGTATGGTTTTCATACTTCGTCCGTAGACGTAGTTTTAAATGTATCAATAAAACTGGAATGACTACCGTCGTATTTGTCTAATATGAGTACGCCACTGTAGTATGTAGTGCATTACTGCCGCAAACATAGACACTTCCTCGTTGCGGTTTGTCACGTGAATCGACTACGTTCATTTTTCGGTGTTGATGACATGAATAGTAGTTTTAAACAGGTACCACACAGTTTGTTATAAGATAGGTTATCAAGCAGTAATTCCTATTTAAATTTAATCTTAGCCACATCGTATATGGTATAGCAATGCAACATCTAATTCTAACCCGTTCTGACAAGGGTTTTATTTAATAATAGGTTCAACGAAGCTTTAAATCGGATGTCCGGAGTAGTGGACAGTCCACTGCACTAATTTGAAACCCATTTTCTTAATGGTAAATCATTATAATCCACTTTACATTATAAGAAATTATTGTTATATTATCTTTATGCAAGTTAAAAGCCTTGATGTTTTGTAGACGTGGTAGCGATGAAGCGTTTACATTTTTCCGGCGTTATAAACGACTCATTTACCTGTTCTAATTTTATTGCACTGCATTTTGGGAGTGGGCCTTTGGGATGTAGCCCCAGACGATGGAGTCACGTGACAGAATTAAGATTGAAGTCATAAAATCTTTGCACAAACAGAACAGATCTTAGTACAGAAAAGTATGCTTTTATGTCTCACATAACATACAACCATGATCACATAGAATAATTATACATTACATTAAAATAGTACCTAACTAATTTTATTACTGTGCCCAATTATTGATAACATTGTACAAAAGGGCACAACGGATGGATTACTGGGTTGACACCGCAGCTCCGTATTTCTACTGACAAAGCTTTCCCAGGCTTTTCTTTATGTATCATGCATCAGAATGAAAGTTGAAATTGAGGTGTCTCCTTCCTGACCTCATGAAGTGTATATCTAAGATCTGGATATATAAAAATTAATTCCTTGAACATCCTATCTTGTCCCATGTCAACATCGTGGGCATTGGTAAACAGATGTTAAATAACTCGCAATTCCGAATTAATTATCCTAAATTCATAACAATCTGATATGCAAATTTAAGCGCAGCCGCAGCCGCTTTCATGCGATTATACAATACACTACACTACAGTCTACAAATGTAAGACCACAATAAGGTGTTCGTCCGCCGTTACCCGAGCGACCAAAGAGTACCCTATAAAAATAGCATTATGCAGGTTGTCTGAATTTCTATGAGCACACATGTAGTGTGTAGTGAATAGAAAAGATGTTTTTGTGCAGCGTGGCATCAGAGCTGACAAATTATGACAGCTGTTATTCGGTGCATTTCATTGTCCGTTAAATGCTGTTTGTCACGTGACTCGAATAGGCTTATTTACATAGCGGACTCTCATGAATTATACAAAATCAATTCGGTGATGATGACATGATTAGTAATTTTCTACATATACCACAATGTTTGTTTTTAGATAGGTTATCAAGCAGTAATTCCTATTTATGTATAATCTTAGCCACATCGTATACTTTATAGCAAGCAACACCTCATTCTAACAATTTTTGTCAAGTGTTGTAATTAATAATAGGTGAAACGAAGCTTTAAAATGGATGTCCATAACAATGGATTATTTCAAAATGATGGTCCACTGCACTAATTTGACATCCATTTTTTTAAAAGGTAAATGATTATAAGTTTAATCCAATTTATATTATAAGAAATTATTGTGATATTATCTTTATGTAAGTTAAAAGCCTTGCAGTTTTGTAGACGTGGTAGCGATGTAGCGTTTACATTTTTCCGGCGTTATAAACGACCCGATTGACGTTTCTACGCATGTGCGTTAAATGTAAAATCATCGATGTGCAGCGAAAGAACAAAGCAGTTATGATATAAATACTACGGGTTGTTCTTTGGGATGTATATAACCTCTCAGCAAAGTTATTTGTCGCATATTAACACGAGGCAAACATGTTTGATGCATGTTTTGTAGCAAGCGAAAATCACGTGACTGTAGTGCGTCATAGTCCCGGACAGTGATTTATACAAATGTCATATTTTATTGTATTGAATAACACTTTTAGTAACTCTTCACAACGATCATCACAGGAGAGTTATCAAATAGCCCGTGGCATTTATAAAAAAAATACATTGTAGTTTTGCGGCACATTGATGATTTTACATTGATCGCGCATGTGCAGAAACGTCAATCGAAAAGTTTATAACGACCAGAAAAATGTAAGTGCGACACCGAACGCTTTTGGACCGTTCATTCCTGTATATAATGATTATTGGCTGCCCTGCCCTGACATGGTCACCATAAAACAGCAGGGCCACTGGTGGGTAATCTTTTATATGGCTTTTCATATGGCCTCAATTCTTTGTCTTCCTACTCTGCCTCTCTCTACTTGAGTACCCAGTAGGTAGACAGTGCTAATATAAATTCTAGGTAATTATGTGCATTTGTGCCAGGCATGTGCACAGTGCACACACATCTGCCAGGATTTTTGGACTGATCAAATTTGATCCTGAATAAATACCCGGTACTGTCACAGTTACACAAAACAGTATTGTTTATGTGTGTAGTGAAGATAATCAAGTGTTGTTTGTGTCATTTTGTGTGTTGCTTTGTATCTTACAAGTCAGTAATGTTAGAGCAAAAAAGAAGACATACTACCCGGTTGGCATTGTCTTGAAATATCAACATATTATGACACTTCACAAAGCAGTGTCATTTACTCATTTAGGCCCGTGTTGCACTCAGAATGTACTTATAGTTGTCTTAAACAGGTGCTGCAAAGTTAGTTTGGGTAGCCTTGGCCCTCCTGCCATTTCCAACTAGAATGTATTTTTGACTTTTTTCCATCATAAAAAAAACTGTCACTTGGCAAGTGACCAGATTTTTTGCTAAATTAATATATATTATAGAATATCTTTATAATTATCATAATGTGGTAATAATACCAGTTTTATTTTATTGTCATTGTAATAAGTTCAGCCATTGACTATCAGGGCATTATGTGGGAGAACATTTTAGCCAATCACAGTGTTTTTGGTAGGCAGTAGGCATGTTAACTCATGTTCGTACTAAGTAAGGCCAGAGGAGATGTGTGATTGTGACCTTAAATGAATTACAAATACACACATGACACCCATTTTCAAAGCACAACTGAAGTCTGACAGTATCTAAGGTTTTGGAAGTTATTTTGCCCTTTATTTTTTACCAATCCCCCCTCCGTCCAAAACGGGTTTTACCAATCCAAATGTCACGTGGACGGGTCTCCTCATAAAGCTATGTTGACCGTTCAAGAAAAGCATAGCATGTTATAAGTATATGTATAGCATTAGCATGTATAGTTTATATATTTTAATACTGTAACTTTAAATATTTTGTACGTTTCTTTACGTTTTTATGTCTTGTTGCTTTACTTGTTCGTCGGAAGATAGCTCAGATGAGCTAATGTTATGAAATTCACGTGTTGTTGTTTGTGAAGATATGGTAGGGTTCATGGTAAGTTATGTAATATATATATATATATATATATATATATATGTGTGTGTATATATATATATATATATATATATATATATATATATATATATATTCATGGTTCATGGTAAGTTATATAATATATATATGTGTGTATATATATATATATATATATATATATATATATATATATATATATATATATATGTATATATATATATATATATATATATATATATATATATATATATATATATATATATATATATATATATATATATATATATACAGGGTTAGAATCTAGCCAAAAATGAGTGGGGGCCAGCAGGGCCCCCACTTTTCAAAATCTAGGGGCCCGACACAAAAAGTGGGGGCCATGCAACAAATGCACATTTAAGTCGAATTGTAACTATAACTTTATTCAACACAATTCACATGCCACGAACATAATGGCTGTAGCCTATGTAGCAGCTTAATTAGTAAATGCTAATGATAATTTCAAGAGATCAATGGAGGGTTGTTAATTTTCCTCTGAAGCGGAGCTGCTTGAAACCTGTAAATCTTCCTCTTTGGGCTGCCTGCGTTTGTAGATGGCAACACGAGGTTGCCTATTCCTGCTCCCCCACCCACCCACAACAGCTTAAGCGACTGTGCGAGGTCCCATTCCTTCCTTCATTTTTACCACCATTCATGTACTTTAAAACAGTATTGGCCATAGACTGTATAAACCAAGGATTGATGCCTATATACCTAGATATACCTATTGCCACAGCATTATGGAAAATGACAGTTTAGTTACATCGTATAACTTCATAGTAGATTATGTCTAAGACCTGTCTATTTCTAGTAACACAATCCTAGGTTATTAATTCTTTTTCCCTGGCCTAGTCGAAAGGTTTGTCCACCTCTGGCAACCTTTTGTCAATCAATTTTAACCCTGACCAAGGGCAGCAACCTTCTGCCCCCCTTCACCCCCACCCCCCACCCCAGGCAGCAGCCAGGATCATTTACTGATAAAGTGAATAATGACATTTTCTTTGCCTTGGCCTCTGGGATAGGAAGTTGTCAGGCGATTATTTATAAATTTTACAGTTCTTTGACCTGGGGACCAGTCGGGCCCTCAGAGTTCAAGATCTGTGGGCCCGACAGTAAATGTGGGGGCCAGTGGGTAACAAAATCTATCTCCATGTCCATGAGGCGTGACCATGCCCATGCCATGGCATGAAAACGAGCATAAGTCATAAGTACATAACGTCGTATGGTTTTCATACTTCGCCCGTAGACGTAGTTTTAAATTTATCAATAAAACTGTAATGACTACCGTCGTATTTGTCTAATATGAGTACGCCACTGTACTGCATTACAGCCGCAAACATCGAAACTTCCTCGTTGGGTAGTCATTGTCCGTTGTTAACTGCGGTTTGTCACGTGACTCGACTACGTTCATTTACATAGCGGACTCTCATGAATTGTACAAAATCAATTCGGTGATGATGACGTGAACAGTAGTTTTCTACAGGTACCACACAGTTTGTTATTAGATAGGTTATCAAGCAGTAAATCCTATTTAAATATAATAATAACTACATCGTATACGGCATAGCAATGCAACACCTCATGCTAACCTTTTCTGACAAGGGTTTTGATTAATAATAGGTGAAATGAAGCTTTAAATCGGATGTCCGGAGTAGTGGATTATTTCAAAATGAAACGGTCCATTGCACTAATTTGACATCCGTTTTTTTTTAATTAATGGTAAATAATTATAATTTTAATCCAATTTATATTATAAGAAATTACTGTGATATTATCTTTATTAAGTTAAAAGCCTTGCAGCTTTGTAGACGTGGTAGCGATGTAGCGTTTACATTTTTCCGGCGTTATAAACGACCCGATTGACGTTTCTACGCATGCACGTTAAATGTAAAATCATCAATGTGCAGCGAAAGAACAAAGCATTTATAATATAAATACTACGGGTTGTTCGTTAAGATGTATATAACCTCTTAGCAAAGTTATTTGTCGCATATTAACAAACTTGTTTTGATGTATGTTTT
>OZ024860.1:15740184-15756277 GCA_964017155.1 Oasisia sp. SBJ-2009
GGAATACAAATGATTTTTTGTAATGTAGTGTATGTATATGTATGTAAGAAATGTGGGGAGAAGTTTGGCGGCTGTTGGCGGTCGTTTTCGTGGTTAGGTTAGAAAGTAACATATAATAATACGCATGCACAGTTCACGCCGACCAAGACGACTCTCTGACGTCATTTTGTTTCTAAAATGGCGTAGTCTGTAGACTTTCTATGTCTATGTGTTCTGCATTTTTTTCCTGGTAAACCACTGACGTTAAAAATTTGATTGTTGTTGGAAGTTGTTACTTTTTATTAACTCTGTTAATCCCATATGATCAAAACATTGACTTATTTTTCCCTTTAATAATTTGTACTGACACGCGTCATGTAAGGAATATTTAGAAGTTTAACATATCGGATGTCCGAAGTGATTGGGTTATCTATATGAATGGCCATCCCAGTCCCATCAATTTGACATCCACTTTTGCACGAAGGTAATAATACTAGGGTACATTAATAAAATTGTTTTAGTATAATTACGGGGTATACTGCATGAGTTCATTGAATACGTTATACATAGTAAAACCACAAAAATCCCATGTACAATGATCTGATCTATAGCGTGACTCGACTCGGTTCATTTACATGACGGATTCTCGTGGATTCTAGGAAAACAATACGGCGATGATGAAATGATACGTAGGTTTCTATATGTGTATCACGTGTGTTCTTGGCCATGGCTTCCTGCAGTAACATTGTAACCAGTTCTCATCATGTAGTTTATGTAATGACAATTTGTAATGTTACTGGATCCGGAGAAGTGGATTATCTTAAAACGAAACAGTTCACCATACTAATTTGTCATTGATGTGTGTGTATAGTAATTCACAATTTTAATACAATTTATTATTTTATGATAAGAAATTCTTGTGGCATTACCTTTATATAAGTTAAAGACTTGCACTTTTGTAGACATGCTAGCGACCCATTTTGGGCGGTTCATGCTGTACGTATTCGAATTCGTGTTGCACAACATTTTGGGAGAGAGGGCCTATGTGATGGAGCCCCAGGGGGTTGTAGCCCTAGAGGGTGGAGCCATTTCACGGTGTTCAGAACAAAGTCACAACACGTTTGTGCACACAAAATAAATCAGATTCTAGTACAGAAAGGTGTCTGGTTAGTGATGTCACAACCATTATCACATAGAATATACACCAAAATAATACTAATCCTATTTTATTACTGTACCCAATTACTGTTAATTTTGTACAAAAGGCGATGTCGAATGAGATCTAACCATGATCACATAGAATATACATCAACATACTCTACCCTATTATTGTTAGCATCTTACAAAAAGCGAGGTCTGTTCAATCGTAGATAACCCAGCCACTCCGGACCTCAAGTAACAATGCTTCCACGCCTTCTCTACATAACATGTGTCAGTATGAAATTTAGAAATGAGGTGTTTCTATTCTGTACCGCTTAAAGCATGTTTAAGAAAAGAGCAATATAAATGCATTTGTTGACTTATTTAACACTATGTCCAATAACAAACTGTGATACACATTAGACAACTAGTTTCGCTTGGTCATCGCCGAATAGGTTTTCTATAATTCATGAGAGTCCGGTATGTAAATGAACCCTTTCGAATCACGTGACAAGCCGCAGCCAGAAGATAATGAATACACAATGGTCCAACAAAGAAACATCGGTGTGTGCGGCTACACTGCAGTGCTACAATACATTCAGTCTGTGTACAAAGTGCATTTGCACTCAAATACAGTGGAGCAATCGAATCGAATATCGAATCAAATAACCTCGACATTTTGAATACGAACCGAATATCGAATCGAATACGAATATTCAGTGGCTTCTAATTCGATTAGAATACTGAACGGTGTCGAGATGTCTTGCCGGGAGGTGGCGTCATCACGTGGCCACGGGCGATGTTTTTGTTTACTTTCTCACCTAACCATGAAAACGACTTCTTACAGCCCCCAAACTTATCATCGCATATCTTATGCAAATATATACAGACACTAGGTTACAAAATAAAATAATTTACTATCTTTCAAAGAATAAAATTAAGAAAATAAACTCGCGCGAAAAACTCGATAGATACGGGGTCTACTGCGCGTCTGCGGCTACGCGTAGCTCGGTGATTACCGTAACATCGATAATTTATCGCAAGCGTTGCTAAAAAAATGACCTTCACAAATTCCGGTTTTATGCAAACCCTACAGTAACCGTAACCCCAACTAAGTCAAAACTAATTTCAACTAAGCCTAAACTTACCCGATAACCTAATATTAAAAATTTACCCGACCCTGCTAACAAACAACCCTCGACACAATACCGATATTACGGTAAACTACGTGTAGCGGCCCCGAATGGCGATGAACCCCGTTGCCGCCGAGGTTTACGCTAGTTTGTTTTGTGAAGTTTAAGTAATGTTAGTGATTTTATTTTGGAACCTAGTGTATGTATACAAGATATGTGAGGAGTAGTTTGGCGGTTGTAGTCTCTGTTATAGTTGAGTCAGAGTATTACAAAAGGTGAGGTCGAATGAGTGTGACTGGGGTGTTCAATCATAGGTAACCCAGCCACTCCGGACCTCGAATACTAATTCTTCCGCGCCTTCTATACGTACCATGTGTTAGTATGAAAGTTGAAATTGAGGTGTTTCTTTTCTGTACCGCATAAAGCATGTTTAAGAAAACAACAATATAAATGCATTTGTTGACTGATATAATATTATGTCCAATTACAAACTGTGATAAACGTTACACAACTAGTTTCGCTTGGTCTTCGCCGTATAGTTTTTCTATAATTCATGAGAGTCCGGTATGCAAATGAACCCAGTCGAATCGCGTGACAAGCCGCAGCCAGAAGATAATGAATACACAATGGCCGAACAAAGAAACGTCGCTATCTGCGGCTGCAGTGCTACAATACATTCGATCTGTGTACAAAGTGCATTTGCACCCAAATACAGTGGCGCAATCCCAGTACTAGACATACGCCAACGCAGAACTATTCTACATAGACATGTAGACAATTCCGTGCAATTACGGTTTATGTCGCACAGGAATTTAACGTGAAAAAAAAGGCAACAGTTTAGTGTTATGCACATAAGAGTTTACACTAGCTAATCATTTGCATCTACAATCCAATTTTTCACCTTAGTGGTTACCTCAGAAAGTGGTCTTAAAGTGGGAAAATCTAGCTAAATCACCGACTCCATGAACCGGCCCATCTTGGACCTTGCAACCAATCACAACCCAGCAGTTTGGAAAAGTAATACGTCAGAGAGTCGTCTGCTGGTTCAGCTGTCATAACAGACGTAAGACCACCAAAATGTGCACGTCCGCCATTACCCGACCGCAGAGTACCTTAAAAAAGCAGCATTATGCACGTTGTCTGGATTCCTGTGAGCACATATTTAGTGTGGAGTGATTATAAATGACGTTTTTGTACAGCGTGACATCAGAGCTGTCAAATTACGACAGCTGTCATTCGGTGCATTTCTGCGTATTAATACATTTGTCATTTTGCTTGGTGATGTAATCAGGGGCAATCCGTGGGTGGCTCAAGCAGAAATGGAGGGGTGTAAGGTTTGAATGAACTTTGTGGGAGCCTGAGGTATTAAAAGTTCACGAATTTTCCACTGAACCTCTGTCTGTGGAGGGTAAACATGCTGTGAAATTGTCAATAAGAGAGCTGATCAAGATTAATAGGAAATGAAGGAAACGTTATAATGGTCGCCTATGGAAAATGCAAATGTGGTCTTAGGCCTAATTGAAAAACGGCCGTTTTGACATAAGAGGCACGAAAACGTAGTTTGAGCGATGCGTGAGGTTGTTGTTTTGCTTCATTTGAAGTTGCTATTGACTGTAATACAATGGAGTCATTATTTACTGATAATGCTCCATCTAGGAGAGTTACTAAAAGCAATTAGCAAGCTAGTTACCGCGTGATATGCAAGGAAAATACACTGATAATATTGGTTATGTGGAAGTTACACGCTGCATTTTACACACCATGCGTAATATCCTATATTGAAGACAGCATGAGTTTGTGCTTCAAATGTCCCTGTTCAAGAGCGCGAATAATTTGTTTCGTATTTTTAAAAATGCGCCACATTAACGACATATTTCCAGTACGATGAGTTTAGCTGCAACTACATTACTTATACTGTGTATGCGACATCTACAAATGCGTGTTTCTTAATAACAAATACTAAAATGAACATCCGATAGCTTCCTATTTGTTCATCCTAATTATGTGATGCTTGCTTGTGTCGTATTTAGAACACAAAATAAGCATCAACGGGCGAGCAAAGGACATTTGATTACACCCCCACCCCTTAAACGCAGCCTCTATTTTAGTCAATTGTTGGTCGCCGAATGAAGCGGATTGTCCACGCGCGTCTAAAAAATGTACTATCTTTCACCTGCTCATTTTAGCGACATATATACCCTAACCGAAACACCGAACACAATTGAGAATATATTTAAATATACCCCAGATGTGACTGAGAATAAGAAAGCAGCGCATTTTATCCAAGCATGCCCCGACTGCCGTAATCCGATTAGGTTCATTGATGCTCATACAAACTAAAATTGAGCACCTAACAGAAGTGTCAGTATGTTGCAATTGTCTACAAGAACTAACACACCATCCCTGTCGACAGTCTTGCACTTTTCAGCTGTAACATAACCGAATTATACAGATATTTGCATATGACATGTCAGCTTAAACTAATCACATACATAAGTGATATATAGTCTGATAAGAAACTATATAAATCACTGGTAATTTGTATGTTCTATCCGAATTGTCAACATCTAAGATGCTCTTTATTGCACTAAAAGCAATGTGGATATGTTTTAGTAACAACATTATTACCACAATGAATGCGTTTACAGCGATCAAGTTGCGGCAGAGGGTGGCGCAACTGTCTATTCAACATTTGCCACGTGTCTATGGTGTCACTGGCCAACATTTTTTTCTGACAGTAACTAATCTACCAGCTGTATCTGATGTGTTCAATAGTGTATGTACACCAGCGAAATAATTGGTGGCATAAAAAACGACGTGTGATGGTTATGGAAGTGTCTCTGTCTAATATAATGGGTTGCGCCCGAGTAAAGTGCGGCTTATTGCAAGGGGGGTAGGGTGATAATTTGTTTGACGCAAGAGATACGTTCTACTGTGTATCACGAATATGCTTCCATCATGTAACGTGTATATTCCTGAATGTATGTCCCACATTTCAGCGTTCTACATACAATTTAATTGAAATTACCATCGAAAGACGCTGCCTGGCCTTTCAATACTGCGACAATTTATGAGAAACTGGCCTGTGATTCTGAGCCCTCCTGGGGACGTATATATACGACGCACAGTTCATAATTGCATCATACAATTAAGCAAAGTTGGTGAGCATTATGATATACAGAAATTCGTGAAATTTAGCACTTTGCGTGTCCGAAAAAATGCTGTTCAAAAATATGATTTTTGCATTTTTATGGTGAAATTTACAACATTAAAAAAAAAAATTGTCAAAAAATATATATCTTCAATATTCTCTATATGTTACTGTCAGATCGTTAAGAGACTGTGGTGGACTGTTTGTTGTGTACAGTGCCATTAGTTTCAGGCAAACGTCTGATCTATTATCGGTTTCTGAATAAACGTGTTTCAACCCACGCACGGTGCTATTTATCTGGGAGGGGTGCAACTTTTGAAGACGCATATTATAATTATTATCGAGATGGTGTCAATTTCCCTAGACAGTTAATCTAGCTATATGTCATTCTTGATGTATGACTAATTTTTGTGAACTTTTGACGTTTTCGGCCAATCTATTTGACGTAAGACCACCAAAATGTGCACGTCCGCCATTACCCGACCGCAGAGTACCTTAAAAAAGCAGCATTATGCACGTTGTCTGGATTCCTGTGAGCACATATTTAGTGTGGAGTGATTATAAATGACGTTTTTGTACAGCGTGACATCAGAGCTGTCAAATTACGACAGCTGTCATTCGGTGCATTTCTGCGTATTAATACATTTGTCATTTTGCTTGGTGATGTAATCAGGGGCAATCCGTGGGTGGCTCAAGCAGAAATGGAGGGGTGTAAGGTTTGAATGAACTTTGTGGGAGCCTGAGGTATTAAAAGTTCACGAATTTTCCACTGAACCTCTGTCTGTGGAGGGTAAACATGCTGTGAAATTGTCAATAAGAGAGCTGATCAAGATTAATAGGAAATGAAGGAAACGTTATAATGGTCGCCTATGGAAAATGCAAATGTGGTCTTAGGCCTAATTGAAAAACGGCCGTTTTGACATAAGAGGCACGAAAACGTAGTTTGAGCGATGCGTGAGGTTGTTGTTTTGCTTCATTTGAAGTTGCTATTGACTGTAATACAATGGAGTCATTATTTACTGATAATGCTCCATCTAGGAGAGTTACTAAAAGCAATTAGCAAGCTAGTTACCGCGTGATATGCAAGGAAAATACACTGATAATATTGGTTATGTGGAAGTTACACGCTGCATTTTACACACCATGCGTAATATCCTATATTGAAGACAGCATGAGTTTGTGCTTCAAATGTCCCTGTTCAAGAGCGCGAATAATTTGTTTCGTATTTTTAAAAATGCGCCACATTAACGACATATTTCCAGTACGATGAGTTTAGCTGCAACTACATTACTTATACTGTGTATGCGACATCTACAAATGCGTGTTTCTTAATAACAAATACTAAAATGAACATCCGATAGCTTCCTATTTGTTCATCCTAATTATGTGATGCTTGCTTGTGTCGTATTTAGAACACAAAATAAGCATCAACGGGCGAGCAAAGGACATTTGATTACACCCCCACCCCTTAAACGCAGCCTCTATTTTAGTCAATTGTTGGTCGCCGAATGAAGCGGATTGTCCACGCGCGTCTAAAAAATGTACTATCTTTCACCTGCTCATTTTAGCGACATATATACCCTAACCGAAACACCGAACACAATTGAGAATATATTTAAATATACCCCAGATGTGACTGAGAATAAGAAAGCAGCGCATTTTATCCAAGCATGCCCCGACTGCCGTAATCCGATTAGGTTCATTGATGCTCATACAAACTAAAATTGAGCACCTAACAGAAGTGTCAGTATGTTGCAATTGTCTACAAGAACTAACACACCATCCCTGTCGACAGTCTTGCACTTTTCAGCTGTAACATAACCGAATTATACAGATATTTGCATATGACATGTCAGCTTAAACTAATCACATACATAAGTGATATATAGTCTGATAAGAAACTATATAAATCACTGGTAATTTGTATGTTCTATCCGAATTGTCAACATCTAAGATGCTCTTTATTGCACTAAAAGCAATGTGGATATGTTTTAGTAACAACATTATTACCACAATGAATGCGTTTACAGCGATCAAGTTGCGGCAGAGGGTGGCGCAACTGTCTATTCAACATTTGCCACGTGTCTATGGTGTCACTGGCCAACATTTTTTTCTGACAGTAACTAATCTACCAGCTGTATCTGATGTGTTCAATAGTGTATGTACACCAGCGAAATAATTGGTGGCATAAAAAACGACGTGTGATGGTTATGGAAGTGTCTCTGTCTAATATAATGGGTTGCGCCCGAGTAAAGTGCGGCTTATTGCAAGGGGGGTAGGGTGATAATTTGTTTGACGCAAGAGATACGTTCTACTGTGTATCACGAATATGCTTCCATCATGTAACGTGTATATTCCTGAATGTATGTCCCACATTTCAGCGTTCTACATACAATTTAATTGAAATTACCATCGAAAGACGCTGCCTGGCCTTTCAATACTGCGACAATTTATGAGAAACTGGCCTGTGATTCTGAGCCCTCCTGGGGACGTATATATACGACGCACAGTTCATAATTGCATCATACAATTAAGCAAAGTTGGTGAGCATTATGATATACAGAAATTCGTGAAATTTAGCACTTTGCGTGTCCGAAAAAATGCTGTTCAAAAATATGATTTTTGCATTTTTATGGTGAAATTTACAACATTAAAAAAAAAAATTGTCAAAAAATATATATCTTCAATATTCTCTATATGTTACTGTCAGATCGTTAAGAGACTGTGGTGGACTGTTTGTTGTGTACAGTGCCATTAGTTTCAGGCAAACGTCTGATCTATTATCGGTTTCTGAATAAACGTGTTTCAACCCACGCACGGTGCTATTTATCTGGGAGGGGTGCAACTTTTGAAGACGCATATTATAATTATTATCGAGATGGTGTCAATTTCCCTAGACAGTTAATCTAGCTATATGTCATTCTTGATGTATGACTAATTTTTGTGAACTTTTGACGTTTTCGGCCAATCTATTTGACGTAAGACCACCAAAATGTGCACGTCCGCCATTACCCGACCGCAGAGTACCTTAAAAAAGCAGCATTATGCACGTTGTCTGGATTCCTGTGAGCACATATTTAGTGTGGAGTGATTATAAATGACGTTTTTGTACAGCGTGACATCAGAGCTGTCAAATTACGACAGCTGTCATTCGGTGCATTTCTGCGTATTAATACATTTGTCATTTTGCTTGGTGATGTAATCAGGGGCAATCCGTGGGTGGCTCAAGCAGAAATGGAGGGGTGTAAGGTTTGAATGAACTTTGTGGGAGCCTGAGGTATTAAAAGTTCACGAATTTTCCACTGAACCTCTGTCTGTGGAGGGTAAACATGCTGTGAAATTGTCAATAAGAGAGCTGATCAAGATTAATAGGAAATGAAGGAAACGTTATAATGGTCGCCTATGGAAAATGCAAATGTGGTCTTAGGCCTAATTGAAAAACGGCCGTTTTGACATAAGAGGCACGAAAACGTAGTTTGAGCGATGCGTGAGGTTGTTGTTTTGCTTCATTTGAAGTTGCTATTGACTGTAATACAATGGAGTCATTATTTACTGATAATGCTCCATCTAGGAGAGTTACTAAAAGCAATTAGCAAGCTAGTTACCGCGTGATATGCAAGGAAAATACACTGATAATATTGGTTATGTGGAAGTTACACGCTGCATTTTACACACCATGCGTAATATCCTATATTGAAGACAGCATGAGTTTGTGCTTCAAATGTCCCTGTTCAAGAGCGCGAATAATTTGTTTCGTATTTTTAAAAATGCGCCACATTAACGACATATTTCCAGTACGATGAGTTTAGCTGCAACTACATTACTTATACTGTGTATGCGACATCTACAAATGCGTGTTTCTTAATAACAAATACTAAAATGAACATCCGATAGCTTCCTATTTGTTCATCCTAATTATGTGATGCTTGCTTGTGTCGTATTTAGAACACAAAATAAGCATCAACGGGCGAGCAAAGGACATTTGATTACACCCCCACCCCTTAAACGCAGCCTCTATTTTAGTCAATTGTTGGTCGCCGAATGAAGCGGATTGTCCACGCGCGTCTAAAAAATGTACTATCTTTCACCTGCTCATTTTAGCGACATATATACCCTAACCGAAACACCGAACACAATTGAGAATATATTTAAATATACCCCAGATGTGACTGAGAATAAGAAAGCAGCGCATTTTATCCAAGCATGCCCCGACTGCCGTAATCCGATTAGGTTCATTGATGCTCATACAAACTAAAATTGAGCACCTAACAGAAGTGTCAGTATGTTGCAATTGTCTACAAGAACTAACACACCATCCCTGTCGACAGTCTTGCACTTTTCAGCTGTAACATAACCGAATTATACAGATATTTGCATATGACATGTCAGCTTAAACTAATCACATACATAAGTGATATATAGTCTGATAAGAAACTATATAAATCACTGGTAATTTGTATGTTCTATCCGAATTGTCAACATCTAAGATGCTCTTTATTGCACTAAAAGCAATGTGGATATGTTTTAGTAACAACATTATTACCACAATGAATGCGTTTACAGCGATCAAGTTGCGGCAGAGGGTGGCGCAACTGTCTATTCAACATTTGCCACGTGTCTATGGTGTCACTGGCCAACATTTTTTTCTGACAGTAACTAATCTACCAGCTGTATCTGATGTGTTCAATAGTGTATGTACACCAGCGAAATAATTGGTGGCATAAAAAACGACGTGTGATGGTTATGGAAGTGTCTCTGTCTAATATAATGGGTTGCGCCCGAGTAAAGTGCGGCTTATTGCAAGGGGGGTAGGGTGATAATTTGTTTGACGCAAGAGATACGTTCTACTGTGTATCACGAATATGCTTCCATCATGTAACGTGTATATTCCTGAATGTATGTCCCACATTTCAGCGTTCTACATACAATTTAATTGAAATTACCATCGAAAGACGCTGCCTGGCCTTTCAATACTGCGACAATTTATGAGAAACTGGCCTGTGATTCTGAGCCCTCCTGGGGACGTATATATACGACGCACAGTTCATAATTGCATCATACAATTAAGCAAAGTTGGTGAGCATTATGATATACAGAAATTCGTGAAATTTAGCACTTTGCGTGTCCGAAAAAATGCTGTTCAAAAATATGATTTTTGCATTTTTATGGTGAAATTTACAACATTAAAAAAAAAAATTGTCAAAAAATATATATCTTCAATATTCTCTATATGTTACTGTCAGATCGTTAAGAGACTGTGGTGGACTGTTTGTTGTGTACAGTGCCATTAGTTTCAGGCAAACGTCTGATCTATTATCGGTTTCTGAATAAACGTGTTTCAACCCACGCACGGTGCTATTTATCTGGGAGGGGTGCAACTTTTGAAGACGCATATTATAATTATTATCGAGATGGTGTCAATTTCCCTAGACAGTTAATCTAGCTATATGTCATTCTTGATGTATGACTAATTTTTGTGAACTTTTGACGTTTTCGGCCAATCTATTTGACGTAAGACCACCAAAATGTGCACGTCCGCCATTACCCGACCGCAGAGTACCTTAAAAAAGCAGCATTATGCACGTTGTCTGGATTCCTGTGAGCACATATTTAGTGTGGAGTGATTATAAATGACGTTTTTGTACAGCGTGACATCAGAGCTGTCAAATTACGACAGCTGTCATTCGGTGCATTTCTGCGTATTAATACATTTGTCATTTTGCTTGGTGATGTAATCAGGGGCAATCCGTGGGTGGCTCAAGCAGAAATGGAGGGGTGTAAGGTTTGAATGAACTTTGTGGGAGCCTGAGGTATTAAAAGTTCACGAATTTTCCACTGAACCTCTGTCTGTGGAGGGTAAACATGCTGTGAAATTGTCAATAAGAGAGCTGATCAAGATTAATAGGAAATGAAGGAAACGTTATAATGGTCGCCTATGGAAAATGCAAATGTGGTCTTAGGCCTAATTGAAAAACGGCCGTTTTGACATAAGAGGCACGAAAACGTAGTTTGAGCGATGCGTGAGGTTGTTGTTTTGCTTCATTTGAAGTTGCTATTGACTGTAATACAATGGAGTCATTATTTACTGATAATGCTCCATCTAGGAGAGTTACTAAAAGCAATTAGCAAGCTAGTTACCGCGTGATATGCAAGGAAAATACACTGATAATATTGGTTATGTGGAAGTTACACGCTGCATTTTACACACCATGCGTAATATCCTATATTGAAGACAGCATGAGTTTGTGCTTCAAATGTCCCTGTTCAAGAGCGCGAATAATTTGTTTCGTATTTTTAAAAATGCGCCACATTAACGACATATTTCCAGTACGATGAGTTTAGCTGCAACTACATTACTTATACTGTGTATGCGACATCTACAAATGCGTGTTTCTTAATAACAAATACTAAAATGAACATCCGATAGCTTCCTATTTGTTCATCCTAATTATGTGATGCTTGCTTGTGTCGTATTTAGAACACAAAATAAGCATCAACGGGCGAGCAAAGGACATTTGATTACACCCCCACCCCTTAAACGCAGCCTCTATTTTAGTCAATTGTTGGTCGCCGAATGAAGCGGATTGTCCACGCGCGTCTAAAAAATGTACTATCTTTCACCTGCTCATTTTAGCGACATATATACCCTAACCGAAACACCGAACACAATTGAGAATATATTTAAATATACCCCAGATGTGACTGAGAATAAGAAAGCAGCGCATTTTATCCAAGCATGCCCCGACTGCCGTAATCCGATTAGGTTCATTGATGCTCATACAAACTAAAATTGAGCACCTAACAGAAGTGTCAGTATGTTGCAATTGTCTACAAGAACTAACACACCATCCCTGTCGACAGTCTTGCACTTTTCAGCTGTAACATAACCGAATTATACAGATATTTGCATATGACATGTCAGCTTAAACTAATCACATACATAAGTGATATATAGTCTGATAAGAAACTATATAAATCACTGGTAATTTGTATGTTCTATCCGAATTGTCAACATCTAAGATGCTCTTTATTGCACTAAAAGCAATGTGGATATGTTTTAGTAACAACATTATTACCACAATGAATGCGTTTACAGCGATCAAGTTGCGGCAGAGGGTGGCGCAACTGTCTATTCAACATTTGCCACGTGTCTATGGTGTCACTGGCCAACATTTTTTTCTGACAGTAACTAATCTACCAGCTGTATCTGATGTGTTCAATAGTGTATGTACACCAGCGAAATAATTGGTGGCATAAAAAACGACGTGTGATGGTTATGGAAGTGTCTCTGTCTAATATAATGGGTTGCGCCCGAGTAAAGTGCGGCTTATTGCAAGGGGGGTAGGGTGATAATTTGTTTGACGCAAGAGATACGTTCTACTGTGTATCACGAATATGCTTCCATCATGTAACGTGTATATTCCTGAATGTATGTCCCACATTTCAGCGTTCTACATACAATTTAATTGAAATTACCATCGAAAGACGCTGCCTGGCCTTTCAATACTGCGACAATTTATGAGAAACTGGCCTGTGATTCTGAGCCCTCCTGGGGACGTATATATACGACGCACAGTTCATAATTGCATCATACAATTAAGCAAAGTTGGTGAGCATTATGATATACAGAAATTCGTGAAATTTAGCACTTTGCGTGTCCGAAAAAATGCTGTTCAAAAATATGATTTTTGCATTTTTATGGTGAAATTTACAACATTAAAAAAAAAAATTGTCAAAAAATATATATCTTCAATATTCTCTATATGTTACTGTCAGATCGTTAAGAGACTGTGGTGGACTGTTTGTTGTGTACAGTGCCATTAGTTTCAGGCAAACGTCTGATCTATTATCGGTTTCTGAATAAACGTGTTTCAACCCACGCACGGTGCTATTTATCTGGGAGGGGTGCAACTTTTGAAGACGCATATTATAATTATTATCGAGATGGTGTCAATTTCCCTAGACAGTTAATCTAGCTATATGTCATTCTTGATGTATGACTAATTTTTGTGAACTTTTGACGTTTTCGGCCAATCTATTTGAAAAACGGCCGTTTTGACATAAGAGGCACGAAAACGTAGTTTGAGCGATGCGTGAGGTTGTTGTTTTGCTTCATTTGAAGTTGCTATTGACTGTAATACAATGGAGTCATTATTTACTGATAATGCTCCATCTAGGAGAGTTACTAAAAGCAATTAGCAAGCTAGTTACCGCGTGATATGCAAGGAAAATACACTGATAATATTGGTTATGTGGAAGTTACACGCTGCATTTTACACACCATGCGTAATATCCTATATTGAAGACAGCATGAGTTTGTGCTTCAAATGTCCCTGTTCAAGAGCGCGAATAATTTGTTTCGTATTTTTAAAAATGCGCCACATTAACGACATATTTCCAGTACGATGAGTTTAGCTGCAACTACATTACTTATACTGTGTATGCGACATCTACAAATGCGTGTTTCTTAATAACAAATACTAAAATGAACATCCGATAGCTTCCTATTTGTTCATCCTAATTATGTGATGCTTGCTTGTGTCGTATTTAGAACACAAAATAAGCATCAACGGGCGAGCAAAGGACATTTGATTACACCCCCACCCCTTAAACGCAGCCTCTATTTTAGTCAATTGTTGGTCGCCGAATGAAGCGGATTGTCCACGCGCGTCTAAAAAATGTACTATCTTTCACCTGCTCATTTTAGCGACATATATACCCTAACCGAAACACCGAACACAATTGAGAATATATTTAAATATACCCCAGATGTGACTGAGAATAAGAAAGCAGCGCATTTTATCCAAGCATGCCCCGACTGCCGTAATCCGATTAGGTTCATTGATGCTCATACAAACTAAAATTGAGCACCTAACAGAAGTGTCAGTATGTTGCAATTGTCTACAAGAACTAACACACCATCCCTGTCGACAGTCTTGCACTTTTCAGCTGTAACATAACCGAATTATACAGATATTTGCATATGACATGTCAGCTTAAACTAATCACATACATAAGTGATATATAGTCTGATAAGAAACTATATAAATCACTGGTAATTTGTATGTTCTATCCGAATTGTCAACATCTAAGATGCTCTTTATTGCACTAAAAGCAATGTGGATATGTTTTAGTAACAACATTATTACCACAATGAATGCGTTTACAGCGATCAAGTTGCGGCAGAGGGTGGCGCAACTGTCTATTCAACATTTGCCACGTGTCTATGGTGTCACTGGCCAACATTTTTTTCTGACAGTAACTAATCTACCAGCTGTATCTGATGTGTTCAATAGTGTATGTACACCAGCGAAATAATTGGTGGCATAAAAAACGACGTGTGATGGTTATGGAAGTGTCTCTGTCTAATATAATGGGTTGCGCCCGAGTAAAGTGCGGCTTATTGCAAGGGGGGTAGGGTGATAATTTGTTTGACGCAAGAGATACGTTCTACTGTGTATCACGAATATGCTTCCATCATGTAACGTGTATATTCCTGAATGTATGTCCCACATTTCAGCGTTCTACATACAATTTAATTGAAATTACCATCGAAAGACGCTGCCTGGCCTTTCAATACTGCGACAATTTATGAGAAACTGGCCTGTGATTCTGAGCCCTCCTGGGGACGTATATATACGACGCACAGTTCATAATTGCATCATACAATTAAGCAAAGTTGGTGAGCATTATGATATACAGAAATTCGTGAAATTTAGCACTTTGCGTGTCCGAAAAAATGCTGTTCAAAAATATGATTTTTGCATTTTTATGGTGAAATTTACAACATTAAAAAAAAAAATTGTCAAAAAATATATATCTTCAATATTCTCTATATGTTACTGTCAGATCGTTAAGAGACTGTGGTGGACTGTTTGTTGTGTACAGTGCCATTAGTTTCAGGCAAACGTCTGATCTATTATCGGTTTCTGAATAAACGTGTTTCAACCCACGCACGGTGCTATTTATCTGGGAGGGGTGCAACTTTTGAAGACGCATATTATAATTATTATCGAGATGGTGTCAATTTCCCTAGACAGTTAATCTAGCTATATGTCATTCTTGATGTATGACTAATTTTTGTGAACTTTTGACGTTTTCGGCCAATCTATTTGACGTAAGACCACCAAAATGTGCACGTCCGCCATTACCCGACCGCAGAGTACCTTAAAAAAGCAGCATTATGCACGTTGTCTGGATTCCTGTGAGCACATATTTAGTGTGGAGTGATTATAAATGACGTTTTTGTACAGCGTGACATCAGAGCTGTCAAATTACGACAGCTGTCATTCGGTGCATTTCTGCGTATTAATACATTTGTCATTTTGCTTGGTGATGTAATCAGGGGCAATCCGTGGGTGGCTCAAGCAGAAATGGAGGGGTGTAAGGTTTGAATGAACTTTGTGGGAGCCTGAGGTATTAAAAGTTCACGAATTTTCCACTGAACCTCTGTCTGTGGAGGGTAAACATGCTGTGAAATTGTCAATAAGAGAGCTGATCAAGATTAATAGGAAATGAAGGAAACGTTATAATGGTCGCCTATGGAAAATGCAAATGTGGTCTTAGGCCTAATTGAAAAACGGCCGTTTTGACATAAGAGGCACGAAAACGTAGTTTGAGCGATGCGTGAGGTTGTTGTTTTGCTTCATTTGAAGTTGCTATTGACTGTAATACAATGGAGTCATTATTT
>OZ024860.1:15761477-15768977 GCA_964017155.1 Oasisia sp. SBJ-2009
TCTCAATGTCACATTGTCACCACTCCAGTTCAGCTGTCGATTATATCACGCGCACACACACACACACACGAACGCTCACGCACACACACACACACACACACACACACACACACACACACACACACACACACACACACATACACACACACACACACACACACACACACACACACACACACACTCACAATGATACTGAAATGCCGATGTGTTACGGTCATCGAAACAATCTCTAAGGCTGTTCGGTCTGCTTCACTGAGACAGCAAAAAGCGACACCCCTGAAGGTGCAATCTATAGCAGGGCATAACACACTTAGCACAACGATTCACTTCCTAGCATATAATATATATGTTCATTTTGAGTTGGTATTTTTGTTTATGTATATTTGTGTCGTCACTCATTACTGTCAAAAACACGGTTTGACATTAATCACTACGGTTTTACTGATACAATTAAAACTACAGGCCTAGTATGTAAGAAACTACACGGTTTTATGCTTAGTTTCTAGATTTTTACGAATTTGTCAAGTTCGTTTAATTTTTGTTCGGTAAACTTACCGACGGACACTCAAGAAACGTCGCTAAGTTTCGCGCTTGTTTGTGGGCCTAAATGAATTCTTGTTGTATTCAATTCAATCAATTTATTTTAAATCACACAACATGAAAAACAAACAAAACAAGTCGATTACATAAAAGGTCACGTGATATGGTACGCAGCCATGAAGAAATCTGTTTTGAAAGGGAGTAGACGTGAAGTTACACACTAATAACTGTGTAGCCTGGGTATATCCCCATAGTGCCCCGGTGGATGTTGCATATCGTCAGTATCATCCATTATAAACCTAGGGCTAGTACAAGTAGGTAAGGTGTATATTATATTGTAAATAAACTAAATAAATAATTACAATAAAATAGTGTAACTAAAATATAATAACACATAACAAGCTTAAAATGTCCGTAGAAATTATACTAAAAGTTAATAAATATGTACACAAATAAAGAGGTTAAAAGGTCAGTTTCACAAATTAATTGTTGCTAGCATTTTATTCCGGATATCAATAAAACCGTAGTGACTATGGTTAAACCGTAATACTTGACAGGTTTAAGCAGTATTGAGTACGCCCCTGTATTTGGGTGGAAATGCCCTTAGCACACTGAAAGAAATCACTGTAGCACTGCAGTATAACCGCATACATCGAAGCTTCCTTTTTTGTACGTTGAGAGTTCATTGTCCACTGGCTACGGCGTATCACGTGACTCAATTGGTTCATTTGCATGACGGACTCCCATAAATCATACAAAACCAATTCGACGATGATGAAGTGATAATTCTTTTTCTACGAATAAAAAATTATATTAGGGCGTTTTGTCGGACAAGATATCAAGTTATAATTCATATTTATTTTCATCATCTTTTATCTATACACTGTATACTTAGTATACGGCATAACAATTTAACATCTTATTTTCACAAATTCTAACTAAGGACTCTTTTTAAAGATAGCTTAGACAATATACCTGTCGGAGGTCCGGAGGAGTGGGTTATCTCAAACAGAAATGGTCCACTGCTCGAATTTGACGTCCACTTTTGTTTATAGCAAATCACAATTTTGATGAAAGTATTAAGAATGGAGACATTTGTTTTAATATTACAGTGATGTAACGTTAACAATAAATATTAATTTATCATCCATATATACATATATCTATTTTAATAATAATTTATCAACCAATTTTAGCTACTATTTGTACATTTATGCAATACTATTGATTCGGGCGCTATACAAATAAATTGTATTATTATTATTATTATTATTACAAAGCAAGCAACAACGCAGCCCCCATTTGAATAACCAACTGAACACGTTGAGCCTCAACCAAAAGTATTTTATTGTGCAACAATTGGATCGTCAATCTAACTCTCAAAGTCGTCATTATTTTAACGATTACATTCAAAACCGCATTAAATGGCAGTCTTTTGAAATGCCTCAAAGGAAATTCGGATTAGTGCATGAACTTCACCAATAAATAGGTTAGGATGCCTACAAAATACAACCTGTCTAACTATTGCAAAAGTAATATTAGAAGAAATGTCTTATTTATTATTTGCCATGAACCAAAATGGAAGTCGAATTGGTGCAGTGGATGTTTTCATTTGAGATAACCCACTACTCCGGACCTCCGGTTTACTTTATGTCTAAGCTATCTTCAAATACAATTGTTATTTACAACTTGGCAAAATAAGATGTTTACTTGTATGCCCTATACTAAGTATACAGATAAAAGATGATCACATATAAATAAGATTTATCACTAGATACCCTGTCCAATAAAAATCGCTAATGTATTCATAGACAACTACTTATGTTTTGTCATCACTAAATTGTTTTTCTATAATTAATGGTAGACCGTCATGTAAATGAAGCAAGTCAAGTCACGTGACAAGCCGCAGCGCGCCGACAATGGTCCAACAAGGAAGTTTCGGTGTATGCGGCTAAATGCTGTGCTTCAATGCTTTCAGTTTGCATACACGGTGGATTTGCACTCTAAGACAGGGCCGTACTCAATATTTACTACTCACCACTGTCAAATACTACAGAGTGAGGGGTAGTTAAAGTGTCACAGTTTGATTAAACCATGCCTATTCCGGGCAAAATCTGATATACTAATGCGGGGAAAATAGGATCATCCCATTGTGCAAGTTATGCATGTTATCATTGAAATACATTAAAAATGCAATTTATTTGGACAATATGCCTGTTTCTATAGATTGCTTAATTTAACTAGTAGGTCACTAAGTTACATAAAGATGTGAGGTCTATGGATTACATAATCATACAGGAATAGTATTCCGCCCACGGCAGTCAAATTCACACAAAAAGTATGACATTTTGCTTATACGACCTTACCATATCGCATATCTTAGCTATACTTATTGTAGTTTACTAGTTCTAATATATCAATTACTTAAAATAACTATTCTGAATATGTAGGACCACGTCACATTAGCAAATGACCCAATTAAATATATAAATAATATAAATATTTCCTGGATCAAAATCCCATTTTACCCGCATATGCGGGTAAAATGGGATAGTCCGTATTTATAAAAAAATTATAATGTCAACAACAACAAATATACCATGCCCTGTTGTGTTTTGGTGTGTTTGACCGATACGCAACAAACTGTTACAGTAATGCGCAAAATGTGGGTGCGACGAACAGCGGAATGTTAACTCTCCCATATTGCCCTGGTTTCCCCTACGTAGTTAACTGATAAATTACACGGTTTTATGCTTAGTTTCTAGAGATTTACGAATGTGTCAAGTTCGTTTTATTTTTTTTCGGTAAATTTACCGACGGACGTCTGAAGAAACGTTGCTAAGGTTCGCGCTTGTTTGTGGGCCTAGGTGAATTCTTGTTTTATATCCCCGTAGTACCCTAGCCTCGGTTACCCAGACTCCGTGAGGTGGCAGCACTTTTAAGCCCCTCAATTCTGCCTGGGAAAAGAGAGTGCATCGGACAGGTGGATGTTGCATATCATCAGTATCATCCATTATTAAACTAGGCCTACTCATCACATTCACTGTCATTACCACTTTGTGCGGCTTCGTGACTACGTTAATTTACATAACAGATTGTGATGAATTAAATGTACATAAATCGGCGATGAAACAATACATTGGTATTTTTCATTATTTCAAGTATATTGGACAAGTTATGATGTAGACACATTTCAGTAGGTGTATAAATCTTCTTCCATGTCGTTTTATTAGTACATGATTGAAACACCTGCTTATAATATGTAATGTAGGTTTAGAAGCATAAGTTAGTGGAGGTCCGGATTGGAGTGCAGTCACACCAATTTCACATTCATTTTTGCACGAAGTTAATAACAGTTGGGTATATTAACAAATTGTTTATTATTAGTTTGATGAATGTTTTATTAGATCCATGATGTGTTGCTTTAATAGGTTATACGCAATAAATATTGTTAGAATAGGTTATACAAAAATAACTAATCAGGAACTTGTCTATATATTTATTGATAGTATTTTTGATAGTCACACGAACTTCATGTGCGATTATCTTATCTATTATATTTACACATGTTATAAACGTCGACACTTGCCCAGTTATACGGGACCTAGGATTTACCATTGATGCTAACCTATCCATGATGTCATTAGTTGGCAACGTTTGTCGCTCTGCCTACTATCAACTGTGGCGAATTGCAAAGATACGACACTCCGCTAGCACCACTGAATGTAAGAGTCTCATACACGGACTGGTGACATCGCGAATCGATTAGGGCAATGAGATACTATTCGGCATCAGCGATCATCATCTGCACCCGCACCTTCTGGGAACGGTTCAGCGGTCTACAGGTCGAATTGTCATACAAATCCGGCGGGGCGACCGGCAGACCATGACGACAATACTGCGGCAATTACACTGGCTGCCTGTCTGTCAGAAAGCGTATCGAATACAAGCTACTGGTACGCGTGCACAGGACTTTATACGATGGCACCCCAGAGTATCTCGCGGCACTGCTACTCCAGCACGCACCTCGCTGTTCGCTGCGCTCTGCAGGCGGGTTACTCGAACCTAAAACGTTTCGGCCGCCGCGCATTTGCCTGTGCATGACCCACTCTGTGGAACAAACACCCTAGGAATACGCGCGACAACGGCAATCTAGCACAATTTAAGAAACAATTAAAGATATTTATATTTTCTACATAACTACAGTGTGTGTGTGTGTGTGTGTGTGTGTGTGTGTGTGTGTGTGTGTGTGTGTGTGTGTGTGTGTGTGTGTGTGTGTGTGTGTGTGTGTGTGTGTGTGTGGGTGTGTGTGTGTGTGTGTATTTGTTTGTGTATAACTGTATAACTGTATAACTGTATATATATATATATATATATATATATATATACATACATATATATATATATATATATATATACATACATATATATATATATATATATATATATATATGTATATATATATATATATATATATATATATATATATATATATATATATATATATATATATATATATATATATATATATATATATATATATATATATATATATATATATATGACCTTCACAAATTCCGGTTTTATGCAAACCTTATAGTAACCATAACCCTAACTAAGCCTAAACTAATTTCAACTAATCCTAAACGTACCCGAAACCCTAACATTAAATCTTAACCCGACACTGCTAACAAAAGACCCCTCGACACAATACCGATATTACGGTAAGCTACGTGTAGCGGCCACGGACGGCGTTGACAACGCGTTGCCGGCGAGTTTTACGCGAGTTTGTTTTGTGAATTTTATTCGTTTAAGTAATGTTACTGATTTTATTTTGTAACCTAGTGTGTGCATAAGATATGAGAGGAGTAGTGTGGCGGTTATATAGTCTCTATTATTGTTAAGTCAGAGTAGCAAAAGATCGCCCGGGAGTGATTTTGCAACACAGAACATTAAGGAAAAAATTGAAGCGATATTCGTTTATATATGCGAGTATTTGAATTTCGAATCGAATCGAATAGCAGGAAAACGTTCGGAAATTCAAAATTTCTAATACGAATCGAATATTCGTCCCATCCTTATTACATAATATAGCATGCAGATAGCATAAGGTAAGTTTTTACATAGAGCAGTATCCAGTCTTTAGACTTTCAGAGCGTATACGATTCTCAGACGGCTGCCGCTAGATGACGAAAACGTAGAAGGCGTAAGACCACATTTGCATTTTCCATAGGCGATCATTATAACGTTTCCTTCATTTCCTATTAATCTTGATCAGCTCTCTTATTGACAATTTCACAGCATGTTTACCCTCCATAGACAGAGGTTCAGTGAAAAATTCGTGAACTTGTAATACCTCAGGCTCCTACAAAGTTCATTCAAACCTTACACCCCTCCATTTCTGCTTGAGCCACCCACGGATTGCCCCTGATTACATCACCAAGCAAAATGACAAATGTATTAATACGCAGAAATGCACCGAATGACAGCTGTCGTAATTTGACAGCTCTGATGTCACGCTGCACAAAAATGTCATTTATAATCACTCCACACTACATATGTGCTCACAGAAATCCAGACAACGTGCATAATGCTGCTTTTATAAGGTACTCTGCGGTCGGGGAATGGCGGACGTGCACTTTTTGGTGGTCTTACGCCAGAAGTTCCACACAGGCAGTACTGTGTCGTCCCCCTCCCGTTGTGGCGTTCTCGGGGCGCGTCAGGGGATTGTCATAGCTATGTTTAGGTTAGGGATTTGTTAGCATTTCGTAATACGCCTATGCATGTATGTTTGTAGGGGGGGAGGGGGGAGCTTGCGGGCATGCTAGCGAGAATGGTCTGAAAATTGTTTTAAAGAAAACTCCTTTGTATTTGTCTTGTTATTTATTATTTATATAATAACATGTCTCATCATTCTACCCATACTAATAGTTCGGTATTACCCACGTAACCAATTGTCAAAACTTTAAGAAGATCGGCCTACATTAAAGACGGACATCCAAAGGCGGCGCATTATAAAAATTTGGTTTTACTATGCTGCTGTTTGGAGTATAAGTATAATAGCCAGTAATCGTAATGTTCGTAATTTAATGTGGCGTGGCGTGGCGTGGCGTGGCGTGGCGTGGCGTGGCGTGGCGTGGCGTGGCGTGGCGTGGCGTGGCGTGGCGTGGCGTGGCGTGGCGTGGCGTGGCGTGGCGTGGCGTGGCGTGGCGTGGCGTGGCGTGGCGTGGCGTGGCGTGGCGTGGCGTGGCGTGGCGTGGCGTGGCGTGGCGTGGCGTGGCGTGGCGTGGCGTGGCGTGGCGTGGCGTGGCGTGGCGTGGCGTGGCGTGGCGTGGCGTGGCGTGGCGTGGCGTGGCGTGGCGTGGCGTGGCGTGGCGTGGCGTGGCGTGGCGTGGCGTGGCGTGGCGTGGCGTGGCGTGGCGTGGCGTGGCGTGGCGTGGCGTGGCGTGGCGTGGCGTGGCGTGGCGTGGCGTGGCGTGGCGTGGCGTGGCGTGGCGTGGCGTGGCGTGGCGTGGCGTGGCGTGGCGTGGCGTGGCGTGGCGTGGCGTGGCGTGGCGTGGCGTGGCGTGGCGTGGCGTGGCGTGGCGTGGCGTGGCGTGGCGTGGCGTGGCGTGGCGTGGCGTGGCGTGGCGTGGCGTGGCGTGGCGTGGCGTGGCGTGGCGTGGCGTGGCGTGGCGTGGCGTGGCGTGGCGTGGCGTGGCGTGGCGTGGCGTGGCGTGGCGTGGCGTGGCGTGGCGTGGCGTGGCGTGGCGTGGCGTGGCGTGGCGTGGCGTGGCGTGGCGTGGCGTGGCGTGGCGTGGCGTGGCGTGGCGTGGCGTGGCGTGGCGTGGCGTGGCGTGGCGTGGCGTGGCGTGGCGTGGCGTGGCGTGGCGTGGCGTGGCGTGGCGTGGCGTGGCGTGGCGTGGCGTGGCGTGGCGTGGCGTGGCGTGGCGTGGCGTGGCGTGGCGTGGCGTGGCGTGG
>OZ024860.1:15771477-15783977 GCA_964017155.1 Oasisia sp. SBJ-2009
ATGAAATTGTAACTGAATGTAACTGATTATATGAAAGCATAACTAATTAGAATGTCTAGTAAAATTATATAACAATATAATAAAGACGGATAATCAAACGGTAATTGGACAATAATATTATGTCTTATATAAAATTATGATTAATTAAAATATGAGATTAAAAAATTAACATTTAGAAAAGTAGATTATTAAAAATATATACAACGTGAATACATGAAATCAAAATATCTAAACTGTGTTAAATAAGTAAATAAAATAAGTAGCTAAAAAGATGCAAAGTTAATTGCAAATGACATTCGTATGAGATGAAAAATGCCTGGGTATAGCCAATTATACAATCCATGTCGTACAAATGCATTTTTAAAACATTCCGTAGAACATTCTGTCCTACACTGTAGAACATTCTGTCCTACACCGAGGAATATTCTGTCCTACACCGTAGAACATTCTGTCCTACACCGTAGAACATTCTGTCATACACCGAGGAACATTATGTCCTACACCGTAGAACATTCTGTCCTACACCGTAGAACATTCTGTCCTACACCGAAGAACATTCTGTCCTACACCGAGGAACATCCTGTCCTACACTGTAGAACATTCTGTCATACACCGAGGAATATTCTGTCCTACACCGAGGAACATTCTGTCCTACACCGTAGAACATTCTGTCCTACACCGAGGAACAGCACACACGCGCGTTTCGGGTTGCAAAATGCAGTTTCAAGGGGAAGGCAGGAGGTGGTGCAGACTGTGGTTCGATTGTCGCATGCTTGCGAACGGAGTTCTGTGTAGCAGCCTAAATTTGGTTATTTTTTTTAATTATTACTGTGAAGTTGTTTTAGTGTGTGGGTGGCAGATAATGTATACGTTCAAACGGTACCGAGATTAACCATGCGCTGAACTCCTGGTGGCAGGGGAGCACGGGGAGACCAAAGGAGACGTGGGGAAGATCAGGGGAGCGGGAGATGAAAACACTCGGACGGACATGGGAACTAGTGACGAAGTTGGTTGCGGTCATAATATGTGTGATCCCACATGAAGAGGATTAAGTACGTCAAAAAATCAAATGTACTAATAATTGGGCGAGCCACAAGGGTTCCAAGCCACGTACGTATACTAGCAATCACGAGCTGACTCGAATATTTGGTAGGAAAAAAGATGTGATTTTATTTGAAAAATATTAGCACGAAGGTCGCGTAATTGCAAAATACGGTCACGTATGTCACGTATGTTAGCGGGTTCGACCAACCATAAAAAGTTCCGAAATAATTGATCATTGCTATTGTGAACACAAATTGTCACAAACCATATTTACTATAAGTATATATGGATACTTATCAATTGTCCATGTGTCGTTGATATAGTGCGGTGTACAGCGTGTATTAAAAAGTGTGTGTGTATGGGGGGTGGGTGTGGGTGCGTGTGTGCGTGCGTGTGGGTGTGGGTGGATGTGTGGGTGTGTCGGTGCGTGTGTGGATGCGTATGTGGGTGTTCGTGTGTGGGTGTGTGGGTGCGTGTGTGGGTAGGTGCGTGTGTGGGTACTGGGTAGGCGCGTGTGTGTATGTGTGTGTATGTGTGCCTGTGTGCGTGTGTGTGTGTGGGTTGATATGTGGGTGCGTGTGTGGGTGCGTTTTGGGTGGGTGCGTGTGTGTGTAGGTGTGTGTGTGTGGGTGCGTGTGTGAGTGGGTGCGTGTGTGTATGCGTGTGTGTGTGTGTGTGTGTGTGTGTGGGTGGGTGCGTGTGTGGGTGGGTGCGTGTGTATGTGTGTGTATGGGTGCGTGTGGGCGTATGTGTGTGGATGTGTGGGTGCGTGTGTGGGTGTTCGTGTGTGGGTATGTGGGTGCGTGCGTGTGTGGGTGCGTGACTGCGTGTGTGGATGCGTGTGTGTGTGTGTGTGTGTGTGTGTGTGTATGGGTGTGTGTGTGTGTGCGCGCGCGTATTTGTGTATGCGCACTCACATAAATGTATCCATGCTCTCAATCTGCACTCGGTTAAATTCGTCAAATCCAATACTGTTGTTTTACACCCGGACTCGAACCGTCCTGACCTTTGTGTCTGTTTCATGCGGCAGGTTTACATAAGTGACGCGTATGTTCTTAGGGGCTATGCATAGTTACTATCTTGACACCAACTGATCAGTAAAAAAACATGTAGCCAGTCAGTCATCGGATATTATGTTTATTGTTGTCCATATTAAAACGGCAGTAGCGATATTTTGCAAACCAGCAGCAGGAATATAAAATATATGAACGATGCATAGTCAATATTATGGAGTTTTGATAGTAATGTATATACATACATTTTTTATGTGGATGCTGACATCGAGGAAGAACATGTATCCAACATATCTGATGTCTGAATGCTTTATTAATGTTTTAACGAAATGCAATTTCGATTGTACGATACAAGCTGCATATGTGTCTGAACGTGGTTCCGTATTTCGAACTTCACAAGTGTACAGGACACTGTGACTTACGCTCATGTAGTATTTGTGGTTGAATGTTCGGAACAAACGTCAAAGATTGATTTTCATACCAGGATGGAGTATCTCATGAAGTTTAAGAGAAACCCAACGACTGAACTCCTTTCCGCAGGTGGAACAAACGAATGACTTCACAGTTGTATGAGTCTCTTCATGCGCATTCAGGTCTGCGGATGATGTGAAAGTCTTTTCACACGTGAGACACATGTGTGCCTTCATTATGTCCATGCCTGTGTGAATTGCTTCGTGAATTTTAAGGATATAAGTTGTCGTAAATGATTCTCCGCAGGTGGAACAAATGTACGGCTTCATCGCTGTGTGGATATGAATCCATTTGTGATTGCGACAGGCGCTGGGGTCAGCAAATGCCTGCCCGCACATGGGACAAGTGTATGGTTTCAGACCCGTGTGGATGTGTCTGTGACGCTTAAGGCAAAGAAAACGTCGAAATGATTTCCCGCAGGTAGCGCAAAAGAATGGTTTCACATCTGAGTGAATCTTTTCGTGGCGCTTAAGGTTACTGAACTTTGCGAATGGTCTTCCACATATTGCACAGGCGAATGCCTTTACACCAGTATGAAGCTTCTCGTGGGATTTTAGGTTACTTGACCGTTTGAATGATCTTCCACACGTAGCACAATTGAACGTCTTTACAGGTTTGGACATTCTTCCATCAGGTGTAGTGAGACAGGTCGCTGTGGGAGATTCTCCGCGTGTAGAATGAACGAACGTACGTATTTCTCGTTGCTTAGAGTCCGTTGTTCGAAGGAATGTATCTGGTTTCTCACTACCATTAGGGTGGCCAGATTGATGAACAAGTGACTGAACACAAGCAGAAGTAATGGTTGGTTCCACGTTGATGTGTGTTACATTCACCACTGAGATTCTCTCGATGTCTCGCTGCACTGTGTGGTCAATGCTCTCTCTGGTGTCCGTTGTTGTTCCTGACGTCCAGTCAGTTGGTTCCACTTTCAAGACCTCTTTCAACACTCCTCCCTCACACACGATCCACCTTCTCGGCTCTCCAGTCTTGTTGTTACATTCATCGGACTCAAACGTCTCTGATTTCACCACGATTCTTGGCTCGCTGTAGTCTCTGAGTCTCTCGCTCGTCTGGTGACACGGTTGGTCGAACATCAGGAATCCTTCTTGCACAAGTATCTTTGCCTTGTTGTCTTCAGACGTTGTGCCTGTTAGACCTCGGGGAAGATCAGAACAATGTTCATGAACGTAAACGTATATCAAACTGACAGTTAACAATAATAATTGTTATCACTACAGCTAACAGTGATAATATATTATGTGTATTTGTTTATGAATCTACATTACAACACTAGTTATATATATATATATATATATATATATATATATATATATATATGTGTGTGTGTGTGTGTGTGTGTGTGTGTGTGTGTGTGTGTGTGGTGTGCGTGCGCATGTGCGTGTGTGTGCGTGCGTGCGTGCGTGCGTGTGTGTGTATTCTTGCATAGCGCCTGTTAGTCCTGTAATGCGTCTATGAGTATGAGTGGCCAATGGAGATTTATTTTCTAAGACAAAATGTGGTTAGAATATTACACTATGTACGTAATACACTGCAATGTTATTTATTTCATCTCCTTGTGATTCCTGTTCTTCTACATAAAGTATACTACCTTGTAGCACCTGGTTGTCATATGAAGTACGTTTCGTACCACTGTCTGATCCACCACATCCATATATCGGAACCTCAACTGGAAACCGACTGTCTGTAGATACTCTCCTTTTCTTTGCGCCTACATCTGACGAATGTAGAAGAGTCCCGCTGGACATGCAATGCTCTTCCATTGTGTTCGTTGCAGAAGAAAATATACCCTAGTTGTATCAATTGGCAGAGTAACTGCTCTGGTCCAAGACGTTCTTAGCGTGAATGTGGTTCACTGCCGCTCTAATGGGTCCATTATATTACGTCATAATATTCTTTACGCGTTTGACCATCGTGACGTTTTGCCATAGCAACGGTGTTTCACGTGTCTGGGGAAGGCGCACGAGACAGATAAGAGAACCTTATTATAATGCAGCGTCCGGGACCCAAACAAATAAATGCACCCCTACCGGAGGTATAACAAGCTGGGACCAGTCTCATTTTGACCGTCTGGATATCTAGTTTCTGAACAACGATGTTGTAGTTGCAGCAAACTTGTACAATATGCTAAATTAACCCCTTGTGTACGGCAACCTATGAAAAAATACGTTTTCAGTTACTTGCTTATTTTATTAAATCAGCCCTGTTATTTTTCAGAATTGGTAGTTATATCAATGTATTTCATTGAAATGGACATGTAACAATATATTTTAGGCAGTTTTATGCAGATAAGGGCGTTAAGGGTCCAAAAATAGACCAAAAATATGGCGATTGTTTGTGATATTTTGACCAAAATGAAGCACATATTCTTGCAGCCTACTACCAATACATGTCACAACAGTGTCAGACCTGACTTTCTTGATCATCAAGGATGTGTCATTGATGGAACAAATCAGTTTGATCATGGTGATGTGGGTATAACATCGTCCATTAACCCTCTGTTTGCGACAACACACAAACTACGTTTTTGAATGATTGCTTTATCTTAATAAAAACGGCATGCAGAGAAATAATTGTGGTATGTGAATGTATATGTTTTGGGGTTTTCTGATTTCAAATATATAATTTCTTTGCTCCTCCGGCATTTATTTTCGCCATTGTTAAAGATGGCGGTCGTCAATACAAATGTTACAATATCTCAAACACTACATCACCTAGAGGAATTATTTTGACGTAGTTGCATAGCTTGGTGGATAGCGATACCAACCATGTTATTTGTCACCTTCACCAACATAACAATTCGCGCCATTTTCAAAGATGGCGTCTGCCAAAGCCTATTATTTCCGTATTTAAGAAATACGGTATTTAGATCCATGTTTCACCACATTTTAAGTGCTTCATATCGTCGAAGGGTGTAGCTGATGTACAGTGGAGACCTGTTTGACCCACTGTTGACATTAGTTATAACTTTGAGACGAGTTCAACGTCGTATATATGTTCCCTATCATCGCTCAATATACGAGATCATAATGGCAAGACCATTAATCGATGTGTCATCTGTGATTAACCAAATGCCAACATACGCCTGATTTAATTCAAGAATTTCCTGTTTGTTTGAAAAGTGTCATCACCAGAACACATTACAGATGGAAAGATGCATGTGAAAAACATGTTTACAGGTTAAAGCCTGCGTCACTCAGGCCAGGACTACCGTCGATCTATTTAGATTATGAGCTACTGAGCAGTCAAATGATGTTTTAAAACAGGTGGTAATTGCCTACGATATATAAAAATGTGTTTCAGTTAAGTCAAAATAAAAAAATCGCCATATTTTGGATCTACTTTTGGACCCTTAACCCCCTTATCGGCATAAAACTGCCTACAATATATTGCTACTTGTCCATTTCAATAAAATACATTGATGTAATTACCATTTCAAAAAAATAACAGGGCTGATTTCATAAAACAAGCAAGTACTTGAAAACGTATTTTTTTCATAGGTTGCCGCATACACAGGGTTTGCTGCAACTACAACATCGTTTTTCAGGAACTAGAGATCCAGACGGTCAAAATGCGACCGGTCCCAGCTTGTTATACCTTCGGTAGGGGTATCTCCTTAAATAGAGCCCTTTTTCGGCTTCGGCCGCTGCACTATATTACCATCGTGCCTATATCAGCGCTGTTGGAGGATTGCGTACTTGTTTAGCGGAGTTGCTAGAGGTATTTTGCCATCATCATACAGTTTGCAAATAAACTGAGCACATTCTTATCATGAACAGCCGCCAATGCGCCATCACCGCACCTGATTCATTTGCTAACATTTTGCCCCGAAAACAGTTGGGTCATTGTTGTTTCTATTCTCTTGCTTGATCGATTGCCTTCGTGGTGACGCTGTTGCATGGCGAGCGATAATATGTTCCTTCCTTGCGTGGTTCCACTCATGTATGACGGTTTTGTACGTCGTAGGATATCGCTCAGTTCTTTTCAGTTGTCTGTTCGGGCTGAGCGTTGTGGTGTATGACTTTTCTTTGTTATGCGACTTTGAATTTGAACTAGTTTGTATGTAGGTGCGACACGTGTCTTGTGGTCCATTATCGCTCTTTACTAAAAAAAAGGAATTTGACCATGCACTTAAAATACATTATAGCACTTCATAACAAAATTATAATAATGTATTAATAGGTATCTGTACAGCTCACGCTACAAGTTGTGCATGTATGTTTTTATGTAATAGACCGTGTTATTTTCGTTGTTTCAACACGCACAGATAGAAAGATTATCTGTTAGAGTTGTACTCAACATTGACATCGAGTGTTTACATGCATGTGTATTAGGAGGTGTAGCAAAAAGTCATCATCTTGTAAAATCGAAACGGTGAAAACACCTCTGACGGAACACTTGAGAAGATACTAATTATCCACAAGAGGTCACTACTGTTGCTGGCAGTGTAGTAGTCGTTGTAGACCTCTTGAGCAGATTTGAGGCACATAGCCTACCTACTAAGTGGTTCTTATCGTAGACACCTCATCAAAGGAAAAATCATGCAATCGTGTTTCTGTAATTAGTACTAATTACTCTCTCAGTTTGGGGAAACAATGTGCAATTTTAGTCGACGTGGCAATAGTGGTGTCGTATGTGATTTTATTTGTTGTATCTTCTACGATGATACAAATACAAGCTCAAGCTTTCTCTCTGTGTCTGTAATATATACGGCTGATTGCCTTACCTGCTGTCATTTTAGTGATCTTTCTCTGGATGCTTTAGTACTTCCCAGTGTCGTTTCTATGACGTTGACACTGTTATTAGTAGCTCATTTTCGATGGAGAAAATTAATGAACCGTGGCGATGTACGCATTGTTCATCATGGTAAGCTTGGTTTGATCAACTTTGAAGTATTCAATTTGAATTTCGTGATGGTAGACATTAACCGATAATGTTTACTCAGTTTATGTAGGAAGGCATTTTTAGAGAGTGAAAGGGTAGTCAATCCCACAAAGTATAGCTTCAAAGTGTTCGTGTTGTCAACAAACTTTAGCACTGAAGTAAGCCATACCACGTATGCTCTCTCTCTCTCTCCACTCTTCTCTCTCTCTCTCTCTCTCTCTCTCTCTCTCTCTCTCTCTCTCTCGGTTAACCAGTTTTCAACCAATCTTCTGGTCTTTCCTGTAAATGTAATACACGGTGAGCTTTGAGATATTAGTCTCCGATGTGGGACGGTTTCAAATGCTTAGCTAACATACAAGTACACTGCGGATCGAAACTACGCCATCGTATTCCAGATATTCGATGTCAATATAAGATGAAACTTTTATAGAGATTGTTATAAGACAATTTCGGTGTAACACGTGTCGCAAAAAGCTTAACGAGTAGTATTATTATGTGAAGATTAGCCGTCGTAACCATTTGTTCATGATGACGGCGACGGCGACGACGATGCACTGTCCCTGTGACATGAATAGTCTGGGGGACCATTTTGTCCCAAGAGTTTCCCCGATAACGTGAGATTTTCTTCAGTTGGCCTTACCTCTTCTTTCACTTTTATTTTGACTTAGGAAACTGTGAGTTGCCTAGTAGGGTCGGACTTTTGGCGTCTCGCCAATACAGTCTCCTCCTCCTCCACTCTCGTCACGGCTGTCTCTCCGAGCTGCTCTAGCGGCATGCTCGCGTGTCTTCTTCTTCTAGCCACCTGGTGTCAGAACACAGGACACCATATGTAAGTTAGACTAATTATTTGAGCGTACGATCTCTGTCAAATCACGTGTTTGTTTGCATCATTGCCATCTAGGTCGTCTTGCAACAATGGGATAAATGTGAAGATGACATGTGGATTTTATTTTAGATAAATGTGTTTTCCAAATAGTTTAAAAATTATACATAATAGAATAATCAGAATGCCGCGTAATATCATTAAGATCGTGATGTTTAACTTTTATTGCATATGCGCAATTGAGTTTTGTTTCACCTAAAGTCACGCGTAGTTAATGTGAGCTTTAATTCAGTAGAATCTAATACACGATACTTCTTGGCTTACGCTTATAATAAAAAAAAGTAATCCATATTACACTTGGTATTTGAACACGTGTATACTATGTTTATATTTAAGCCGGACAGATACTTGTTTGGCCTATCCAAAATCTAGGTCGTCGACATTATATACGGGCAGAATGTTCTTTTTTTCGTGGCGTGAGAGCTATTATCAGCAGCGACGTTTTTACCCGCCACTCTGCATATACGGTTACGGCGACATTACTACGTGGATAATTGGCTGTTTTCTAGTCTCTTGCCTGACATTTGAGTTTCGGGATCTGGATTTCGTATTCTGTATTGATTCCAGACTCACGTGTCGGTTTGTCCGTGGTGTCTTCGTCATCCACGTTGTTATGTTTGCTTGATTATGTCCTCATTTTCAAATTTCAACATCCATTCGGGTGGGACAAAGAAAAATCGATTCCAGCCCGTAAGAAATTAGAGTCTAAGCCTGAATTCGATTTCGTTTCCATTCTGGCTTTGGAAACAAATTGCTTGACGACATACTGGGAACGTATCGGGTGTTTCATTAAATTGCCACTATGCGCTTAGTCCTGCTCGCATGCAATGGCTTCATTTGACTTGATTTAATCCGCGAGGCCCTCGTCCATTATCTAGACGAAGAACGGGTAACATAACGACACAAATTAGGAAGCCTGCTGCGCTGACAGCACTTTACATAGATGTATGTTGAAATAAAAAACGAACTAGAATCCCAATAGGCTGGCATTTTTACAAATATCATGCTTGTCAGTATTGACGTAACAATTAAGCTGAAAAGGTCAACTCTCGCTAGAAATAAATGTACTGGTTCGACAAGATATTTAGCATTGTCCTGACAGTATATAATTATAACAGCAGTTGCGTCAAGTTCACAATATTCGTAAAGTGGGTGTTACATTTACAACCAACTTGTTCCCACTTATCCGAATAAATCGAGCGTAGTGTACCACAATATATATCACGCGCGTTAATGTATTTCGAATCCTCTCAGTTCCAACGTTATAACTAAAATACATCTCACATTAAAACTAGCACTTTGTTTACCACGAATATGCTAAGCGAAGACACCTGTCGATATCGTACCGTAAATGGACCCCCATGTAAAGACAGACTGGGTCCATTTTTATTAGGGCATAAAAATGATCCCGTGTACAGGTTTAATTTCAAAACAAAAGGCTAGTTCTTGTTTAGCGCAATATCCAAATTCTCAGGACTGACCAAGGCACTTTTTACTTTACTCCCTGGCAGTCCTGTTCAATCAAACACAATTTCTACTTTTCTGGGAAGTATTAAGCCACGCTACAATTAATATGGTAGCACTGTTCTTACACAAATATCCATGTGTTGATAGAGTAAGATGTGGCATATTTGTTAGAAAGTGTCCATGCCTTACTGATAAAACTAAATAGTGCCCATATCAGTATCTTATACAATCATTATCATTGTTTTCGGTTGTGATAACTTTATTAGCAGTTTTATTCCTGTGTGTGCGTTCGTGCGTGTGCGTGTGCGTGTGTGTGCGCGCGTAAGTGTATGTTTGTGTGTGCGTGTGCGTGTGCGTGTGCGGGTGCGCAGGGGCATCGATCCGGTTTTAAAAGTGGGGGGGACGGGGGACCAATTTATATACACATATATGTATCCATAATATATATATATATATATATATATATATATATATATATATATATATATATATATATGTATGTATATATATATATATATATATATATATATATATATAAGTGTATATATATATATATTTATGACATGCATAATATATATATATATATATATATATATATATATATATATACGACCTGAAATACACGTAATTATTTTTTGTAAATATAAAACATAATTCATTGTTGGTCTGGTGCTAATTCTAAATAAACTAAAAAAGCCTTTATGTTATGATATTTATAATAGTTATGTTGGCAACATATATTTGAAGAGGGTCCATGGCCCACCGCAATCACTGAACATTTGGGGGTAGACTTTGGATCCAACACTGCTTGTCTGCTTCATAGAGTGACAAGATGCAGAGCTTACAGGACTACCCAATCCCACCTTTTGGCAAAGAAATTTGTCATCACTAAAATGAGATCAAATTTCACAAAGTGCATAAATGTAGGCGATATAAATATCGACCAGGGCGACCAGGCTGCAATCCGAGGGGTGACAGGGCAAGCAAAAATTAATTATCTTTAATGTGCTTGATGGCTAATGCCTAGTAATATATAAACACAAGGGTGCAAAATGACAGAGCCCGGCGTGATGACAATTTGCTGGACTAAGATCAAGTTGCGGGCCAACCAAGCAATTCATCTAGTGATTTTCCACTAGGTAATGGGAAGTTTATATCTTATTATTAATTTTGCTACTAGATCGGTGTAGAGTTTTTAAGAGAGGGGACTGATCAGTCTCGCTATATATGCCTATAAATTTGTTTTATGAACTGAAAAAGTATGAGGACATTTTCTATGCTGACCCCCTCAAGCCGTGGGGTGGTCAGCGTCCCCCTCGTCCCCCACTGATCGACGCCCATGCTGTGCCAGTGTTGAACTTCCCAATCCAACATTTTGGCAAAGAAATTTGTCGTCACTCAAATGGGAATAAGTTACACAAAGTGCAAGAATCCGCCGCTTCTGCCGTAGGCGATAAGCATCAAGCAGGCCAGGGGTAAAAGTGCAACACAAATTTCATCATTTAAAATGTATTTGATGGCTAGATCCTATTAATAATATCAACACAAGGTTGATAGAACCCGGCAGCGGCTTACATTTTTCCGGTAGTTATAAACTTTCCGATTGGCCTTTCTGCGTATGCGCGACAAATTAAAAATCATCAGTGTGCAGCTAAATAACAAAGCATTTTTGGTATAAATGCCACGGGCTGTTTGATATCTCTCCTGTGATGACTACTTTGAAGAGTTGTCTAATATTTCGTTCAATGCATTAAAATATTACGTTTGTTAAAATAACTACAACGGATTATGGCGCACTAACAGCAAAACATGCCTCAAAATAAAATATGTTTGCTTCGTGTTCATTTGCGATAAATAACTTTGCTGAACTTCATATCGCGAGTTTATTGTCTAGCTAGTCGTATGTAGCAGCTTTTAAGAGAGAGGAGTGTTGAGTCAGGCTATATGCCTCGCAATGTTTCTGAACTGAAAAGTGGGGGGGGACAATTCCTATGCTGTCCCCCCACCCTGAAAAATGGGGGGAACGCGTCCCCCCGTCCCCCACCGATCGACGCCCGTGCGTGTGCGTGTGTGTACAATACTGTTTTTGTGTCCTTATTGCATTTTATGAAAGCATATGCGCATGTGTGTGTGTGTGTGCGTGGGCGCGCGCGCGCGCGCGCGTGCGTGCGTGCTTTAAGGGAGCATAAATATAAAATTATGAAATTAACCGCATGAAATTCATAATTATATTATAAGGGAAACATGTCTGGTTGTGTAATAACTAAACACATAAACAGGTCCGTTTTCACCGTGATGTCCTGCCACCATGCAGTACGTGGTAAGTTCGGTTCCGTTTATAACTTTATAACCTCCATTTACAGCCTCTCGTCGGCTTCTTTGACGCGACACATTTGCTAATTGCGAAGAAACAGCGCCACAAGTCTTACGACGCAACGATGTGTAACGGTTTACAACTCGCCGGATGAGATTGGGACTCGTTCGTCCTTCGCCGGAGATTTACAAACCTCGCGTGCTCATTTACTCGCGAACACGACACCGGTTCGTTTGTTCAGCTCCTCTCGTCTTGCAGCAAATGAAAAGCCTCGTCTTGATGAAACACGCGAACATTTCACGCGAACGCAACTCGACCAGGCTCTGACGTCTGCAGATCGAAATCAGAACCGTCGAATCGACGTCCGCCCCAGGCGTCTCTTTTCACGACGTCGCGCGCTAATGTA
>OZ024860.1:15791477-15823977 GCA_964017155.1 Oasisia sp. SBJ-2009
TTCTTTATAAATGGCATAGTCTTCTTCACTTCCAGTATGTCTATATGTCTTCCACATCATTTGCTTGTACTTGATTTTTCTAATGGCTTCCTTCGATAAGTGTTTCTTCTTTGACCTTTTCCCTTGTTTTTTCAAGGGGACAAATTTGTCAACGACGCAGTCAATTTCCCTCTTTAAGATATTCCAGCATTCTGTTGCTGTCTTATTCTTCAGTGTGTTATTCCAGTCTATCTTCGCTAAATATTCCCTCATGTCCTTATATCTTCCTTTGTGAAAATTTTTCCTGTACCGTATTTTTCTGTTCCGTTCTCCTTTTACTTTGATGATAAAATGTATCTGGTTATGATCACTACATCCCAGTGGCTCACATATATTGACATTATCAACAAATTCCTTCTGTGAGCTCAAAACTATGTCCAACACGTTCTTGTCCCTGGTTGGTTCTAACACATGTTGAAAAAGGAAACTATCTTGTACTAAATTTAAAAACTCTTGATCCTCTCTCCCACGACTCAGTAGAGATGTCCACTTTATATGCCCATGGTTAAAATCCCCCATAATAATACAGTCCCGTTTACTCACTTCTTTTATAGCGTTGTGCATTTTTTCATTCTCTTCTATGCTTATGTTTGGACTACGATAAACTAACCCAACAGTTAATGTTGAGTTTCCTGTAACTATGTTACACCAGACAGCTTCACATTCTGCTTCTTTTTCTAATTTTATTTCATAAGCCTGGATGGATTCTTTAATATATAAAATAACTCCGCCTCCCCTTCTTCCTAATCTATCTTTCCTAAACATTACATATCCTGTCATTCCTAATTCAGCATCTGATATATCGGGGGTGGCCCAAGATTCAGTTATACCTATTATGTGAGGGTCAATATCTTCTACCATAATGTTTAGTTCATTTCTTTTGTTTACTATGCTCCTTGCATTTAAACAAACACATTTATAACCAAATTTCGTAGGGCTTTCCAGGCTGTTTTTTACTGATTTCTTTTTGCTGTCTTTAGCTATGCCTCTAGTATTTGGCTTCTCTGTGTATCCCCCCTGCGAAACTAGTTTAAAAAATTGCAACCTGTTCCTCTGTCCATAGATTGAAGCAGGTTCTCGGAGAACACTGCTGCTCCCTTTCCGCTTAGATGGAGGCCATCTCTCACGTACATATCTTCCTTCCCAACAAAGTATCCCCACAAATCTACAAATCCAACTCCTTCTCCTTCACACATCTGCTCCACCAGAGCATTGATTGCCATCCTCTTACAGTTTCTATAGGTTGCTCCCCTTCCTCCGATTACTGGCAAGATTCCTGAGATAATGATCTGTTCAACTCTTGTCTTCTTCAGTTTCCCTACCAACTGTCTGTATCTTTGCACTATTCTAGTTGTCCCCTCCCTGTCTGCATTGTTCGTCCCTACATGTACTAATATCGATCCTCCCTGGCCATGCCCCAACACGTTCTCTACCCTATCTGTCACATGCTCAATCCGAGCGCCCGGAAGACAAACAACAACATCTTCTCCTTTGTTTAACGTCTTGTCCGTCTTTCGCAAAATTGAGTCGCCCATAAAAACCCTTTCTGTTCTCAATGCACCCTCGATCACTGCTTCAGAGTAGCTCCTCCGTTTTGCATCTCCCTGGTTGCTGACTTTCCCCCCTGCCGCTTTCTCTGTTCCTTTCTTTCCTGTCTCTTTTCTTCCTGACATCTTCCTTGTTATTGACTTCCGTTTGGTCATATCTACTCTCAGTTCCTTTCTTCCCTTCGTCTTTCCTCCTGTCGCATCTACTTCTATCATCTCCTGTCCCCTTGTCCCTCCCTCCTTCTCTACTGTCACTTTCTCCACTGTCTCCTTCATGCATGGCATGTTTTCTGTTGTTCTTTCTCCATTTGTTTTCCTTGCTATCATCCTCCCTCCTCTCTCCATCCCCTTCACAAGATCCGTTAGCTTAGCTAGCTCTGCCGTCAGACAGTCCACTTTCCAACACCCTAAACATTGGAAAGTAAACCCTTCCTCCGTTGTCTCTGACCAAGACTTTCCGCACCCCGATAAGGCAAAATCCACCAAGCTGTGGCAGTGATCACATTATCGGTTGATGTTATTACATTATAGGGTGGTTATTACATTATCGGTTGATTTTATTACATTATCGGGTAGTTATTACATTACCGGGCGATTATTACATTATCGGTTGTAACAGCCCCGTTACAAGTTCTAACAACTAAGCAAGTCCTGCCACCTGGTGTCTTTGGGGAACACTACGCACCGATTTTACCAGCTGTGGAAATGTTCACGATGACTTTGATTTGCCCACGAATGTCACTGCTAACGTTACAGGTTTAACTCCATATATGTGTGCAGATTCACAAATGTCATGCACTAACTCTGAATGCAACGGCACCGCACACTAACTGCAGACATCGACGTCGTAGCTGCTTTGTTTTCATCGCATTGAACGCGGCTGTGGCGTGACGTTGAGCGATCCGACTGCGCAATTTACATAACAAGTTGACATATATTTAAGGTATATAATTCGGTGATGCAAAGATATTAACTAATTTTATAAGTATCCGTTAATATATATTATCGGAGATATAATAATGTTAAAATATTTATGCGGTGACATTTTATTCGTACGCTTTAAGCGGCACATGAATGAACACCTTATTTTAAGCTTCGAAAGTGACAGGTGGTATATAATTTAACTTGGCCTGATTGCTTATCGGTGGTCCGGAGTGGTTGGGTTATCTATGGTTGAACACCCCATCCACACCAACTTGACTTCCATTTTTGCGCAGCGATAATGATAATTGACAGAAGTTTGTTTTCGAAATTACTATCCTTTTGATGCACATTCTGACTGATCTATCAATACATATTTTATTAAATCGTTACATACTGTTTGGAAATATACCCAGTAACAAGACAATAGTATAGGAGTGTATTTATTTGATAGTATTTTATTCCAGAAATCATTAAAGAGGCAAAAGTGTTGTGACTTAATTCTGAATATTGAGTGATTCCAAACCAAATCTAAAAATTACATCTGGCCACCCCAAAATGCAATGTACAAATGTAAAAGTGAATGGCTCATTGACAGGGAAATATTTAGGATTCTTAACAACGGTGGGTGTGGCGCAGCCCATTTACAACAACAAAATGAACTCCCTTGAAACACTTCAATTTCTCCCCATGTAGGCTCAATCGCAAAAATGATTCCGACAGCCTCGCCTTAAAGGGAGGAACAAACACCACCATTTGTTATGCAACAAGTGGATACTCGAAATACCTCCTTGCCATAAAGTTAACGATGATCTTATAATGGAACATATGTTTTATATATATATATATATATATATATATATATATATATATATATATATATATATATATATATATATATATATATATAAAGTATATATAAAGTATATATATAATACGTTTCGATTCCATACGCATGAAGCTTCATGTTATATGTAGTCTTAACAAATAAATAACATTAAAACATATGAGACTCTTGACATGTTGAGGTTTTTTTAAAGGATAGATCTTACTTCCTATAATAGGCATCATGAATTAAGATGTCCCTGATAGTTTGGCTCTCGAGGTTATTATTAATTATTATAATTATTCCCAATGATGCGTGCCACTGTCTGTCTAAGGGGCAAGGGAAAAGTATGGTATCATCGTAAAACTGTTCACATTACAAACACAAGTCACGTGTGAATTGCAGTGTATCGCGAACTTACAACTTACTGATGATTTACTTACTTACTTACTTTTCCTCTTCGTCCCCAGGGGGACATAAGGCCACAACAATCTTTCGCCACAAGGTTCTGTCCTTGGCTGAGGTCTGAGCCTCACCCCACGATAGCCCCATCTCTCTCAGCTCGGCTATCACTTACTGATGATAAGACTAGTATAACAGGCCTTTAGATCGAGGGAAACTATTTCCTGTTGAGGTGTCGATGTGACTGTAGAGGTCTCAACTTTGAATAGGAACCAGTTGTGTGTCTGAGGTGGGGTGGTGCAATAGGAACCTGTTGTGGGTCTGAGGTGGGGTGGTGCAAAAGGAACCTGTTGTGGGTCTGAGGTGGGGTGGTGCAAAAGGAACCTGTTGTGGGACTGAGGTGGGGTGGTGCAATAGGAACCTGTTGTGGGTCTGAGGTGGGGTGGTGCAATAGGAACCTGTTGTGGGACTGAGGTGGGACGGTGCAAAAGGAACCTGTTGTGGGTCTGAGGTGGGGTGGTGCAATAGGAACCTGTTGTGGGTCTGAGGTGGGGTGGTGCAATAGGAACCTGTTGTGGGTCTGAGGTGGGGTGGTGCAAAAGGAACCTGTTGTGGGTCTGAGGTGGGGTGGTGCAATAGGAACCTGCAATAGGAAAATTAAAAATTATAATGCTCTGCTAATATAACTAGGGCGGCTTGTTATCAGATTAGCCCAACATTTTGGGTGCAATTTGAGCTTTTCGGGAAACCAGTCCTGAATGATATATGATTTGTTGTAGTGCAAAATCCCTACTGCGAGTACTGGAGCATCTTGATTTGCATCCACAATTGAAACTTGCCTCAGGACTAATTAAGCCTAGGTTTCCCGAAAAGCTCAAATTGCACCCAAAATGTTGGGCTAATCGTATGACAAGCCCCCTAGTTATATTAACAGAGCAGCTAGTATTTTGTTTTATTTTTAGGCCGCTGTGAGAGGTGCACAGTGCTGCCATCTCACGGCGCCTGGGTAACCGATGCTAACGCAGTACTGCAGGTCCACGCTGAATGATACTGAGTCTGATTTGTTGTAGTGCAACATCCCTACTGGGGCATCATGCATGACATGCAACATCCAGTTTTACAGTGATACTGTTTGGGAACCCCAATATGTGTCATCCACTGTGCACACGGTAAGAGGGATCGTTGTAGCCGCATACATCGAAGGCAGCGAACGTTCCTTGTTTACTCAATCGGTACATTTGTTGTCCGCGGGGTGCGTGTGGCTTGTCACGTGCTGGGCGGGTGGGCTCACATGAATTATAGGAAAACAATTCGGTGGTGAAGAAATGATAAATAGTTTTCCACAAATGTATCAGAGCATATTATGGAAGCAGTTATCACGTAGTGATTCCTCTTTGTGTATGATAACATATACCTATATACTTAATATACAATAAGGACCTGCACACCTCATGTTTAACAGATCTAGCCCAGGATTATATTTAGACCACACTTAGAACCAGATACAATCGGAGGTCCGGCGTAGTGGGTTATCTCAAATGAACAAGTCCACTACACTACTTTGACATCCGTTTTGTATTATGACAAATCATAATTTTAATAATAATTGTTAAATATAAATGACGATACATTTCTTCTTTTCTTCACTCAATTAATTTGTAGTTTTTGATGCATGTTAATGGACCTTTTGCGTTGATCATATACTACGTAGAATTGCATCTGTGTTATTTTATATATATATATATATATATATATATATATATATATATATATATATATATGTATATATATATATATATATATTTTTATTTTTTTTATATATATATATATATATATATATATATAACATATGTTCTATTACATATATATTTGTCATAATGTTAACCATGATCTTATAATGGAAGTTGTGTTTTATATATATATATATATATATATATATATATATATATATATATATATATATATATATATATATATATATTTATAAAACATATATTCTATTATAAGATCATCGTTAACATTATGACAATGAATTATTTCGAGTATTCACTGGTTGCATAACAAATGGTGGTGTTTGCTCCTCTCATTATTGCTCTCAATGCTAGGCAGTTGGAATAAATTAGCGAGTTACCCTCAATGAGGAGAAATTGCAGATTTGTTGTGCTTCAATTTTAACGGGGTTCAGTTTTTTTCTTTCTGTAAATGGGCTGCGTTACACCCACCGTTGTCAAGAATCCTAAATATGTCCCTATTGAGTAGCCATTCACTTTTACATTTGTGCATTGCATTTTTGGGGTGGCCAAATATTTTTTTAGACTTGGGTTGAAATCACTCAATATTCAGGATGACGTCACAACACCTTTGCCTATCTGATGTGGATCAGATCGTAATGCACGAGATTTATGGAATACAAATGTAATACTATCAAATAAATAATGTTATTGGCTTTTATCGGGTATATTTCCAAACAGTATGTAACGATTTAATAAAATACATAATCATTATCTGATAGATCAGATGTGCATCAAAATGATACTAATTTCGAATACAAACTTCTTTCAATTATCGTTATCCCTGCGCAAAAATGGAAGTCAAGTTGGTGTGGATGGGGTGTTCAACCATAGATAACCCACCCACTCCGGACCACCGATTAACGTTTGGGCCAAGTTCATTTATATACTACGTGTCACTTTCACAGCTTAAAATAAGGTATTCATTCATGTGCCGCTTAAAGCGTATGAGTGAAATGTCAACACATAAATATTTTAACATTATAAATTCTCCGATAATGTATCATAACGGAATCTTATAAAGTTATTTAATATATTTGCATCACCGAATTATATACCTTAAATGTATATCAACTTGTTATGTAAATTGCGCAGTCGTTTCGCTCCTCAACTCAAGTCAACTTCAAGCCACAGCCGCATTCAATGCGATGACAACAAAGCAGTTACGACGTCGATGTCTGCGGTTAGTGTTCGGTGCCGTTGCACTCAGATTTAGTGCATGATATTTCTGACTCTGCACACAGATATGGAGTTAAACCTGTAACGTTAGCAGTGACATTCGCGGGCAAATCAAAGACATCGTAGACATATCCACAGCTGGTAAAATCGGTGCGTAGTGTTCACCAAAGGCACCAGGTGGCAGGACTTGTTTAGTTGTTAGAACCTGTAACGGGGTCCTAGACCTAGTACAGTTAGACTTCCCGGTCTGACCCATACGCTTATATTTTAAAAGAGCCACAGGTGTGTGATTTTGACGACATTTTATCAGTATATCAGTGACATGATTGCAATGAATGTGTAGACATTTAAGATATTTCTCTATCACACTTTCCTTATAATCTGACAAAACGTTAACATGGCCGCCAAGGGGAAATTCAACGGTATTCTGTCCCCCAAAATGTTACGTTTATATGTATGGTGCACGGTATGGCGTTATACTAGTCATTCATTTCATTTCACAGCGGCGTGAGCAAAATGTCTGTTTCCATTTGAATAGAATCTACTACTTTGAGACTGCCTCCTGAACTTATCAATGGTGTTATTAATATTATTATTATCAATATTGGGCAATACATTCGTATTTCAATCTAAGCATTATTGTGTACCCGATATTCTATTCAGTGTAAGTTGCATGCACATGCATACACATTCACACGCATTTCTTGTCTCAAGGTGTTTGTTAACAGCGAACAGCATTTCAGGAAGACACAAAACAACGTGAAGAATAATTACACGGGGGATAAGTACAAAATGTTTTTACCCTGGGGCATGGCTGTAGTCACGCAAGCTATTCACCAAGTGAGTTGGAGATGCCTTGATGTTTCCTTATACATTTATAAGTAGGCAGTAACGGGATCAAGAAATAAACAACATTTCTGGTGTTCCGTCTAGTGGTGGATCTGTCCAATATAGTGGCTTTGACATTCAATCATACGTTATTATATAGGTTTTCTTTGGAGCAATTGTGACAGCCATATTTTACAATTGTTGCAGTTGACAAAATACATCTTACGATGGTCGCTATTCGCGTAAGCGCTCGAGATAACTAAGTACACACAACGGTCGTTGGCTGCGTAAGTGTTCGAGATAAGAAAATAATCACAACGGTTGTTTACCGCGTGTTCGAGGTAGTTAACGTTCTCTTTCACTGCGTTCTGATGCTGTTCTCGTCGTCTTTGTTCTACATCTGTTTGCACGTGGGTGTTGGTCTGATCCGAGGATACGATTGTCGGGGGCAGCGACACGTGTGCTGTCACCCGAGACACGACATTCAGTCACGCACGATTCTGACGAGATGTTTTCTGGTCCGCTCATCGTGCCCCCGTCCGGCCGTCAGTCACGGCCTCTGGCACGCGACGGAGACGTCTGAGAAAGCGCCGATAGCATCGGCCGCCGGAGAGAGCAACGAAACACCTGCCAGTCGCCGCCGATAAGATCGCGCCGTAGAGATCGGACACCACATGTAAGCAGGTCGAACAATGTCACAAAGAAATGCCAGCCGCTTGCTCGGTTTCACGAATAGGGACGCGCTAATGTGGCTAATGTTGCGGGTGCTTTGAACGCCACGGCGTACATGAATCATAACACAACGCGGATGGTTTGGTGTTTTAATTCAGATAGGGTTGATTTGACATACCTGCCATTCGCGATCAACAATCGAACACTCCCCTGTGTTATGCCAATGATTACGGTGATGACGACCTATGCACAAATCCATTACATGATTGGGCATCTAATAACAGGTCTTGTATTTCACTTATTAATCCATATAAACGATTGCCTGGATACAGACGCGACAGAAGTTATTAGAATTGCAGTTGCTCGTAAATTGCAGCTTAATATATCATACGTGGAACTGTTGTCGGGCGGGAGAGGATATGACGGGAAGCAGCGTGCAGTACCTGTGCACGTATACAGCATCTAACGTTACGTTAATATGGTGAAACCGTTGCCTTCTTATAAAACATTTATGATTCTCGCCAATACATCTTCTCTATTCTCTCATCTCTCATCTCTCGTCTCTCTTCACACTATTCTCGCTTCTATCTCTATATATTTACACTAATTCCTCCCTTCCTCCACCTCTCTTTCTCCATCATGCTCGTCCTCTCTTCTTTTCTTCCATTATATCACTCTCGTCCTTCCTCCTCCATCCCTTCCTCTCTTGTGTTATGTTATGTTATGTTACGTTACGTTGCGTTGCGTTGCGTTGCGTTGCGTTGCGTTGCGTTGCGTTGCGTTGCGTTGCGTTGCGTTGCGTTGCGTTGCGTTGCGTTGCGTTGCGTTGCGTTGCGTTGCGTTGCGTTGCGTTGCGTTGCGTTGCGTTGCGTTGCGTTGCGTTGCGTTGCGTTGCGTTGCGTTGCGTTGCGTTGCGTTGCGTTGCGTTGCGTTGCGGTTGCGTTTGCGTTTGCGTTACGTTACGTTACGTTACGTTACGTTACGTTACGTTACGTTACGTTACGTTACGTTACGCTATGTGTGTGTGTGTGTGTGTGTGTGTGTGTGTGTGCGTGCGTGCGTACGTGCGTGCGTGCGTGTGTGTGTGTGTGTGGTGGCGGGTGTGCGTGTGTGCGGATGTATGTGTCTCGTAAGTGTTACTCGTTTATGTAAATTATACATTAATTACTATTGTCATTGTTGAGATGACACGCCCTGTAGTAGTATTTCGATACAGAATTGGAGTAACATGTTTCAATGATTGCATTATAAACTAAATATTAATAATGTGTAAACAACAAAGGGAAAATGCCAGCATTTTCATTTTAATGCGGGAAAATGTCCCGGGCAGTGGGCGGGGGAAGCGTCCAGTGGGAAATGTCCTACATTTCTCCCTGTACAATGGGATGTGAGCTAGTTAAACCGATTACACGTAATCCTCTCAGCAGGTTGGAACGTCAATTAACCTGATTCGCAACGACTTAAACCAATTGAGGAGGCAGGACCGACATGAAAGCACCGCCATACTCGCTCGTCGTCGCTGATCCGGAAGAAATACATAATTTGCATCTGCCATACATGGGATTTTCTCATTTAATTATTTTGATATCCATCGACTAGTTATTCACACTCACATTCACACTCATCCCCAGATTCACACTGACACTCATCCTCACACCCACACTCATCTACACTCACCTACACTCACACACACTCCCTCACACAAGCACACAAGCACACAAGCACACAAGCACACAAGCACACAAGCACACACACACACACACACACACACACACACACACACACACACACACACACACACACACACACACACACACACACACACACTCATTCACACCCACACTCGTCCGTATCTGTGATTGTGATTTTACTCGAAATACAACACTGTTTATAAAAGAAAATATTTATAATTAATAATAATAATTATTATTAACTTCAACAGCACTTATATATTATCAGGAATCAGATATCGTAGGCGCAACTTTCAACAATCATCTGACCTAAGCGTTATTTCATAATTTTATTTGACTTTTGCAAATGTGATATATTTGCATGTGTAGTCGTTCTTCATATTTGACGTATTTCATTGAAATACACGTAAACTGGAACATTTGTCTCTCGGTTCCATTCACCGACTGCGACTGGTGTCGCGGGGACTTCGTCTCCACAAATGTGGTCGTAAAGATGCAATCAGCCAGTCGCTACATCATTAGTATAATGGAACTTCTGGATCACGTTAATAGGAGAGCAGAACGAAAAAAGTAGCTTCGGCTTTCTTGCACATTGGCCACTCATCTGTGCCTCCCTCGGAGATCAAGGCAACGACTCGTTTATGCAGATTAACAGTTGATGTGGTTCTATTTCAGTGGGAGATAAAAGATTGCTTCGCGTACGACAGAAGCCAATTTCTAGCTCACGCAGTTTCTTTGTGCGAATAATTGTTTTCAATCACGAGTGAATTTTTGAGAAGAGACTGGTGATAAAAGCTGCAAAACTGAAAACGTGTCAATTAACAGAACGGTGCCTGAATGTGAGAATAAGTAATATATGTATTTGGTGTGTTGCTTTGTATGTGAATTTAAAAGCCTTGTTGTTGTATCTGACTTTTGAAGAGTGCTGTATTTATTATAGATGCATTTAGCTTCGTATATTTGGCCATGTATCAGCCTACAGAATAATTTATTTGTGAATACAGTCGAAGGCAGCGTCAATTAGTACTTACGATATGTTTATTTGTAGTTGTGACAACGACTTGTTAGCGAAGCAATAAAAGCGTCCACGACATGCATGATAAACCACACGACACCACTGTTGTTTGTTAAGTGTCATACAAAGACACGTACAGATACTTGCAACGCACATGGCAAGTCATTAATCATAGTCACACGGCAACCACGCGTTCTGTAGCGGTTTGATAAACCGACATCACGACGAGAAGCGAGCCAACAAACACACTGTTCCATCCGCAGTCACATTTCACATTGTTGCATTCATCGCGGGAAAGTCTTTTGTTGTGGGTTCGTCCACGTCTGTATGGTCAACCATGTAGCTGCCGGACGTTGTGCTGGACACATTGTCTTCTAAAGTCACGTCTTCTGATCCACTTTCCTCCAATGGCGGAGGTGAGTGGAAGTTACACTTGCGCCCAACGACTACACCGCCGTTGTTGTGGTCAGCACGGGCCGCTGTGGCAACGTCCAGATAACTGTTTGATGGTTGACCCCTTCTGGTGGGTCTTGTGTTTTGTGGAGGCTTTTGAAAATAGTAGTTTTGGCCACCGCCAACAATGCTATATGTGTTGGGCGATGCCAAGCAGTCTGGTGCCACATTCACTGTGTACTGCGGATGTTGGTGCATGCCATTTGGGGCCAGACAACGTGTAGGCGGTGCTGGAGGTAGACAGCCCTGACAGTTCGGCTGGTTAGTTCTGTTGGCGCTGCTGACGACACTACGTGGTACTCCGACTGTTTGGAAGTGCAGCTTCTTGTTGCCGTTGGCGGCGTGTACAGCCGGAGACATTGGTCGGAAACTATTAAAGCTGCAGTTGCTACGGTCGTGTCGTCCCTTGTTGCTGCCGTGAACGCCGTCTGGTGGAACACCTACAACATGGTGAAGAGGTAAACAATCCCTTCAATGCATAATAAACCATTTCTAATCCACACATAAACAACATAATGTGACATTTTTATAATCTGACATTTCAAGCAGGAATGGTAGAACCTGATTTAACAAAACATATTTATAATAATATATAATACATCAAGGAAACCAAGCAATGCCACCAGGCCCCATCTTCCGTCTTCTGTGTTTCAATACAAAAGCATCTCTTATTCTAAACGATTTTAAATGGTGGCAATATAAGGACGATGAGTGTTCCGTAAAGAGAATGTTGAAAGGAATTTCGCTTGATCCGTTGTATTTATTCCCAAGGCCGAGAAGATGTGAACGTTCCCTCAAAATGTCAGTACATAATAAACCTTTTCTGATCCACAAATAAAAGAATATTTGACATTCTCATAAACGGACACTTCACACAGGTATATTTATAACAGATTTCAACAACAACAAAACATTTGTAATAATACATTACGTAGAATAGATCACTCAAATCAGACCATGATAGTGGAAAACACTAATTTCCATCCACCTTATTCTATGTTTCAATACAAAATTATCTCTTTGTGTAAATGATTACAAAGGCCAATGTGTGTTCCTTTGGGAGAGTGTTAAGAGGAAGTTCGCTTAATCCGTTGTACATATTCCCAATTTGTTCAGTACCATGGGAGCAACCCAATCTCAAAGCAATAAATGTAATTAGTGGCTGTTTGCAACCAGAATGCATTGTTGTTTATAGTGTGTTTACTTTCGCAGACACGATTTTCATATTACGAACGCTGCTTCCCATTACAAAAAAGACCCAATGGTATACCATTGAATACCATTCAGTATCAATGATATTTCAGCAGGACTCAGTGGTATTCTGAAAGGTAATTTAAAATACCATTCGATACCACTAAACGGTACAAAGAATCCAAAATACCATTCAAAATATCATTCAAAAAACCGTTCAGATATCATTCAAATACCCTTGGTATGGCCAGTATGCCCCCTAGGACCATTCAAGTACCATTCAAAAATTACTCAAAAAACAATCGTATTTGAATGCTATTTGAATGCCATTTTTTGTAAGGATCGGTATTGGTAAGCAGTATACCTTTATTCCAATATTAAGAAATAATGAATGAGATATAGAGATCGTACGTTGAAACACAACAGTTATTTCCCTGGAATGAACCGTTCACGCCATATAACCGTACCTTCTTCGCTTGGACCTCGGCCACTGTCGGTGTTTGACATCTCTTCTGATGAAGACGAAGATGTAAAGGACACTCGACACCCGCCGGCTTCGTCCCCTTTCAAGTACCGCCAGAGCTGCAAGGAACATACTAGGTAAATACCCCTATATTCAAAATGGACGTGTCACGTTGTTCCCCAAAACCACGCTACCTCTGAACACGTGCAAGACTTGTAAGATGAAAGGAGATGCATATTTGTGGATGACCACATGAACGTCAGTTACTGGTAACAGGTAGAGTAAGCAAGTGGTGCAAAACAACTAACAATAGGAAAAAGCAACTGTTCGGAAAGTAATAGCTCCTGCCTACCAACTCTACTTTGTGTAGTGGTTGTTGTTGTTGTCATGTTGCTTATAAGCCGATGAGTTTATATAGAACAAGATCATGTGCACATATCAAAGATTGTAGAACGGTATGCCAGCCGAACGTACTACTTATTGTGCAAGTGCAATCGTAATGTTGCATCTTAATATTCTTTTTTGTAACTTATTCCTACTGTGTATTATTATGTTAAGAATAGATTTTAGTAAAGAACTTTTTATGTTGACAAATTTTCTTATTGATATAATTTATTTATCGGTATTTTAAGATTCTGTTTTAATTATTGTATTACCGTTTTATTTATTTATATATATATTTTCTTAAATTAATTATTAGTATTTTTGAGGACAACGTACTTCTGTGTACTTTCATGCGGCATCCTCGCTATCAATATGTAGATGAGTATACTTTATTCAAAGCAGAGAGTCACCTCTTAATGTTTTTTTACTTTCCTTATGGCTATAATATATTTGAAAGGTATACCTTCTACCAGATTACGTTTAATAACTGTATTAAGCTTCTAACAATGTTCGCAGTTTGAAAGTTTCCCTCATGCTACAATTTCAAATGATCTATAAGAAATATCCAATTTCAAAACAAGCTATATTTACAATAATGTCAATACAGCAATAATACCAAAGTGTATTAACTGTAATACCTTTAGGTGTTCAATGTCCCCACTTTCTAGAATCTAGACACACACTTGATGTAAATATATTGTGGGCTAAAGTAATACATAAATAAAATACAATATATATGACGTTATAGATAAATACTATTAAGTATCATTATGTATCATTATATATATATATATATATATATATATATATATATATATATATATATATATATATATATATATATATATATATATATATATATATATATATATATATATATAAAATGATACTTAATGATACTTAATAGTATTTATCTATAACGTCATATATATGTTATTAACATATGTATTATTTTAGCCCATACTGACGCTACAAACTGCGGGATAGCGAAATATCATTTTTTGCAGTATATTCTTGAAAACTTGAAAACATACACACTGAGCACAAAACAAAATAGACCGAAGTCACCGAACACACACCTCAGCCTCGGGTTCCTCTAGTTGCCACACTGGGTGTACCGTGTCATTCGGAATCATCGTCTGTGAGTTACTCTGACTACCCGGGTTCGTGTTGATCCGGTTTGGACAACTACGATGTGGCTGGGGCTTGGAGACGAGTACGACGTCCTCGGTGATGGGACTGTGGACGACCTGGTGGCTGTCTTGTAGCAGGTGCAGCGGAACAAGATTCGTCGTCTTTCCATCATCTGTCTCGCACACCTGAAATTGAAGTTGTATAACATATATAACCGCAAAAATAATAACACACACACAAACACACACACATGTGTGTATATATATATATATATATATATATATATATATATATATATATACATATATACATATATATACATATATATACATATATATATATATATATATATACATATATATATATATATATATATAACACAAACACATGTATATATATATATATATGTATATACATGTATATATTATATACATGTATATATATATATATACATATATACATGTATACATATATACATGTATATATATATATATATATATATATATGTGTATATATATATATATATATATATATATATATATATATATATATATATATATATATATATATATATATATATATATATATATATATATATATATATATATTGGTTGTGGTATGGTTACTGTGAGATGCAGGACGTAGTGTTATCTGTTGATGTTAGATGGTGTATTAGTAAGTATTCAGTTATTTGTTTCGTAATTGCTTTATTATCTATAATAATTGTAGTTTCACGATTATTTAAAATATTGAATGAACTTTGGTTTATATAAACCAGTACGAGTTCTTTAGTACATTGTGTACGTAAATTGTCAGGGTGGCCTTACACCAGCGATCTTCAAGGTCTTAGTGCAGGTCTCCCTGGATCAATCAACATTTATTTTAACTTTTGTTTTGGAAATATAAATTCTATGAACGTTGTATATTTGAATATATATTTTGTACGGTTGATCCGAATAAATTCCTCTTCGTCTTTGTATGTATGTGTCCTGTTGTTCAATTGTGTCGTTGTAAAAGAAGTGAAATAAATGTATATGTTTGCATATTAGTGCTTTTTCTGCAAAAATAACATCGAAGAAAAAGTAATATCATGTCTGATCAATGAAGCGGTGAGGCAAACTGTGCGGTATTTGTGTAGTCTGTCTGTAACGCTTGTGATTGTATCATTATGGTACCGCAATAATATTACCATGTGTGTTGCCTTTGATGCCAATATCAGTTCTGATCTTATTGAAAATGGCAAATGTATGTACTATATGTGTGTTTGCGTGTTAGTGTTACTTCTACAGATAACATGAACTTCAACAAGAAAGCAATATGTTTGAACATGTGTCACAAAGACACCATCTCCATAATCTTTGTTCGTCAAAACCGCGTTATCATAACTGGGTGGTTCTTGTTCACGTAAGTCAAAGGTAACATAGATTGCACTGATGGAAACGTAATTATAAAACATAATATGGATGTGGCATTAATTCATATCTGGCCAATGCACGTATTTAGCAGTGGTTGTTGATAATGAACATTCAACGTGTCTCAATAACAAACTTATATGAATCACCAAAGGCAACTGTGTGTATTGGACACTGCTTGTCAGGGGAACAGCTGCCACGACATAATGACATCAGTTGACAAAGCCGAAGTCCATTCCCCCCGCCACCCTCCGGGGACTGGCCTTAATGTTGCCGTGAGTGTTTCTAAGGAGAGCAAATTGCGTGTTCTGCGGTGCGGACTGGTGCTGTGGCCGCTGATTCTGTTTTGATTTGTGGGGATTTCAAACACATTCGTGTCGACGCGTCATCTCAGCCACTAATTACACGTGACACGGTGCTCATTTTACGCCTGTCTCTGTCAATCACTATCTCAACTGGTCGTTAGTGTTCTTATGCACAGTTGCAACGGTGTATTCGTATGATCGTAAACACGCCGGTTTACGATGACGAACACTATTTTCTACTCCAGCTCTTCTTATAAACGACGTGGTGGGCTTTGTTATTACGATGATGACACGAGGGCATGCCCAGTCTCCCACGTTGGAGACCAACATTCGAAATCAGTGCACTCCCACGTTGGAGGCCAACATTCGAAATCAGTGCACTCACAACATTCGAAGTTATCTGACCACAAATATTTTTTTCAGAAAACATATTTAATGGCGTATGATGTTTCGTGTCTTAGTCCTGGAAATAGACAATTCTCGTCCAAGTATTCCAGCGAATCTCGGAGTAAAAATTTGAATTAGATTACACTCGGTGGAGATTTAGATGGACACAACTTATTTAACCGCTCTACCATTTTGCCGTTGATTTAGCAAGAATTCATACAATTGTGAACGGGAGTGTGTGTTTTTTTCTGTATAAGAAGAAATGTTCACGATGCGTAGACCTGCAGAAACATATTTGTTTTCCTTAAGGTAATAATTTGGAACACCATTCTACAACAATACTTTCTGTGATGCTGTGATTTACCAAGAATCTATTTTCCTGTCATTATTATGTTCAGCTTACTCTCCGTACATCGCTAAATGTTGTATAATACGTTTTGTAAGCAAAAACGAGTTGGCAGCCATATTACATGTCCGCGGAAAACCCGATATGGCGCCATAATGACTTTAGTGGTGCAAGAGCTTTTCTCCTCACTTGTATGACACCAATTTCGCTGGGAAAGCAGGTACTAATTTAGCAGCGAAAATTAGTCAGAATGTATTGTTGAGTAGCAACTGCATCCCTCTCGACACTGGATACAGACAGAGATGGCGTGCAAACACGGAACAACCTTTCATCTGTTGAAAAAGTGTTGACAATGAACACCAACGATCAATAGCATGTTGTAATTACATTGTACACACGCATGTCGTGTTGTCAATGCATCATGTCATTGAAATGTCTTCCCTCCCGCGGCAAAAAGAACAGAGTGACGAACGGTAGCGTACTTACTGGCATAGTATAGATATCAGAATGTACTAATAGTGACACTTTTGTCCACTTAACTTCTTTCACGTCCTTATATATATATATATATATATATATATATATATATATTATCTGTAAAAGCAGTATATAATATTTATGAATATATATACATATATATATATATATGTATATATATATATATATATATATATATATATATATATATATATATATATATATATGTACATACATATATACTGCTTTTAAACACACACGTATATATATATATATATATATATATATATATATATATTATATATATATATATAATATATATATATTATCTGTAAAAGCAGTATATAATATTTATGTATATATATATATATATATGTGTGTGTGTGTGTGTGTGTGTGTGTGTGTGTGTGTGTGTGTGTGTGTGTGTGTGTGTGTGTGTGTGTGTGTACATACATATGTACTGCTTTTAGACACACACGTATATATATATATATATATATATATATATATATATATATATATATATATATATATATATATATATGTATAAGAAGAAATGTTCACGATATATATATATATATATATATATATATATATATATATATATATATATATATATATATATATATATTGCAATACTGATAAGATACTACAATTTCTGGAAATGACTGGTTCACGTTTTACGCAAAACCCCCAAACGAATGCTGGTTAAACGTTCACTACAATAATTCCTTTTGGATTGCCAAAATTAAAATAACCAACATATACACTCGTCGAAGCAGAAATAAAATGAATAAATGTTGTACATGTACAAGACGTGCAGACAGGAGCACAAACAACTGCACTTCGCACTCCTGTAATTGGATAGACGACAGCACAGCAGTTTTGAACGGGCGTACATCTTTACTATAGAATTAAGGATGTCTTGCGCGGTGCAAGTTCCTTCACACAACGGTGTTCCACCAACCATCCGTCATTCGTATGAATAGCACCGTGGCGCCAAGAGCTTGTAATCATGCAAAGAACACGTCCACGAAAACGAGAGTACCACACGCACGAGGGCTCAGGTGGCACACTGGCGAGAGGAACGCTTTGATGTTCCCTGTCAGTGGAAATTTATCATTCCGTAATATATTTGAACTAGTCAAACAGACAGACAACCGCAAGAGGAGACGAACACCTGAAAGGCCAACTCTGGTCAACAAATTTGCGTTTTATTGCTAGTCATTCTAAATTGCTTCTGTCGACCATTGTAGTCATCCAATACAACAGCGTCAAACGTCTGTGTATGTGAGCATTTTGTGTGAATAGTGCCACATTTACTGGTGTTAACGAATTGACCACAAAGACCCAATTTCAAAAACCAAAGTTGCCGTAAAAATTACCTGTATACACACAAATGCATATCCGAGTGATGAGACAACAGGCGTGTTTGAGGATATGCTTTCGAAATACACCTTATATGAATTTAAAATCATCACTACATTACAAACATCGAGGAAGTGAGAAGATTGATTTGACGAGGAGAAAAATGCGCGCTTACAGAGACCACTAGCTGGGGGAAATAATTGTGGTTTCACCCCTGCAAGCTCCGCTACGCTTGGGTGCACACCGGCCGGTGATTTCAGTTGCACCAGTGAATTCACATCAGACCTACCCCTCCTGTGTAATTACCACCGTGGTCACTCTCTCACCTGGATGACCACTCATTCAAGGCTCTCATTAGATTGGATGTCCAGTCACCGTTCACAGTGTTCTGCGTAGATTTGATGTCCATTCTTAGACATGGGTTGGCCAGTGCTGGCTTAAATGGCCCATCTAGTCAGCAGTGCCACGGTGCAGTCTTGTTTTATCGTGCAATTAATCTGGCAAGAAATGGCCGTAAATTAAGCGACACTTGTTCGCCGGGGATGGGAATGGTCCAACTGGACATCTTCATTTCGGTTTAACTGGCCGCGCTGGCAGATGGGGGCGTGCTGGGAGAATTGAAATATCTCTATCTGAAGTGGCATGCATGTTGGGAGATTTGAATTGATTCAACAATTAAACACATACGGCCCACAGAAAATTCATTTACATATATTATTGTGTGGATGTATGCATACGTAAAGAGATACAAATAAAATTGCGTACATTCGAGCGTACGTGTTGCATGCATGCATGTATAAATACATACATATATACATATATATAAACACACGTGTGTGCGTGCATGCATGCGTGTGTGCGTGCATGTGTGTACCTCTGTCAGAATTGTTTAAATACGGAGTGCATAACTGAATCCATAATATCGAAGCAGATGGGGTACAGATGGCACACAGCAACATGTGATTTGATCCCCCTGGGAGAGAGGGGAGGGAGTGGGGGCAGGGCAACTAGGGATACTGCGGAAAGCCTACTCAATTCCGCCTGAAGTGTCACCGGAAGTACTTGACCAGTCCAACAGAAGGCCCACTCGAGTACACTTAACTGGACATTCAATCACAATGCCTTCCGTCGAGACTCTTGCAAGTTTATCCATCTCAATGTCCGGCAACACCAACGGACACTGGCTGAAGTGGACATTGCTTCTTTCACAGCCGTCCACTTTCTGCTACGACCAGATGGCCAGGTGTTCATTGGAACCGTTGCAACATCGGCGAAATTACTGTTGTTTAATACATAACATTTGAACGTAAAGATAATAGTTATGCCGTTACATACATAAGAGGGAAGCTACATGTATACAACTGATAGTATAGATGCTGTAGATATAATATTATATACATACTTCTTCTTTGACAATTTGTACGTGTACCACTGTCAAATGCATCTTTGTTTGCTACAACTGATAACATAGATCCTGTAGATAAATATACTTCTTCTTTGACAACTTGTTAACGTGTTTACCAATGTGTATCACTTTTATTTGCATCTTTGTCAGCGACAACTGATAACATACTTAAACGATCTAATCGGCTAGCTACACAAAATCTATATGTTTCCAACGTACACACACGCACATACTTCAACATTTGTTCACACAACACCGCGAGCGTTTGATGTCGCAGTGTAAATGTTCCACTTATATGACAAGGCAAATACAAGACGATCGGGCTGGGTAAACCGTGTTATCACAATGACCCAAAAATGGGAATTAAAAGACAGCTGCACCGTATCAAGGAATCCATTCACACAATATACTCAAGAGCTCCTAATTGAAACAAGTGACCTGATCCCAGGGTCCACTTGACCTGCACCTGTCGGTACTCGATGACCACTACAATTCACATATTCATTTATGCTGCCCATAAGGACCCACTACACATCTGTGAAAATTTCACAACACCGTACTTTCTCCCACCAAGGACACATAAGCACTTCTATTACAACGGATTTTTCTCAGCCACAATTTTACTTCTAATCACAAGCGGTTTGGTAGATGGAGGATGGCCGAAGGCCATGGACATACGGATGAATGGAGACACATCTCAAACACACACGTGACGGGACATTGTAAATAGTAGGAATTAGTGAAAGTGGACATCCAGTGCAACTACTTAGGTGACAGACAGTATCCACAACCACAATCATCACATGTCCAGTAATGTGTATTGAGCAGCAAGGGAAAGGGGTAACAACGTGTTATTACCCAGATGAATAGACCTGTCTACTGAAAATTATAGCCTCCATGGTAGAATGATCACAATGTCGTCCAACAGACCCCCCAGCCATATATGTAAGTGTGTATTACTTAGTCCAGGCATTCACGCGAACACACGCGAACTCAGTTTCTATGAACAACATTAATAAAACCACTGGTGTGACATGATTTTGCAAGTGTGTTAACCAATATAATATTGAGTAATTGCCACACAGTGGGCAGTTTATTACACGCGCAACTATACGACACATTTTATACGACAAAACGAACAATCACGAAGCATTACGTCGTCGTTTTATGATTCACTCTCCTGTTCCCCTCTTCAGCAGCGCTTCAAGAAGGCACAGCATAGCTCTTCACTAATTAAGCATGAACGTGCGTGCGCGCCTCCTTGTTTGTTCGCTCATCTGCAGAATACGACTACTTAGTTGCCATGGAAACAAGACGCACTCTTTTTTATCAGTACAGATTCGCTGAAAAAGAAATAATCATGATTCACGGTGGCTGCTTGGCCGCTTAACAGGTGCATGGCCGTGCGATGAACACAAAACCAAACCTCGCAATTCTGCGTAGAATTGGTTGCATACATCGATGCCGTGTTTTAGACTAAGACATCAGAATTAGAACTAACTCTAATGTAAGAATTAACTATAATGTAACTGTGTGTTTTAGAGTGTACATACAGACACGTGTAGCCATCTAATTGCTCAAAATCCCCCGAGTGTAAGTTCGGCAACGCCCTGTGGTTCCAATGTCCTCTACCGGATTCTGTCTTACGTAACAAAGACGTAACACATCCAAATGCAAGTTCTGTTGCGTCCACACACGCCAGCCGTTATGTAATACTACAGTGGGATTATGACAAAGAACTAGACGCTTGAACTTCAAAGATGCCAAGCGTGGCTTCTATCCGAGCAAATACACATTCAACTAACTGATGCATTCATCACTTTAGATCAGGACGAGTCATTCATGACATCACATATACTTCAACTATCTCTACAGTGTCTGTACTGGACAGCAAAAAGCCTCGTATTGTCTTTGAAGGGCAACATTTCAACGTCTTCAGTTTTATATTCGTCATTAATATCAAATCGGCAAACGTACGGTATAAGCAGGGCACCATTGTCCCTACGTTATGTAATAATGATAATAATTTAAAACATTTTACAAATTCAATCCAGTGAAATGGTATACATATAATCCAACAGAAGTATATTTACAGATCTTTTTTTCAATATACCAATAATGAGCCTAAATAGCGCCGTGTCATTGCTAGAGAAGACGGTGCCGTAATTCAAGAGGTACCGAATAAGACACATCTCTTCAATCTCAAAACCATATGGGTAGTTACGATGAATACAACTTGCAAAACACATAATTTGCGATTAAATGAAATCAATGAATCTCAAAACCATGAGTAGTTACGATGATTACAACTTGCAAAAACACATAATTTGCGATTAAATAAAATCAATGAATATTACACTTGTATATATATATATTTACTTGGTCATAAACTCGTGGATAAAAGAAGGAGACGCAAAGCCATAGCCACGGGGAGAACAACATATTGCAGCCCCCACACCAGGTACAACCCTCAGAAGACGTTGGCAGTTTGCCCACTGGCAGCTGGAAACTTCCTTTTAACCTTCAAGCCAGCACGATTCCACTGTCACAGAAATTACACCTTACAGCACACGACTGTCACGGAGATGACGCTACCTGACAGTGATAGAGCACCACCTCAAAAGGTTACATTACGTGACGCGCAGTCGTATTGCCGTGCCGCAATACCTGGTCGCCACATCACACCTGCCATCAATGTAACGTGGCACCTTCGTCAATACTACTGTCACAGCAAACGTCAACGGCAATGTCACAGCTAACGCATCTTGCCATTAAGAAATACTAACACGCACCGTGCCAGATGAGATGGGCGCTGTGTGATACACACGCACGGCTGCATGAGTACGTCAGTAGAGCATAAACCGAACGCAAAGGACATAACATTTGATGATCTTCTCAGGGGTTTTAGCGCTTTCTCACCCACGGGGCGTGCGTTGGGGGGCGTGGAGGGTGCCGTGTTTTACAACCAGCAATTTCAATTCAACGCGCTCGGTGTGCCTGTACAATGGCGACCCGCAGATCGTTTGGGTGAAACACATAATAATGTACCAGGTAGAAGTGAATCAAAGTTAGTGCACTCTAACGTAAATGACAATCATGGTCGCCTGAGTGAACATAAGCATCAGACAAATTAAATACTAATGAAACCCATCAATGAAACTGACAACTTAACTACTGAAAGCCGTGCTCTTGTTAACACGACCTAAACCGAACAGTCGCACGTTTTTGCATAGCATTGTCTAACATCGTTTGACCCGTCCGTCCGTCCGTCCGTCCGTCCGTCCGTCCGTCCGTCCGTCCGTCCGTCCGTCCGTCCGTCCGTCCGTCCGTCCGTCCGTCCGTCCGTCCGTCCGTCCGTCCGTCCGTCCGTCCGTCCGTCCGTCCGTCCGTCCGTCCGTCCGTCCGTCCGTCCGTCCGTCCGTCCGTCCGTCCGTCCGTCCGTCCGTCCGTCCGTCCGTCCGTCCGTCCGTCCGTCCGTCCGTCCGTCCGTCCGTCCGTCCGTCCGTCCGTCCGTCCGTCCGTCCGTCCGTCCGTCCGTCCGTCCGTCCGTCCGTCCGTCCGTCCGTCCGTCCGTCCGTCCGTCCGTCCGTCCGTCCGTCCGTCCGTCCGTCCGTCCGTCCGTCCGTCCGTCCGTCCGTCCGTCCGTCCGTCCGTCCGTCCGTCCGTCCGTCCGTCCGTCCGTCCGTCCGTCCGTCCGTCCGTCCGTCCGTCCGTCCGTCCGTCCGTCCGTCCGTCCGTCCGTCCGTCCGTCCGTCCGTCCGTCCGTCCGTCCGTCCGTCCGTTCAGCTCGCCGGCTCTCTCTTTCTCTCTCTCTCTCTCTCTCTCTCTCTCTCTCTCTCTCTCTCTCTCTCTCTCTCTTTGTCTTTCCTTCACCTTTCTCTCCCTCTCCCTCCCTCTCTCTCCCTCTCCCTCTCTTTCTCTCTCTCTTATACTCTTTCCTTCACCTTTCTCTCCCTCCCTCCCCCTCTCTCTCTCTCTCTCTCTCTCTCTCTTTGTCTTTCCTTCACCTTTCTCTCCCTCCCTCTCTCTCTCTCTCTCTTTGTCTTTCCTTCACCTTTCTCTCCCTCTCCCTCCCTCTCTCTCCCTCTCCCTCTCTTTCTCTCTCTCTCTCTCTCTCTCTTATACTCTTTCCTTCACCTTTCTCTCCCTCCCTCCCCCTCTCTCTCTCTCTCTCTCCACTCTCTTTAGTTTTCTCTCTCCCGCCCTCCCCCTCTCTCTACTTTCAATTCGTCCCTCCATCCCTTTCCCCATCTCCTTCCCTCCTACCACTATCTCATCATTGTTGCCTTTTCGCACTGTCTCCCCCCTCACTGTCTCTCTATTTATCCCCACCTCTACGTCTCTTTCTCTACCTCCCTCCCCCTCTCCTTTTCTCTCTCTCCATCTCTCCCCAACTGCAGGTGTATCAGTCACAAAGAGAACACGCTAGACACAATACAACCCTGTCCAGCAGTCATCCGAACAAAGCATTCGTTGATCCTCGTCCCCTGCCGTCCGTCGCCTCAACACTCCGGCAACGATGACCACAAACTGTCATCCCCTCCACAGGGCCTGGACAACTTGACCAGACACTTCATTAGCACACAGCAGGAAGTCAGGTCGCCCCCGAGTGACTGACCATCGCTGACCGCCGCTGACCGATCCTCTCCCCAGCGTGTGCCACAAACACAGAAATTAACTACACTAATTTTTCAGACTCGCTCGATGCCTAATTGCACAATTTCGCCGGCTGACATTTGACAAATGTGTGCCTACCTGGGAACGACATCGTGTGATGTCATATTTTTAGAGTGTAATTGATGTCGTGTCAGTTTACAGAAACATTAATTCAGCACCAGTGCAGTCGACTGGACGTAGGACCTAGCTGTCACTCAATCAGAATGTCTAGTGAGCCGTGTCGGAATCAATGATTGACACCGCTCCAGTGCCACCTGCGTCTGCCAGAGCCACGTCAGAAGCTACTGCACGGACTGGTATCACTGCCTGCGGTGAGGAGTTTAAGACATACACTAAATCACTGCTTGGAGACGGCACAAACTTCTATTGGCCATACGTCGCACGTAAAATGTGACGTCCAATATGAAACGTAAACAGGCTATGTATTTGAGGAACATTCCATTGTTAATGTACACAACGTTTTTATATCGCATCGTATCCAGTCTTTGGGAGTCAAAGGACTATGGAGCGCAATGGCTCAGAGGTAGAGCTTCGGACTCTCGACTAGGAGAACCCGGGTTCGAATCTTGGGCAAGTTTGTTCACTGTACATTGCTATATAAACGAGTATCAGGCTATAGACAGTGGTGGATATGTGTACGAGCAGCCTTCGCGCATTAATTGTAGCATATGGCTGGATGCTTCCCAGATAAATTGAGACGGTGTTTGATTGAACAGGTCTGCCGGGGAAGTAAAGTGTAAAACTGCTTTGAACAGTCCTGAGGAATTTTCCTTTATTTTTGTTTACATTTTATTCACAAGAAGACCTATAAAACTATCTGGATTTTGGGGAGGAATTCAACCACCCTACAATTAATGCACGAAGTCTACCGATTTGCTTTTATTGTTATCAGCACATGAAATATTACTTAACTGGCGTCATGTGAATAAATTATGAACTTACCTAACTCGAGAAACGGAAAGTGAAAGAACTTGTCCAAGGTACAAGACAAGAGTATTCGAAACCGAAATATTATAGCTGATAGTCCGATACTTTAATAAGACGGCCCTGCCCTGTAGAACCTGGACTTTCCCAGTACCTTACATACAGCTATATTTCAAGGTTTGCAATCTGCTTTCCCGTGTAATGAAAGTAGAGAAAACGAAACTCTTCTCACCTGTTCAGCATGCTGCTGTCTGACGAGAGACGTCCAGGAGAGTCTCGACCCGCACTTGGCGTCATCACTGCAGCCGTCGGCCGAAGGACGGACGGTCTTTCTCTGGCGGTCCATCGTCGTCTCGTCCACCATCTTGTCGCAGCTATTAGTGCTGCCTATCGAGTCTTTATCGCTTGACAACACAGACCGACTTCTGGTTTCACTGCTGCTCGCGTTCAACATTATCTGGGCCTCGGTCTGGTAGACACTCACCGGCTCTCTGCCTTGGTGTCTGTCGCTACACTTTATAATGATTATGGCGACAACTAAAATGATGATGACAACGAGTGATGCCCCGCCGACCGCTGCTACGGTTGTCAGATTGGACGACAACGAACGTTTCGACGCGTGGCCAGGGATCTTGTTTCCGGTTGCCAAGTACACGACGGATTTGTCAACGATCACCTCCAGCGCTGCGGTACTGTTGCGAGGTGGAGTTCCCTTGTCTCTCGCTAACACGTTCACTTTGTACGTCTTTTTGCGGATCGACTCCAGCTTCTTGGCGATGGAAACGACCCCGGTCAGTGCATCGATGTGAAAGGTGTTGCGATAGTTCAGGAGCATGTACCTCAGCTGCGCGTTCTGTCCGTTATCCGCGTCCGTCGCGCTCACTTGGGCTATCGCGTGACCTCGCGGAATTTGGTTAGACACGCGCACTGTATTGTTATCTGCCGTCAAGTTGGGAAAGACAAACACTGGCGAGTTATCGTTCTCATCGACAACGTAGATGGTTAGGTTGGCGGTGCTTCTGAGTGACGGGCGCTCCTTATCGGTAGCGACGGCTGTCAAATGGTACACCGTTCTGTACTCACGGTCGAGTACCCTGCGATTCCGTATCTGTCCTGTGCGGATATCAATGGCGAAGCTTCCCAGCGTTTCCAAGTCGGCAGCGACTAATGTGTACTCTACAACGCCATTTGCCAGTGAGTCACCGTCCACGGCAAGGATGTTGCCAATTTCTGTTCCAACAGCTTGGTTCTCGAATGTTCCAAACGAGTAAAACGATTGGGGGAAGACGGGTGGTTTGTCATTCACGTCTGTCACTGTCACCACAACGGTGGCCGTTGAAGACAGAGGCTGATCGCCTAGGTCGTAGGCTATGACGGTAAACGAGACTTCACGAACTGTCTCGTAATCCAAGGGAACCGCAGCATAAACAGTTCCTGTGTTTGCGTTGATATAAAACGTGTCTTGTTCACTCCCGAGTCTGTATTCCACCTTGCCATTATTGCCAAGGTCACCATCGATTGCAAGAACCCTGATGACAACTTTATCCTTATCGTTATTTTCTTCGATGGTTGCGTGGTACTCCATCTGCGTGAATCGTGGTGCTTCGTCGTTCCAATCTGTCACAATTATCGTCAGCTTCTGTGAAGTGCTCAACGCAGGGCGCCCTCTATCGACACAAGTCAATGTCACAATGTACCGATCAGTCCGTTCGCGATCTAGTTTCGACAGCGGCGACGTGACTATTTTAAACTGTGTCTTCTGCAGTTTCTCCAGAACAAACTTACCAGTGTCTACACTACAGGTGAGTTCACCGTTTTTCCCGTTGTCCAGATCGACGGCCGATACGTGGGCAATGAACGTATTACCTTTGGCCTCTTCTGAAACTGTTGCCACGCCATCTGGAGTGAGCGTGTTGATGGTCACCGATGGTGCGTTGTCATTGATGTCCACTACGTGAACGATGACCACACAGTAGGCCGAATGCGACACTGCCCCCATGTCCCGCGCGTACACAACGAGCTGATACAGCGTGTCGACTTCGTAGTCCAACCGAGATGCTCTTACAAATATCTCCCCCGTCGAAGAACTCATCCCAAACACGTCTCCATAGTTCTGCTTGGTTCTGTCGGTGAGACCGTATGTCAGCTTGCCGTTTTCTCCAATGTCAGAATCAAAGGCCTCCACTTGAAGAATCACAGAGTCTGTTGTGGAGTTCTCGAACACGTACACATGGTACGATGCATTTCGGAACTCCGGGTGGTTATCGTTGGTGTCGCCAATTGATATGTTCACCAGAAGCGATCCGGTCAACGATGGCTGACCGCCATCGCGTGCTACGACGGTAACGCTGTAGGAATCCTTAGTTTCTCTGTCGAGTTGTTCGTTTAGCACCAACCGAACGTCGGTCGATCCGTCCAAATTTTTGAGTACTTTCATTCCGAAAATGGTCAAGTCTGTAAGCAGTTCGTACCCTTGTATTCCATTTGCAGCACTGTCGGGGTCCGAAGCAGAAAGAAGAGTGAACGTTGCACCTGGCAAACTGGATTCCGGAATCACGCACGTCATGCTTGATTGAGGAAACTTCGGTGCGTTATCGTTGATATCTAACACTTCTATCTCAACGGCAATCACCTTGAAGTATTCAGCAGGACTGACAGCGACGTCTACATTGAGAACACACTTCTGCTTTGTCCGACATATCGAGTCTCGGTCCAGCTTCATTGCTGTTCGTACGACCCCTGTTTTCTCGTGGATCTTAAAATACCGCCCCGTCCTTGCATTTGGCTTTGACAGGATGCTGTATCTGAGCACGGGCAATATTGCAGGGCCGTACAGACTTGCCAATCCCGCGTCTTCGAAGACATTGCCAACAAATGTCCCAGAAGACATCTCTTCTGTCACTTGAAACTTGATGGCGTGTACGTTCACACTTCCGACAAATACAACAATGACAACGATGTTCAGGCAGGTGTATAATAACCCTCGCATCATGCTTCCTGGTAACATTTCACTGTGTCTCTCCTTTACGAAATCCTGGTTATAAAACCTTGTCGTTTGATATTCGCCACTTCGCGTTCTGCAACACATTAAAATAAGATTGATGAACAGGAAACTGAACCCGTCTATTAATAGTCTACGAGTGCTATTCCATTAGCAGTGAACATAATAAGCCCTCACAATTCTAGGAATCAATTAAGCAAGGTTATCAACGTGCATTCCATCATGTTACCATAACATAACTGAAACACATGTTAGCATTGTTACGCATTAAATGTATAAACAATATAGATACAACTGTCAACCTTCAACGACGATTCGTTCCAATCAAACGAGACGAGTCTACACAAAAGATGAATAATTTGCCACGTCCCCTAGTAGCACGAAGCCAATTTAATTTAAAATAATCATCATTAGTTAAACTGCTATGCATAATTAATATCGACACGCAAACGTGAAAATAATTACCTCGCATGTCCAATGCCCTAGTTGGTAACATTAACAAAAACACCACTGTTAAATACGTACTCCAAAAGACCAACCACTCAGTACATTTAGACCTATCTGTTTGTCACAGCCATATCACCAACCTGGAGGCTCGACGGCATCTGCGGGGCTGCGCAATCTAGGCAAGCCTATAATCCGTGCGTGCGCGTATAAGACGTATTCATTAATTTAATATCCCATCTCCGCATCGCTGGTCGCCGACGCTGAAGACAAGGGTGTAATTTTCCTGTCGTCAACTCGCAGCGCATTTGCACCGAGCAGTCCAGCGCAGCCGAGGACATGCGTTGTGGCTGCGGTGTCACGCGTGGCTTTGGTGCGAGCGAGCGAGCGGGCGACCGACGGCTTGGTCGTATCGCGACGCGCTGGAGACGTTGACACACAAATGAAACCTCACAGAGCGCGGATGACACCTCCGCGCGTGGCCACTCGTAAGACACGTGCTGTCGGGCTAACACACGCGCGACACTTTGTCCCGGCCTTCGTCATGCGCGCTGCGTCTAATTGGCGCCCATCCGCAGACTTCCAATCTTAATGCGAGTGCTGTGTGGTGTGTGAGCGGTACAAGGGCAGGTGTCTGTCAGCCGGGCGCCCAACCGTGACGCTCCGCCCAGGCACTTGTTGTGTACGTAGAGAACTCGGAGTGTGTGTGTGTGTGTGTGTGTGTGCGTGTGCGTGTGCGTGTGCGTGTGCGTGTGCGTGTGCGTGTGCGTGTGCGTGTGCGTGTGCGTGTGCGTGTGCGTGTGCGTGTGCGTGTGCGTGTGCGTGTGCGTGTGCGTGTGCGTGTGCGTGTGCGTGTGCGTGTGCGTGTGCGTGTGCGTGTGCGTGTGCGTGTGCGTGTTCGCCCGCGTACGTGTGAGCATGCACGCGTATGTACGTGCGTGCGTACGCGCGAATGTGTGCTTCTATGGGAGCGTGCAGCTTGCCAGTGTGCGTACATGCATGTTGAATGTATACGGTATCATATGTAATATTTGGTATAATACATAAGTAGCAAACTTGCAAAATAAGATATGCTGATAAACTAATGCAAATGCAAGGAGAATATCTTGAAATGCTGCCATCACAATAAATGAACAATATTTATTTGATGACAAAACAAAATAAGAATAAAATGAAACAGCATCACTGTCATAAATAATAATTAAACTGCTACATACCGAATAGTACGTATTACCGATATTATACAATACACTACATTTGGAATGTTTAATATTTTTATTAGTAATATTCTCAGCTACAACAGCATTCACCAACTTGTTTGTGCGATTTTCTAGGTCTACAATCATCACCCGAATGGCCACAGTACACGTCAGACCCCGTTACCTGAGCAGGAACGAACACACCGTATATTTGTCAATCAACACAGACGGAGAGTAACTGATCGCCCATTCCACATTCAACACCCTTTCATCCATGCAATTAACTAAGCTTACAACTTGGCAACAACCTCCCTGTCTCGAGACACCCGTGTCCACTTGAGTCTATACAACTCACAAAGCAGCCTCCTCGTCGTTGTCCGTGTTGACTCTACACCATCTACTTCCTCTCTTCAACCGGCCGAGACAAAGACAACATGGCTGCGACATGAGTGTCTCGTGTTTGTCAACACTGTCGCGATCTCGCCAAATATTATCTTACCTGGGGGATGGTCGCTGTTGTGGGCAGCAGATCAAGTGAACAGGCATTTTAACCAATGCAGGTGTTTGATGACAATGAGGGTGTGAATTGGAACCCCCTCTAAAGTGTTTGCTCAATCAAACCTGGCCGGTGAACTTCAACAACGGCGCCTGTGATCAACTTCCTCGTTACGTCAGACTTGGGCGTGAAGGTGACAAAGTCCACCCACGGCGCAGTCTCGATTTGTATACACAATTACACAACATTAAATAAACCGCAAGCACATGGACTGGTATACACCAGGATTATCTTTATTGTAATGGTGACATTTATTAGGTGAAATTCGCTGAAAAAATAGCTTGAAAACACCCACAAATCACTCTGTTTATTCGGTAGACTACTACACTCACAACACAAAAATATGCACTAAAAGGCGATATTATAGTATTTATTATGATGAGCATTTCCACATTGCAGACGCGATGTAGTTCACGTCTGTTTCGCGTGTCCCTTTCCACAGATGCTGACTGAAAAGTAGGTTTATGACATAAATAAATCAGACACATAAATAATTAAATATAATAATATAGTATGGTGAAAATGTCCATATGATATAAAGGCATAACAATTATTATTAAACTATCAGTAGAAATTGTAATAAAACGTACGCAATATGTAAACAAATAAATAAACAAACAGTATAAAAGTCAATTCCACGGATTCCATCATTTTTCAGTATATCATACCAACTATCACCATTGTTCGCGGTCGAGTGCGCGCAGACATCGTAGCGTACGTAGTTATTGAATCGTTTAAATGTCACTATTTTGCACAATCTTGTAATTCTCCAGACATTAGAAAGCGCCTTACTGTAAGCATTCACGACTGTGAATTTGTTCATTAACCAAATCCTAAACCTGGGATAATTCTCAAACATATTTAATATTGTATGACGTTATTAATAATATTTAATTATTTTAAGGCACACAATAGATACTAGAAGTTGTATATTATTAGAGTGACCGACACGTGTCATAACATTTCCCTTTTAACCTATGTTTCTAAAGAAACCAAGAGTAATTGTTATCTAACCACATCAATGCAGGTGTTTTCACATGTTACGAGACACATGGATAAATCTATTTTACAATTTAAGGCCCAGGATTGAAAACGAGTGATCCGTAAAAACGCCCAGGTAAACAGCAGGTGCGGTTTAAAAAATCAGACAACCTTTTAAATGAAAATGTGTTAAGTTACCGGCTCAAGTTACCAGACACCCTGATTCCACGCCATGCGTCTGCGCTCTTGCCCAAGGCTTATCCTGCCGCTGCAAGCTTCATTAATTTTACATCATATGTTCATTAGGTCTGCCAGATGTGAACAGGTCTAGGGCATTAATTTGAAAACACTGAGTATCTACCAATGGGCTGTGACAACAACAGTCGGAGTAATTCGTGCATTATTCCCTTTGATTGGGAATTACAATGGATATTATTATTGTATTGTCGCTGTCCAATCTATATATAATGTAGAGAGCCGTGA
>OZ024860.1:15828977-15903977 GCA_964017155.1 Oasisia sp. SBJ-2009
TGCAGTACAAACACCAGTGACCAATTGCTGACCAACAGAAAACCCAAGAAAGGGGAGGGGAGGGGAGGGGAGGGGAGGGGAGGGGAGGGGAGGGGAGGGGAGGGGAGGGGAGGGGAGGGGAGGGGAGGGGAGGGGAGGGGAGGGGAGGGGAGGGGAGGGGAGGGGAGGGGAGGGGAGGGGAGGGGAGGGGAGGGGAGGGGAGGGGAGGGGAGGGGAGGGGAGGGGAGGGGAGGGGAGGGGAGGGGAGGGGAGGGGAGGGGAGGGGAGGGGAGGGGAGGGGAGGGGAGGGGAGGGGAGGGGAGGGGAGGGGAGGGGAGGGGAGGGGAGGGGAGGGGAGGGGAGGGGAGGGGAGGGGACGGGACGGGAGGGGAGGGGACGGGAGGGGACGGGAGGGGACGGGACGGGACGGGACGGGACGGGACGGGACGGGACGGGACGGGACGGGACGGGACGGGACGGGACGGGACGGGACGGGACGGGACGGGACGGGACGGGACGGGACGGGACGGGACGGGACGGGACGGGACGGGACGGGACGGGACGGGACGGGACGGGACGGGACGGGACGGGACGGGACGGGACGGGACGGGACGGGACGGGACGGGACGGGACGGGACGGGACGGGACGGGACGGGACGGGACGGGACGGGACGGGACGGGACGGGACGGGACGGGACGGGACGGGACGGGACGGGACGGGACGGGACGGGACGGGACGGGACGGGACGGGACGGGACGGGACGGGACGGGACGGGACGGGACGGGACGGGACGGGACGGGACGGGACGGGACGGGACGGGACGGGACGGGACGGGACGGGACGGGACGGGACGGGACGGGACGGGACGGGACGGGACGGGACGGGACGGGACGGGACGGGACGGGACGGGACGGGACGGGACGGGACGGGACGGGACGGGACGGGACGGGACGGGACGGGACGGGACGGGACGGGACGGGACGGGACGGGACGGGACGGGACGGGACGGGACGGGACGGGACGGGACGGGACGGGACGGGACGGGACGGGACGGGACGGGACGGGACGGGACGGGACGGGACGGGACGGGACGGGACGGGACGGGACGGGACGGGACGGGACGGGACGGGACGGGACGGGACGGGACGGGACGGGACGGGACGGGACGGGACGGGACGGGACGGGACGGGACGGGACGGGACGGGACGGGACGGGACGGGACGGGACGGGACGGGACGGGACGGGACGGGACGGGACGGGACGGGACGGGACGGGACGGGACGGGACGGGACGGGACGGGACGGGACGGGACGGGACGGGACGGGCATTAATAGTTAAGTATTACTAACGTCTATCGACCAACGGCACTTGCGTAGATTGTCGTCAAAATGGATAGGGGGAAAGTGGAAACATAAGGGGAGAATGCTGAAGAATTGAGAAAAATGTAGAGTAGATTGGGACGGCGGGGGCGGGAGGAAGACTGGGAACAAATTAGAAAAATTGGAAAGAAGGAGGCAGGGTGCAGAAATGGAGATGTTGGGATTGATGTAGGAGAAAAGAAGTTATGGAGATAGTGGAGATAATACGACATAGGATGAGATTGGGTGAGTGGAACGGAGAGGAGGGATGTGTTTGTTCGCGCGCGCGCGCCCACACGCGCGTGCGTGTGTGCGTGTGTGTGCGTGCGTGCGTGCGTGCGTGCGTGCGTGCGTGCGTGCGTGCCGACATGTGTTTGTTTATATTCGTGTTCGTGTCCGTGTTGGTTTGAGTTTGCTAGTGTGTTTGTGAGGGTTTGATTTGTGTGTGTGTGTGCGGCGCGCGTGCGTGCGTGCGTGCGTGCGTACGTGTGTGTGTGTGTGTGCGTGTGTGTGTGTGTTTGTTTGTGTGTGCGTGCGTGCGTGCATGCGTGCGTGCATGCGTGCATTAGTTCATGCGTGCATGCGTGCATGCGTGCTCGTATGGCAAACGTATCCACGTGCGCATGTAAGTACGTATTTATGGGCGTGTGTGCGTTCAAGCATATTTATGTACGTACGAACATACGTACGTGCGTACGTACATGGGACTCATGTGTTTAAATAATGCGGACCTTCTGGTAGACTCAAAAGAGGATTTGGAATGAGGACAATCTGAAGAGAAAATACGCCACCTTCATATTACATTTTAAAGCGAGATCGCGTGCTCCCGTTGGCGTGCCACTGCACGGAGACACCACACAGCAAGCACCACCGCCACTTTTGGTTGGCGCTACTCGGCCCGCCTTGGGGCAAAGATGCAAGTCACGATCATCCTGTCGCTCCAAATCAAATGCCCGTTGTTCCGATCTCCCGTCTTAGATGTTGGCGCGATACAACCAGAGCCCTCTAGTCGCTGACGCCCAAACCACCTCGCCAGTTCACTCTCAATAATTGCAAGAGCAATTACCACGGTACATCGTACTGATCTTTATCGCGCCGAACGTCGCGCGCGCGACGCACGCACGTACGCGCGCAGTAATTGAGACGATTTACAACATTCTTCCACCTCAATCACCCGTTACGTCTTTCGAATACGGCCCGTCGAGCGTGCGCCGTGTAGCGATAGGTTCCGCCGCGCGCGTGCCTGAAATGTAGAAATTAGCGGCGACGAGATATTTCTGTCGCGTCGCACGAGATGATTGATGTCCCGGCGCGGTTTTTGCCCGCTCGTTACAGTGCTTTATAATGAAGGGGTTGACGGTCGGATTGTACGCAGATGAATCAGTAAGCGTGCCTGCCACGGCACCAACCAGACGACGCGGTCCAATAGCGTTCTTCACTCCCGCAAGAACCCAACTGTAGACCACCGTTGCGTTCGTGGAATTATTCCGCTACGTTGAGTTCTAAAAGCTGGAATCAAACCACATTTGCATTTTTTATAGGCGATCATTATGACGTTTCCTTCATTTCCTACTAATCTTGATGAGATCTGTTATTGACAATTTCACAGCATATTTACCCTCCGTAGACAGTGGTTCAGTGAAAAAATCGTGAACTTTTAATACCTCAGGCTCCCACAAACTTCTTTCAAGCCGTACCCCACAAACTTCTTTCAAGCCGTACACCCCTCCATTTCTGCTTGAACCACCCACGGGTTGTGTCTGATTACATCACCAAGCAAAATGACAACTGTATTAATACGCAGAAATGCACCAACTGACAGCTATCATAATTTGACAGCTCCGATGCCACGCTGCACAAAAACATAATTTCTACTCACTCCACACTATATATGTGCTCACAGAAATTCAGACAACCAGCATAATGCTGATTTTATAGGGTACTCTCTGGTAGCACGGTAATGGCGGACGAACACCTTATTGTGGTCTTACATCAACTGTAGACCACCGTCGCGTTCGTGGAATTATTCCGCTACGTTGAGTTCTAAAAGCTTCGGCAGCCGCACAAGAAAAACACAAACGGTAGGAAAACCACCGTACAGGACGCTTGTGATTGTCAGGTTAATGCAGCGTGGTAGGTGGACGTTATAATCACGCCACACGCGCGCTCCGAGACACTGCATGCAGTTCGGGTTATTAGATGTCCGGTTTGTGATGGGCACACTCCGGTGTCAATTACTTTTTTGTTGTAACCCTACACGATGTCACGCAGAGTTACACTGACAACATTCTCTCTTGTATCGCGCTTGCACAATGCAAGAGAAGACTGCTTTGAGACCGACCAACAAAACAAGTTGTATGAGGGGATTTTGGGTGCAGACATGTGCCTAAGTCTCTACCCGCTATTCACCGCCCATTACTCACGGTATGTTGCTAACCAGTGGAAATTAGAACCGCTAAATCACACGACAACATCGCTCGCAAATCGCTGTGAATTCTTTTAATGACATATTTTAATATTACACCAGTCTGAACGCATTAATTGTCGGATGATGCCATTCATTTAATAGGACAAAATCAATCTGTTTAAGAAGTAATGAGCTCGTTCGTATAAGAAAATGAATCACGAATCAACAGGATGAATAATGCCCATCTAATTTGACAATAAATATAGTTCACTGAGAAAAATTCCCCATCAACCACCCAAATTTAGAATTTAGAATTCAGTTGTGGATGTGATATGCAAAACTTTTTATGTACAGAAAAATTGTCGATTGTTTATTATGATGATCTAAATAGATTTTTGGCGTAAGGATTCAGTAATATCATCGCCACACAATAAAAAAAAAAAATTGAATAGCTGCATTGTCCATTTGAGACTCTGGCACTAGATACGGACTTGTTACTTTGCTACACGCCAATATCAAAACATACAGTTGGTAAAACACTACAAGTGTGGTTAATACCAATCAGTAGTTCACACGGGTTGTGCTCTGCTAACAACAGTTATGTAAAAGATACATGGATTAATAAAATGGCAATGGGAATATAACATTGCTCTTATATGCTTTCTTCTTCTGATAATGATATTTAAAAAAATAAACTTTCTGTAAAGCTGAGTTCAGATGATGGGAGGGTCGTGGATAGTTGGTGACTTTCCTTTTTAGCGTGGCATGCATAATGCCACGCTAAAAAGGAAAGTCACCAACAATACGTTGGACAGTCTCTGTTTAGGGCCAGTGTTGGCAAGCAATGTTGACAATACGGGTGATTTTTGTTTTATTATTACTAACGATGTTGCCATGCATTGTTATTATGTTAAATAATAAAATATCTTCAACCAACGTTTAAAATTGTGATGACTGATATCAAACATTTTCTTATGAGAAAATGGACGCTTTCTTTTACCTGTTATCTATATATAATACACACACGCGCACGCACGCACGCACACACAAACACACACACACACACACACACACACACACACATACACACACACACACACACACACACACACACACACACACACACACACACACACACACACGTTCTGACGTATGCATATGACGTGTTTCATTTTGGTGCGCCAGGCGGCACTCTGACTACACTAGTCCCAATACCTTGCTTTAACTAGACAAGTCTACCTGTAATACCGGGTCGCCCAATATCTAATATCAGCTCATTCCAGATACAACAACAGGTTCACCTGTTGCGCCGACCACACGCGCATGTTTTGTATCACGGCAGATAAAAAGCAATCACCTCCATCAACAGGTAAATTGATCCCACCGTACGTCAAGTCATCAACGGTGATGCATCGATAGGCCACGGCCACCCTACAGACAACTGTGCCCGCCGTGGCTCTAGGCTGTCAGGCGACTTCCTGTCTTTTTTCATTGTCAACTGCAGTGACATTTCTGTTGGCAGTCGTCAAAAGACGCGTCTCATGCAGTGAAATTCTAAACACAAATCTGTATTTGAAATCGGTATTAATCAATAGTGGTGTAATAATACACTCAGTCAGATACGTTGCTTTTTGTGAAACGGATGTAACATTACAAACGGTGTTGGCTTACATAACGATGCATAGTTATACGTGAAGCATTTATTTGAAAGGCGTCACACAAAGCTCCGTACATTAATATGTAGTGAGAACGTAGTGTTTGAGACTATTAAAAATCAACGGCAAGGTCAATTGTGTGTTGATTCATTAACAAATATATATTAAATAAAAAGATAACCATAAAATATATCCACCGTATTTCAATATTTCATATTTCCATTTTCGATCCGGTTTTTTCCCGATCAATATCATTTCGTGACGTTTCGTCGTGAAATATGTTTGCAAACTTGTAAAGCTTAATCGCGTATCACATCTGAACAAATTCTGGGATCTTAATAAATCTTATTTATATTTACCAAATTCTTATAAAGCATCGGGACAGCATTAACTGTATTACATTTATATTTACGAAGAATAATATAACTCCTTATTCATTGAAAAGGAAATATTTCGCGGACAAGATTATACTCTCATACAAGTCACTTCACAACTTATACACATTTACAAGACTGCGTTTAGCCGAACGCAACAGCATCACATGCAAAGACGTATCACATATAAATGCAATTACACGCTGATCTTTACACTACAAAAAACCACCATCTACATGCAACAGCGAAATTCTGGTGATTTGAAAGAAATTGAAATTTGACTTTATAATTCCATCTCATTTCCACCCCGCACGTCTTAATCAACGCAGAAGACGTGGCAGTTCCTCGCTGCCTTTCTGCATGCCAATGTAGGCTGACGACAGAAGCCGGCAGAAGGGCTAATTTACGATGTGCCCGAAGCACTATTGGGAGAGCGGCGCCTGGGAGGCAGGTTTATGCGCGTTTAAATGGACACTCTTCATCAACGTGATGCGTCCATTGTGGACAAGGCGCCCGTGGTGATTGCTGATTATCTATCGGCGGAAAGTTGACAAAGACAAGACGTGGGTGGAACTCTGTACACGGTTAGGACTAGTACTGTGAGAAAATATTCCGAATAGCCAGTGTATTCGTTATATCAAATGAAATAAATGTGTATTATCACTAACACTTGGTGACAAATCAATGAACCATTTATTGGTGAACGTTGAGTATGTCCATCTTCTTGATCAACGGTATCAGTATTGTCAATCTCATCAACATAGTAATTATTATTAGTACTATAATAATTTTTTTTGCTAATCTTGGTGGATTTGTTTAATCTACTTGTGAAAAACAACACTTACATATTCTACCTGTCTGTGTGCGCTCGTGTGCGTTACGTACGTGTGTGTGTGTGTGTGTGTGTGTGTGTGTGTGTGTGTGTGTGTGTGTGTGTGTGTGTGTGTGTGTGTGTGTGTGTGTGTGTGTGTGTGTGTGTGTGTGTGCGTTACGTACGTGTGTGTGTGTGTGTGTGTGTGTGTGTGTGTGTGTGTGTGTGTGTGTGTGTGTGTGTGTGTGTGTGTGTGCGTGTATGTAGATGTGTGTGGGTGTGACGTGTGTACGTGCGTATACCTGCGTATGTACTCGTGTACATGTGTGTAAATGTATGTGCGTACGTGTTTGTATGCGTGCGCATATGTCTATATGTGTCTGTGTGTGTGTGTGTGTGTGTGTGTGCGTGCGTGCGTGCGTGCGTGCGTGCGTGCGTGCGTGCGTGTATAACTTTGAGTATGTGTGTGCGTGCGTGTATATCTTTGTGCGAGTCTTTGTGTGAATACATGTATATCTTTGTGTGTGTGTTTGCGTGCGTGCGTGTACACATTTGAGCGTTTCTTTGTGTGTGTGTCTTTGCGTGCGTGTTTTTGTGTGTGATGCACGTGCGGATGTGTATATAAAACAGTCACCTATGAGACAATCCAGTGCAGATATGACTGTGCGCATGCGCTACAAACATAACTACCAATATAGTCCTGCATAAATCTGCCATCGTGTGACACCGTCTCTTGTGAGCAAGAAAGAGGCGGGGCGGCGGAGGTCGTAGATTATTCCTTGTTGAATAACTCCAGATCACAGTAAGACATTTACGCCGACCGCTAACAACATCCTATCCATTTTATAGACCACCTCCAGTTGCTCCGCGATGGACTAAGCCCCGGCCGCCTCCGGCACTTTGCCGAGAGCGTTCCACATTTCAAATCGTGACAAAACTAATTATTATGGTGATGTTTCTTTTACGGTTACACAGGCGCAGAACGGGCAAGAAAGGCATGATTAAATTTCCTGTCAGGTTTCTTTCCGAGAATGCGGCTAAATCCATGTTCGGAACGGGCATTAATGGGATTAGATGGCCGGGGGCGCGGGGAGGTGTAATCAGACGGAGTGACGGCGGGCGGACGGACGGCGTGGCCCACTCCCTGGTCTCAGCACTGCGCGGGCTCGCACGGACATAAATAGTCTATGTCATTATGACTGGAAATTACTACTGCCGCTGATACTGTTGGATCTGTTACTTGCTTACTGTTACGATTAGTGTTACTGCTGCTGCTAAGATACTGTTACTACTAATACTACTGCGAAGTACTACTACTACTGCTACTGCTACTGCTACTGCTACTGCTACTGCTACTGCTACTGCTACTGCTACTGCTACTGCTACTGCTACTGCTACTGCTACTGCTACTGCTACTGCTACTGCTACTGCTACTGCTACTGCTACTGCTACTGCTACTGCTACTGCTACTGCTACTGCTACTGCTACTGCTACTGCTACTGCTACTGCTACTGCTACTGCTACTGCTACTGCTACTGCTACTGCTACTGCTACTGCTACTGCTACTACTACTACTACTACTACTACTACCACTACCACTACCACTACCACTACCACTACCACTACCACCACCACTACCACCACCACCACCACCACCACCACCACCACCACCACCACCACCACCACCACCACCACCACCACCACCACCACCACCACCACCACCACCACCACTTTTTCACTTTACCTATTATGTTGTACTTGTGTCGAATGGCAAATAAGACGTGAAAGAAATGTGAGCCATCTAGGTTGCACATATCACGTACTACAGGTCGGCCAAACCGTCCGCCTTCCTTTAACAGAATCAATGAAGCATCTTCTGCAAGGTTAAGCAGCAAAACCATGCGTTAATGAAGCCGTAGCACCAGATGTCGTCGGCCCCACATCAACACCGTTCTCTAACCCAGGTCACGTCCAGTACGGGTCCGGTGACCTGTAAGGGTCCATGCAGTGACCTGTAAGAATGCAGTGACCGGACACAATCCACACACGCTGGTTCAGCGGGGTGCATCACATCAATGCACGTTCACTGTCACCACTCTAGAAATCGTTTAACACTTTCCTAAACACAATAGCCACCCTTCATAGATCATCCTTTCATTTGTGTCACCCTCAGACTTGTCTTGTGCGTGTGACACTTGTTAGCATGTGTCTCTTTAACACGGCAAACGTCGGTCCTACGTAAAACAGCAGGGGGTTTATGTTATGGTTTGCATTGTTATATCAAACAAGTTTAACTTAACATACTTCGGTTTAGGTTTCTTACAAAGATATCTACCAAAGAATCTGCTGTACAGATAAACAAAATAGCCATAGTATACAAAACCGCTGCATTCTAAAGTTGTCCTACCGTGTTTGCTAAATTTGCTAGACAAAGTGCGTGTAACCATGGTAATTTAGCTCTACTGTACCAAATTCATGTTGGACTGATCTACGAGTTCATACATCGACTTTAATTCCATTATATTCAATTCCAATTATCATTAAAATAATACAAGATCATCTCAAAATAGAATTAATACAATAACCACGATTGGGACTGTAAGAGTAAGTTCGAACAACTTCGTGATATTTAATAAAGCCTTGTTGTATAGTGTTTCATTGTTAAATATGTTTTAATTTGCACGTAGAGTTACATCGTGCGTAGCCAGGATGCAGCTTGCAATGCTATAGCTTCACACATATTTTATAGAACGTCAAATCCGTAAGTAACGACCAATTAATTGTATCTTGAGGTGGCGACATCTACCGGTTTTATTACGCGTATATACGCGTTGTTGTGTTAAGTGGCTCCACCTGTCGATCAACTGCTTCACTTGTACTGCAGAGGAGCTCCGTAAAGAATTCCTAAATTGCATATTATTGCATATTTTTACCTATTTATTTGACAAAATCGCACATCTGGTGTCGCCTTCGACGGCTGACACACTGAAAATAAAAGATATATAGAAAATATTTTTTATTCAACTCAAATTGTTTTCAGTGTTTTCACGTATTCCCATAATTTGGCTTAAAGACCACTTAGTCTTAGACTAAATTTATATCTCGGGTAGTCATTTATGTTGCCGGGAATAGAATGAATTTCTAAACACGTACTAAAACAAAACTAATTAGATTAGTATGTGCTAAGTCAATTTGGAATTAAATTAACATTCAGTATTTATTATTCCATTACAAAACTGTGTCTGGTACACGTTGCCAAAGCAATAGCAATGTCTACGTATTGATAACATTACTCGCCACATGTAAAAGCGTCACAATGCATGCTCGTTGCTCGATGATATGCGTGCGTATGTGCGTTCGTGCGTGCAAGCATGCATGGGTAAGTGCGTGTCTTAATGTACGTATTTTCTGTGGCGTGACCATGGCTAATAAACACTTTGAATCAATCCATAAAATATAATAACTACACGTTATACATTCGTATTTGATGTCTATGTGGTTAAAAGACATCACGGAGCAATATTTGACAACCGACACATCGATGCAGGTCCAGGTTTATTTGTTCTAATACGAATTCATTCAGAGCAAACTGCAGCTAACTGACAATCATTCACGCTTACATGCAATGCCTATGTACACTGATTATTTCTACATCCGGCATTGTTAGAAAAGGTCAACTAGCATACACATTTTAAGCCACATAGTAATGCGCTTCCTCTTCCGTATATTCTTACTTTATCTTAAAGTAGTAGTATATTTTAACATTATCGTTTGGTGCATATGAGTGTATTGTCATGTGAATATACTTGTACATCGACCCAACATTACAACGCGTTTCAGTGTTTTATTGTATCACCTGGAATGGAAACACACGACAATAAAGCTGATCTTATTTTACGTTACCTTGTCCCGTTTTACTTCGCCAAAGCTTAGCTCCCCTCACATTGCCTTGCCTTGCCTTGCCTTGCCTTGCCTTGCCTTGCCTTGCCTTGCCTTGCCTTGCCTTGCCTTGCCTTGCCTTGCCTTGCCTTGCCTTGCCTTGCCTTGCCTTGCCTTGCCTTGCCTTGCCTTGCCTTGCCTTGCCTTGCCTTGCCTTGCCTTGCCTTGCCTTGCCTTGCCTTGCCTTGCCTTGCCTTGCCTTGCCTTGCCTTGCCTTGCCTTGCCTTGCCTTGCCTTGCCTTGCCTTGCCTTGCCTTGCCTTGCCTTGCCTTGCCTTGCCTTGCCTTGCTTTATGTCGTCTAACATCACCTTACCGTATGTAGTATCGTCAGATCTGATTGTCTGTAAACCTCCAACACCAATAATTTTCTAAAGTCTTCCCCGTCTTTGGCCACGGTTGATTTCCGTCACAGTTCTCCTGTTTCGTGTATTGCACTTAGTAAATTGTTTACGGCATTCAATGTCAATTTGCCGTCTTGTGTCCTGGTTAGAATCGCTGATCTAACTAACCTTGAAGCAAATGACCGTTCATTCAATTATTTATGTGATATTATCATTGTTTGCTTGCATGCATGCACACACGCGCACGCACGTAAGCCCGCACGCCCGCATGCACACACGCAAACACACATACATACCGTAACGTACGTATGTACGTATAGTGTATGTACGTATGTACGTATGTACATATGTACGTATGTATGCATGTATCGTGATACATGCATGTATGTATTCTTGCCTATACGTGGGTACGTATGTAGGGGAGACCGGGGCTAGTTATAACATGGGTAAGTTGTAACAGAGGGCTTGCAGACAAAACTGCTAATGCAACAAGACGACAAGCATGTTCATCAATACATTTGAGCATGTCATGTTTAATATCACGTGAATCCGTCGACACATCACAAAATTACGCCATTTTAAAAAGAAAAGAGGTACTACCGTACCAGGGTAACTTGTAACACTTTAGTTTAGGACACCTCATATAACTTATTATGCAACAAATGCGTAATAATCCAGGCATTTAATTATGCACGAATACAGGACTGTAAAAACTCGAGAGTTCGTCTGTTCTGTTCGACGTTCCAGGGCCCGTGTGTGTATTGCGTTTGTGGCCGTCTTTCTCACATGAGTGTCTCCCCTGTGCACTTGGGAGCAGATGGTACGCGAGTGTAACAAACTGTTAGAACCTACGGTGAAATTGGCTGCATTACGGCACGCCATCGCCCAGCATGGGGCAGTGTCATCAATGTTCACTAGGGGAAGTGTCATCACTGCTCACCAGGGGCCCTGTCACGTCCATGGTCTGCCCTGCTAATATACGCTAACAAGCATAAATGACAACATTCCTGAGACGGCAGGTGTCATTTAACACGAATTCGTCTGGTCATCGGTCGATATTATTTATTTCCGTAATGGTAATATAAAATCAGTTGTTATAGTTAAGGAACAATCCAATTAATGTTTCTTTAATAAGCACGACACGTTCAACAGTATCCATGAATGTAAAAACTATATATCGCCTAGGAAATGTTCTAATAGTATACTAAAAAACGAGTTCACTGTTCTTCCAGCGAACGGTTCGAGACACGTTATATCCAGAGAACTATTTTCACAGAAATACCCAAATGAAACATAAAGATATCCCAAACCAACATCAACTCTCGGGAAGACATGGCGGTATACCGACACGGCTACAGACTTTGGCGCTGTGACATCCACCAAACAACGGCCTAATACGAGACAGATCGTCTACGTCACGAGACGGAGAATGCGCAGAGGAGTAAGAAAAAGGAGTGTTACCAACACCTAGACGTCTCCCGTCTGTATCGCTGTGGCTAGAGCTTCGGCTTCTCGACTAAGGGAATCCATGTTCGAATCCTATATATGCTGCCGTGTCAAATATTGGGGAAGTTTTTTTTACTCTGCATTGCTCCAGTTCACTCAACTGTACAAATGAGTACCTGGCTGTAGACATGGGTGGATGTTTGTCTACGAATAGTCTTCGCGCATTAATTGCAGCGTGGCTGGATGCTTCCCAGAGAAGTCGAGGTGGTGTTGGATTGAAAAGGTCTGCCAGGGAAGTAAAGTGTAAAGCGCTTTAAGCAATCCTGAAGATTGCATACTTCGCTATATATAAGAAATTACCTCTTTTACTTTCTACCCGGAACCTTCTGTCCACACTACAATTATATTTGCACGGATGTGTGCAATCAACCTCATATGGTATTAATATTTAAAGTTAACCAATATGATAAACAAATGTTTTGCCATAATATACAAAGTGTTTCCCGTTAACATCGGGGATAATAATTCAAAATAATCCATAATTATTCCATCACGATCGACGAGGATGAAAATAACTGCGGCCTGCTAATTTGTTGAGCCGATACAGTCAGACGCATCGGCCACTAATGTGATTGCGTTGATTTTGACCAGCGTGGGCACTATTGTCTTTAATTGAGCTCCGCGAACTGCGTAATCGGTCAGGTGGTCAAGCACAATGTCCACTCCCCACGTGAGAACTGCCCCGGCTCTGGGAACGTAATGAGCAGACATTAAAATGTGCCGGACGCATGCGGAGATGTTTACCGTCGTGCATGCTGAGATGCTAATATAAGGATGTCCTGCAGAAGCTGTCACAAAGAGTACCGTATATGAGTAACACACTGACGTGATCAGTCTACATTCAGTCGCCGCCGGGCCGCCAGCGAGTGATGCCGCTACACCAACATATGGAGAGATTTTACAGATGCGACGTACATTGAACCAGGTGAGAATGATTGACTACTGTGTGCATTTTATCATTACATTAGAATTAATTGATTACTTGGATACACCAATATGCCAACAGTGTGTTTGTTGATACACGCTCTGGTGAGTGAGTGTGTGTGTGTGTGTGTGTGTGTGTGTGTGTGTGTGCGTGTGCGTGTGCGTTTGCGTGTGCGTGTACGTGTGCGTGTGCGTGTGTGTGTGTGCCCATGTGTGTGTGCGCGTGTGTGCTTGTATGTGTGTACGTATGGGGGTGTGGGTGTGCGTGCGTGCGTGCGTTCGTGCGTGCGTGCGTGTGTGCGTGCGTGCGTGCGTGCGTGCGTGCGTGCGTGCGTGCGTGATATGCGTGCGTTCTTGCGTGCATATGTCTGGTTTGTTATGCATGGGTGTATGTATATTTTGGTGATCGAGTGCGTGTATACATGAGAGTGTTTTCGTGTATATACATTGTATAGAGATTAAGCAAAATCGAAATAATAACATATTTGTCAAATTTATTCTCAAAAATATACACATACATTGGCCTTGTGTTTATGCGAATGGGTGCGTGTAAATGTGTATACACGTATATACAATTCCCTTATATATATATATATATATATATATATATATATATATATATATATATATATATATATATATATATATATATATATATATAGAAACACACATTATATATAATGTATATTAGTATGATATTATATGTATTGAAAACATTGAAATTAAAGATGCGAAAGTTCTAATCCCAGCCTCTCAACTAGTCCGGCACAGTGAGTCTGTGATCATTAGTACTGCTGAGACAAACACGTGTGTTTCCATAGCAACAACACCTGCAGATTAACATCAACGTGATCTATGGAATGATGTAACTGTGCACATAATAAGATTACGTAAGATTACGTGTGGGAAGATGAAAAGGAAGCTGTTGTCATGCTGGCGTAATCAGATTTACACCGAGATAACCGGGTGTAGATATTGACCACAGTTATAGATATTGACTAATATTGCCCAGTATTAAACAGAACTGACAGGAGTGGACACGATGACGCAATACATAGAAGTAGTTGACTCTCGTGCTGCATTCTTTAAAAGGTCGACGTCCTTCTCACTTTGCCTTCCGATTTCGCGTGAAGTTCGAGACCCTAACGTAAAATCAAATTATTGTGTTGTCCATAGGGTAGTTCAAAACGCTTATATAACCTAGTTACCCTTTACTAAATTTGTCCATTCCAGAAACAAAAAAGAAACTGATTAACTTGAGCGGTCTGTTTTGTATACAGGGTTTATCTAAATATAAGTCCTTGCCAATAACTTATTATGATTCGATGTATCGGCTCGTGCAGTTATCCGCCATTTTGTTAAGCGGGATCCATAAGTATATATATATATATATATATATATATATATATATATATATATATATATATATATATATATACCACTCTCACTCTCACTCTATATATATATATATATATATATATATATATATATATATATAGAGAGAGAGAGAGAGAGAGAGAGAGAGAGTGAGAGTGAGGGCGAGGGCGAGGGCGAGGGCGAGGGCGAGGGCGAGGGCGAGGGCGAGGGCGAGGGCGAGGGCGAGGGCGAGGGCGAGGGCGAGGGCGAGGGCGAGGGCGAGGGCGAGGGCGAGGGCGAGGGCGAGGGCGAGGGCGAGGGCGAGGGCGAGGGCGAGGGCGAGGGCGAGGGCGAGGGCGAGGGCGAGGGCGAGGGCGAGGGCGAGGGCGAGGGCGAGGGCGAGGGCGAGGGCGAGGGCGAGGGCGAGGGCGAGGGCGAGGGCGAGGGCGAGGGCGAGGGCGAGGGCGAGGGCGAGGGCGAGGGCGAGGGCGAGGGCGAGGGCGAGGGCGAGGGCGAGAGCGAGAGCGAGAGTGATATGTATATATATAGACATATATATATATATATATATATATATATATATATATATATATACTTAGGGATCCGATATATATATATATATATATATATATATATAGAGAGAGAGAGAGAGAGAGAGAGAGAGAGAGAGAGAGAGAGAGAGAGAAAGAGTGACAGTGACAGTGACAGTGACAGTGACAGTGACAGTGACAGTGACAGTGACAGTGACAGTGACAGTGACAGTGACAGTGACAGTGACAGTGACAGTGACAGTGACAGTGACAGTGACAGTGACAGTGACAGTGACAGTGACAGTGACAGTGACAGTGACAGAGTTGAAGGAAACAATTGAGCGCAGCCAATTCAGGCATAGCTTTTATAAATATAGCCTTAGGTAAAACAATTATAATGTTGAAGTTGAAAAATAAGTTACGTCATCATCTACAAATGTTTTACCAAAGGCTGAATGGCACGACATTTTACTACGACAAGGAGTGAAGGACATCATCCATATCAATTCGCGTCAATGCGAATTAATTGTCTAGAAATCATATCTTTAGTAGCGGTCAAAAATCCTGTTTTATGTTGTGTACATCGCCGTTAGCCAGATCAAATGCAACTGTAAAAGCTGAAAATATACAAGCCGTAAATGCTGCGCCTGTAAGGTGTAACAAACAAAAGTGCATGTACGATCACCACTTACTATCTAATCGATAGTGTCGCCACTGTGCGACCATAGCAGCAACTACAATATCGTATTAGCGACAGTGCATAATTTCTAATCTAAATGAGGGTGCTAAACATTGAGTGAATACTGGCAGATGAATAATTAAAAGCATAACACTAATTATTGCATGGAAAAGATTACGTAATCGGGCTGTCGCAGTGTTACTTTACATTTTGCTCCTGTCGTCTGCTACTACTACTACTCCTCCTACTGGATTATTTCTAATGATTTAAGAGTAGTCGAAGTCTTATTAAAATTTAAATTACTATTTTGTAGTTGCGTCTACTGCATGTAGCGGCTGTTAGCATCACTCGAAGACAAAATGTTCGCTTTCAGAAAACAATTACTTGATTTTATGCGACTGGAGACGTCACAAGAACTGACAAAGTAATATTTTCATTGACATTGTCCGAGGATGCGCAGTCCGGATGTGAGTGTGACTGATTCTTACCCAAGGGCAAGTCTTGGCCTTGGGTGAGAATTGCAGTGCGACCAGTGGTTGCGTGTGGACACAGAACGGTGACACATCGTTTGTGGTGTGATAGTTGGTATTAATTTGTTTTAGTACAACTATGCGAGCATGCTCCCAGTTATATGTAGGCCCCCTACAATGAAAACAAAATCACAATCACACCATCAGAGACAGTGATGTGCTAATGTTGGTTTCATTTTCTTAAACAAATCTGTAAACGCTGCTTCAGTAACTCATTAATGTCAGATAAAAATATTTGTTTCAGATTATCTCGATCATTTCTGTGTGTAGTAAATGAATGTTATGCAAGTTGTAAAACCAATTCATGCTTCCTAAAAGTCTACCTTTCTTCCAAGGCATTCATATTACCTGCAACATCACAGGGTGAAATTAAGCAGAAAAACGCCATGTCCCGTCAGTGTTCTGAAATATTATGACCTCCAGGGACTACTTAGCAGACTGCTTTCAACCAGAAGTACTGTCCTACAGAAGAGGGCATTGTCTAGCAATATAGGGGTACATAGAAAGTGTAATCTATTAACCCCATGTGTGCTAAAGCAGTTAACACAGAGTCAGAGAGCCGTACAGTTCCCATTAAGATTCTACTGTGGCACTATTGAGATAAATGTATTCTTAACTGACAGCAGATAATTCACTGGTCACTTGTTTAACAATAGAAGATTGTGTATGTATAACAGCAACATTTCCTCTTATAAACTTCAAGAGTGTGATCAGTGATTTCAATTGTTGGCATTGCAATACATCTAGCCGCTAAACTTGTGTTTGCACTCAAATATAGCCTAACTTCAACAATGGGAAACAGGTGTTTGTCTACATGCTTACAAGATACTTTTCACAGTTTTCATTACCTGTGTCACAGCTTAACGCTTGTCTTTTGTTACAAATCAGGACAACTTACTAATGGACATGAGCCAGGGTAGAAAGTGAGAGCAGTTGGAGAAACACAGGGTCAACCTCCATGCTCGATTGACTGTGTCGAGTAGAGGCGGCCATGCATACAAATGTCCCAGGTGTGGAGGAAATGCTAAGAAAATACTGCCATGGAGACTAGAAACATGTTTATCTAATGGCTCTTTGTTGTTGATGCTGCAGTGAGTGAATGCTCTGGGTCACTGGACACTGGTCAACCGGGCAGTCTGGTAAGGCACATGCTGCTGGACACTTCATATCGTAACATCACAGACCGATGAGACAGCAAAGAAAGGAGAAAGGTCGGTGATTCTGAATGGTGAATAAAGCACTATATTAATAATGGATTGATTGGTGCTCAGTGTCTTTTTTGGGCATTTGCTGTACGTCCTGAAAGTGTAATTTTCATGTTGGATTGGGGTTTCAAAATCTGATCTGCCAGCAATACAGATACTTGCAAGCTATAACTAAATAAATAAACACATATATATATATATATATATATATATATATATATATATATATATATATATATATATATATATATACATACATACATATATATATATATATATATATATATATATATAAATATATATATATATATATATATGTGTGTGTGTATATATATATATATATATATGTATATGTATATTTATATATATATATATATATATATATATATATATATATATATATATATATATATATATATATATATAGTTCTGCAACTTTAAAGGGAAATTATCCAAGCTATTACACCATTCTTACCAGGAGGTCTGCAATATTAAACATATTCAGTCCTAACATGGCCACAAACATGGGATCAAGCACAATAATTGCTAACATGGTTTCAAGATTACTAACTACAACTGGATGGACAATATATCATCAACATGTATTCATGTGTTCTAGATTTTTATGAACAATATAAATAAATGTGAATAAAAACAAATAGATTTCATACCTTTAAAATAACTGGTCAGCTTCTATTAAGAAGTTCTTTAAAGGTAAGGTTTTTGATAATGCAGTTGCTGTATAAAATCAGGGAATTTCACTGAGTATTTTATACTTCATGTATATTTTGTTACATAGTATGGATATAGGAGAGAACATATTGCTTTCAGTAGACTGGTTGTATTCAATAGATCTTGAATAGCAGCAGGAGGTGTAGTTGTTCCTGAAAGGTGTGACAACAGGTGGCCATTATAGTCTATTAGCACATCAAAGTGCACACAATTACGACTGCTGTAACAGGGAAAAGTCATCCTTTGTTCGATTGCCTTTGAAGAAATTAAAACTGGCCCTGCTCATGTGTTGATCACTGATGGTGTAATTACACACAAGGGGTGTTTATTTCACTTGCTAATGGTTTGTGTGTAGACTTAATCTGGGGTTATTAGTCTTACCCATGTGCATGAACAATGTGGGAAAATGGGGATGTGGACATATAATATTACATGTCATCAAGTCAACACATCACGTTCATAAACCAATGTTTTAGCTGAATTAAAAAATGTGGGTTACTTTCGTCAGCACATTTAAGATTCTATTCGAAGTTCTATTACATTCTAAGGTTCTATTGTTAGTGTGTTCACATTTCTATATATCCCCAATGCTATGTACACTATTTATTTAATTCAGTAACTAAATTATTTCCCAAAAATACTTCATAACAGCAAAAATGTCATTAAGAAAGTATCATATATTATAATTGTATTTAATAATAAATAACATGGAGATTAGAATGGATGGAAAATATTGCCTAGCTTGGGGGTGTCACCTTCCCCATGTGTGAATATGTGTGTGCATGTGCATGCAGGTGTGCACGAGCGTCCATGTGTGTGTGTGTGTATGCATGTGTGCAACCATTTTTTTATTATTTATTTATCTTTTCTTAACAATTAATTTATCAATATTTTAATTCAGATATATTATGTTTTATTGTTATTTCTTTATATCTAATCTGTAAGCACAGTGATTAACATTGAGTTAGAGATCGCGTGATAGAGGAACTGTTATTATTATTGTTGTTGTTTTTGTTGTTGTTGTTGTTGTTATTATTATTATTATTATTATTATTATTATTATTATTATTATTATTATTATTATTATTATTATTATTATTACTATTACTATTACTATTACTATTACTATTACTATTACTATTACTATTACTATTACTATTACTATTACTATTACTATTACTATTACTATTACTATTACTATTACTATTACTATTACTATTACTATTACTATTACTATTACTATTACTATTACTATTACTATTACTATTACTATTACTATTACTATGCTTGCAGTGTTTGAGATTCAAAGAACAATTTTGGGTCTGACACTGCAACAAATCAGATGCTTTGAATAAATATATAATAATATTATTATCTCAGTATTAGAGCTTCATCAAACCTTTGCCCAGGCAACAAAGCCACTGGTGGCAGGGAGGGCAGGTAAACCTGTTACAGCACAGAGTTGTGTTGTTTTCACATAATTACTGGGGTGACCAATTGAGCGATTATACCTGGAGTTCACTTTCATCTGCTAACAGTTAGTGTGCTGCATTCATTACTCTGAGTCAACAGGCAAATGAGAAATTTACATGTAATACACAATTCCTTTGATGGGTCCAGGCTTGAGCAAATGACCATGTCTGCCAGAATGAACCAGGGTTGTAATTAGCATAACACCTATCCATTACTGTGGGTACAAGGGGGTAAATGCCTGGCTATTACAGGGTCAACCCCTAGTGACTAAAGTCTCAATTATGTTAACCACTGGTAATCTGTCATAAAATGTAGATTGTTTGTCTAAAGCAGTCATAATCACTTATGCTGTTTGTCAATAGCATGTTTTCTTCTCTCAGTCTCTGCCTCATGCAATGTTTCTCTTTTCTCATGACCTCTGTTTTCCTGTGTCCCTGTTCCTTCTTTCCTCCCTCCCATGCTCCCTCCCTCAACTTCCTTCTTCCACCCACCCTCCTTCTGTTCCTCCTTCATTCCTTCCTTCTGCCGTCACTCATTACCTTACTCACTATCTCTCATATCTGCTCATTTCTCCACTTCTGATATACGTTTCACCCTTCTTTTGTTCCTCACCTCCTCTCTCCTTCCATACCTATCATCACTCATCCACCCACCCACCCGTCCACCCACCTGCCTGCCCGCCCGCCAGCCCACCCACCCAACTGCCCATCCACCCACCCACCCACTCTCCCACCCCACCCCACCCACCCCACCCACCCACCCACCCACCCACCCACCCACTCACTCACTCACCCACCCACCCACTCACTCACTCACTGATTCACTCACTCACTCGCTCGCTCGCTCGCTCACCCACCAACCCACCCACTAACATACACTATGTATTTCTCACTCCTGTCCCCTTCCACTCTCCCTTTCTTCCCTCTTCTGTGTCCATTCCTTGCCTCTTCACTGCCTTCCTTCCTCACTCCTTCATCCATAAATTTCTCCCCTTCCCATTCCCTCTATCTACCTCCCTCCCTCACTCACACCCCTTTTCTTACACACCCATCCCCTCTCCCTCCCTCTCTATCTCAGCACCTCCCTGTGTTTCTCTCCCCCTCTCATACTCACTCTCCGTTCACAAATCTTATGGTACATAAGACATAATATTATATTTTCTGATACAATTATTTCCTTATTTCCTGGACTCATGTGATTTATTTAGCACAACACACCCCTACCTTAAATATTTATAGCATCAGAATTACTAACTATCTCCACAGCTGCCCGCACAAAGGCCAACCAACATTTTCACACAATCCATGACCCAGAATATGTACATCAGGTCGTCACATTTATTTACTCTTCATTTTCAATGTGTATCTTACTGTATCTTGGTACGTGTGCCTCCTTTGATGTGGGGAAATTCATTACTGGTCTCAACCTTTCAAACTATGTAGTGAGTTGTTGAAATAGATCTGTTTGTTTATGGCAGGTTTGTGGATACGCATGAGTAAGCGCACTATTAGCTATGACAACCACAAGGGCATTGAGGTAGAATTCTTTCTATTTCCGATATCATGTTGTTCTTCTATCAGCGCATCAATGCCAAAGTCCCCTAGGAATGTCACTATTAATACAGGGTCAATTTGTACCCAGAAGGCCAATTACCCTACATTCACAAGTGCAGATTGATTCTGATTGTCACAGTGGAAACTAAATATCCTAAATAAACAAAATTAAACTTACTTAATGAGCAGCTCCCGGGCGTTCCTGTTCTGTGTAGAGAAGCAACACTTTCACACGCTTGGGTTGCTCCAATGATGTGTTCTAATCACAGTCTATATCATGTTCTGCCCCTGGACAACATGGTTCTACTTGTACATGTGGTCAGAATGTTGTGCATTTCAAGTTTGGCTCAGATAAAGATATTCATATGTTCTGCCAAACATTTTCTTAGAAACACATACAATGTACTTATCTGATCTTGTAGAATAATGGGAGGTCTAATGTATTCACAAAGTCAAAGACATTTACCATTACTTGCAAGGGTGTGGACAGGTCATCATGGTTTACCAACACAAGCTCCAGTAGCGCCACCTTAGGAATAAAACTAGTACTAATGCACATTAGTGTTATTGGGATATCAGAACCAGGCATTAGTTTAATTACTTACTAGTTGACACCAGCTACTACTGGCAGCTAGCATGTAGCATTTCATTAAAGGTTAATATACATTAAACTCTTCCTGTTCTTATATAATGTGATCATATAAAGAGTGATGTATTATGAATGGCAGCAAGAATTAACCCACCTAAACCAAATCTAAAAATAACAGTAGTGACATATCTAATATCTATGCAGGTGACCTGAAAATGACATAGTATGTACTAATTATCACTTCATGAGACAATGCTATATATATACATATATATATATATATATATATATATATATATATATATATATATAATATATATATATATATATATATATATATATGTATATATTTGTGTGTGTATGTATGTGTGTGTGTGTATGTATACAGATTTATGTACACACAGCACCTGTTAAAATGTAAAAAAAACTGCATTTAGTTTATCATCTGCTCTCCTACAAATTTCACAGATATTTAATTAATGTGCATTTTAAGCAAGTCACAATACTTAATTTCCAGTGAATGACACATAAGAAATGTGTTTGGCTAAAGAGTGTACATTTACAATACTGCTGCAATGTATTCACCATAGAAAATATATTTATTTAATGTACCGTACAATTTTGTTTACTGACAAAATAATATAGGTTATATTATATTTTGATGGCATCAGTTGTGATCACATCATGGAGACACTCTTTGGGACAAGTGGTACAGCAATGCTGGCTGGCCCCAGCTTAACAAGTGTTATCTTAAACCTTTCTGCCCTGATAAAGCAGCCATTGGTTGAAGTGGGATTAAAGTCATGGTTGAGATAACAGTAAATCTCACTGTCTGTGTCATGTTGGCACTTCCTATGATGAACATGGTCAGGAACTGTTCTCTGGTAGAAGATAAGTGACCCTATCTACCTGTCTACACGTGTATTTACTTATCTACTGTGGGAAATTGTTTACTGTCTGTTGAACTTTTTCTGGTAATGGTGACTGTGGGATATTTTTAGACTGATGCTCCAAATGATACATCCATATTACAGAAATGTATGTTTGTGGTTTTAATACGTCACACGGATAGTTAAAAACACAAAGATAGTTATTTCAGTTTATCTACATACACTGTACTCACCAATATTGATGATGCGGTCTGAGAAACATTTCAATATATCTACATGTGCTCAATATATACATTACGTGTATCCGAGAAACATAGAAAGAGTTAGTGTTTGAGTGATGAACAACTTGGAGGGCACCCTTGTAAATGAGGTTAATATACAGATATTGTAATGGTAATAACGTAAATTAAAGGTAGCTTCTTGTATAATTCTTGTGTCCAGTCCGTGGGAATCTTCAAGGTCCTTTACATTTTACTCCAGACTTGTACAAGACAACACCTTGACTTCTATGGGAATTGTAGATAATTTTTTTTTTCTGTGAATAACTGATGTCCTTTTCTGCCTACTGGATACCACTCCATGATACAAGTACCAATCCTATTGTAGATTCCTGCCTCGTCCATACTGCATAACATTTTCCCAAACACACCCAATCTGTGCCATCAGAGCGTTATCTCGGCCAGTTTATCCAGGCTTATTAGTTTGATAATCTTTCACACCACAGCTAGATATGTTACACAATACTGCCTTATCTTCACAGTTCCATTGTCCACTATCTACCCCGGTCATCAGCTGGACACAGGTCAGCTTCATTAGTGTAGACATAACAATATCATGTGTACTTGGATCTAATCAGGGGTGATAGAGAAACGCCTAACGCAGGTGGGTCACTTCATGTCCAGTCTACGCTCTGGTAGGTCACCTTCTTTTCATATGTTTGTATTTCACTATTATACTTGTTTTCAAATGAAAAACAATTATTTCAGTGAATATCTAAATTAATAATATGATGTATTAATGCTGATGATCAGTTAGTAGCTGAAATCTGTGTTGGAAAAACAGTTACTGTTGTTGGATAGATGTAGTCAGGTAAGTCAATAATTCATTGAGTACTAAATTATATTATTATTACAGATATTACCAGATTACTATAGAATATGTCTACATACATATGCACCCAGTTATAATACATATATTTGCATACATTCAAACATTGAACACTCATGCACATATATATGCATTGATTAGTGAGTATGAATGTATGCCTGGTTGCTTGCATGACAAACACAGATCTATACCCAGGCAAACACAAACAAAGAAAGAAACACACAATCACACACAATCATGCACAATCACACACAATCACACGCACACACGCATGCACGCACGCACGCACGCACGCACGCACGCACGCACGCACGCACACACACACAGTCACACACACACACACATTCGCGCGCACACACACCCACACACAAGCACACACACACGCGCATACGCATACGCACACATACACACACGCTTAATGCATGCATCCACCATGCAAACTTAGTTTCCTCTCTATAATTATGTTTAGTATTACTGCACAAGTAACTTGATCAATTTTATATCATGTTGAAACTTTGCTGTCGTGAAACAGTAAGCAAGATCAATGTCCCAGCAGCAGATACAAAGGTGTGTAGCAGAGTCATTAGGATGAGTTCAGTTTATGACACTTCTGGTCTCATTAGTTCCAGCTCACCAGATCCACCGCAATTGTTCTCCACTGTAAATGCAATTGCACATCTCTAACATAAAATGCCCTATGAACACCTGCATATTGATAATGTACATTAATTATGCAATTTTCAGTTGGCAGATTAAGTAGTTTGAGTCATTACATAGACACTTTCCATTTGGTCAATAATTGCCAAAAAAGACTTGTACTATATTGTTATGGTAAGGAGCATATGATTATGACACTTCCTGCAACAGTGATTGCTGGTTTGCGTGCCTGAAAGTAATATGCTCAGGCAGTGATTTTGTCAATGCAGCCATTAGGCAACATGACAGGGGACTCATACACAAAAGACAACTGCCCAGCATCTGTCATGTCCCATTGCAGCCATGTGTGTCGAAATCGGCCACGCGTGACGAGTTCTGAAACCGGCCATGTGTGACATGCCATGTGCAGTGAAGTTTGAGATTCACATCAAACGATGTCTCAGGCTTCTGTGTCACACCAGTACACTGTACGCTTCTTTGAATTCATCAGAGCTATTAGTTCAACAGTGTTTTCGTTCCGGTTTATGCAACCTATTCCCAGAGGCCTGCGCCCTACATCTGCCAAAACCACGGTTGGTTATTTGACTGGGACATTTTCCAGGCAGCGAGAATGAACAGGAAATGTGAAGGTGAGGTGAGGCTTTAGCTCAGGACAAAGGACATCCTGCTGTCATAGGAAGGACGCAAGGATGTAATCTGTGGCGTCCCTCGGTTTCAACCGTTGTCTGTTTTTAACAGAACAAATTATGTTTAGTCCAGATTTATTAGTGACACTGACATGTGGACTATTTTAAGGACCAGATGTAAGAATAGGATAAGCAACTGGTTCATTCAGATGTGGGTGACATATTATATACTTTGGAAGAGTTGATTAGGGATATTACCATAGCAATACTTTATATTTATTTGTATTATTAACATCTTATGTAACATAATTGATGTGCTATTTTATATTTGTACATTGTTTAGTACATTTTGTTGGTTATATTCAAATTAATATAATTTCTATTTATTGTAAGATAAAAATATTAATGTACATATAACATATGTGAATGACCTAAACAAATTTTAATTTGCATGACCACAGATAAATTGTACGTGTTTTAACCTTTTAATTGCATTGTGTTTTCTTTATCAGTATATTATGTATTTTTATCCATAATCCCACATATATTACTCATGAAATGAAATCTACACCACTCGCAAGGTTGCTCTATGTTCTGTTCTTGTTGTTTGTCATTCACCCCCCTGGGACCAGCAAACACAACTTTGGGAGAAACTTAATTTATTCTTGACCCGAATATGTTACCTTCCCATCCCGGTGGAGAGTTGATATCAGTAACTCTAAATATGTCCACCTAATGACACCTGTCTCACGTTAGTAAACAACAGGGTGTCATCATCTTGTTAGACCTGTAGGACTTTACACGCACAACAATGTATTCTCCATGGGAACCGACTGGTTTCCTGTGTTGAGGTGTGTTGAAAGTCGTCCATCACAGATCTATATGTATTGTGGGCGTGAAATGACACCTTCTATCTCAGCTTGGTGGTGTTGAATTTTAGGGCTTGTGGAAATGCTTCATTCAGGATTGAAGAGCAGATGTGTAAGCGGCAGGACTCTGGTGTATTTATTGCAGACAAAGCTAAACTGAGACACACCCTGTTGGAACTAATAGGCTACATTGTAGCACTGAGAAGCAATCTTCTGAGTCTATACATGGAAGGGTTTTTATTTGTTCAGAGCACATAATGTGTCTTCTTTCAACTTGTAATAACGACTGCCTGTTCACAAAACAAGCAAGTCTGCATGTCACTGTAACTGTGGCTTTGTTAGTCGACTGTGATAGATGAGATTATTAGACTGTATCAACAAGTTATGTTATATATGGTAGTTGTGTGTGTGTGTGTGTGTGGAGTTGTGTTAACTGATGTGTGAGTGGAGTGTGTATGCGTGTGATGTGTGAATGCATGCATGCATGTGCATGTATGAATGTGCATGTATATATATATATACATGTGTGTAATGTATGCATACATGTATGATGGGGTTTATGATGCAATAGATATGTGTGCATGCGTGCGTGCATGTGTGCCTGCATGTGTGCCTGCATGTGTGCGTGCATGTGTGCGTGCATGTGTGCGTGGATATGATCATTATAGAGGGTGTGGCATGGTGTGGTGGTGGTATAGCTGGGATTATTCTGCCAGGGAAATGTCCCATGTATGAATAGAACCAGCTGGACTCGTGAGATAAAAAAACATTCCCTATATTACATGTGCATGTGCTATAGAAATGAAGTCATTTTATGATCTACATGCATAGAACTACTGACATATGTTTTATGATTGTACATCTTGGAGGAGTGAAAATAATCTAACACTAGATATTTTATGTGGGACTTTCAGTGAGATTTTCTGATATGTTTGGCTTGGTGAACATATGTACCAGTGAATTACATTGTATCATATTTAACCTTGGGGCAGTGGTTTAGTGTTTATGACATGAGGGACTCTTATTCAATGGAAATGGTACAATGTGTAAAGATTTGTATATTTATTGATTCTAGTCTTCTCTCTCCATGTGATTTCACTTCACATATCAGTTGTAGCAATGAACATACAACTAAGGGCAGTGATGTATATAACTGAGTTATTAGACTTCTTAAGAGAGACTTCATTATTTTGCACTTGCAACACAAATTTGAGATTGCTAAAATAAAGAGCGAGTTGTTTTAAGCATTAGCAGTTTCTTAGAACCATTGCGAGTCTCCCTACTGCTGCTTTCTGTCTTGGTAGTGACTAGTGTCTGTTGAACAGGAAATGTTTCGTTGGTATTGATTTGCTTGGAAACATTTGCAGAAAACAGCTCACAGCTGATGCAAAGGTAGGCTTGGCCAGCCGGACCATACAGCAACATCAAAGTGTCCCACCTTTCAATCAAGGGGACATTAGTATGATTGAGTGTTTACTTAAATGGGGGCTGACCACTAGTCCTTTGTGTGGGCGACCACACTGGTCAGTGTGTTTGTGTGGGGACTAGAAGCCTTCCTTGACCACACTTTCTCTAACAGCTCACACACACATAGCAATGTTGTTGTCATTTGCAAACCTCATTATTACAGGGTCAGCATGCATTCATTCGTCCGTTCGTGCACTCTTTTCTTCATTCGTTCATTCACTCATGTGTCCAGCCATTTCACAAGATCAAGCCATTGTCATGTCTAAGCTGGCCGAAATGATGCATAAAATGACCATTACCCCACATGACAACCCCTCTGTTGTCCAGGCACGTACCACGCCCCGTTTAACTTCGGGCGAAGTTCCAGTGTTTTGCCCCGCAGTAATGGGGTACTTAGATTAAACTGAAATGTTGTCTATACCTGCACATGTGGGTCGGTTGCGTTAGTGTTTGTCCCATCACCATTAATTCCACACCTTTGTCCATTGTGTCATATCTGATGTCCTCCGATGAGGTTGACGCACATATTTGTGTAAATGGGTACAAAAATGTTGGTGGAACTGTGCAAATTTTGTGTGAGATATTTGCAGAGTAGCTGAATTATTCCCAAATACATTTGGCTGGGGTTTGAATAAATAGTTCAGATACTGATTGATGTAAATTGTGCTGAATGTTCATAAAACCTTGATGCTGTGCTGTATAAAACATATTGTATTTTGTATTTACTGAAAAATGTGCACTGTATCTATAGCTATATAACAGTCCTGAAGAAATTCTATGATATTCCATGCATTTATTATGCAATATTGGACTCGGGACTAGATTTGATTGTAGTTGCGTCATTTATAATTAATTACAATTACAGTATTAATGACATTGATTTTGATGTAGTTGTAAATATGAATTGCTATAATCATTATAACTTACACAGTGTGAATGGAAATGAAACTGTCAACATGACTTCATCTGTGGTGTACTGATATTTTCACTCTTCAAACAAATTTATTTTCAGTGTACAAGTGTGAACAGGTGAACCATGCTATTTACCACTGACTGTTTGCACAGTTGTACTGACTGAGACTTGTGGACTCCTTGTATTTGCCAAACCTGACATTAAAAGCACTTAATGCATATATCACTACATTACCTGTTTGGCTTACCAAGATTTCGCTGTTTGTTGTAGGCATACTACAATTAATATTTTTCAGTAAGTAGTTATATATATTTGTATGACTCACAGAGTTGGATTGCTGATAGACCTACTTGACATAGCTACTATGCTGTAGTACTAGAATAAAATGTATACATGTCTGGATTTCCACAGTTATGATTTATTAATGGTAGGATTGTAATTGTTGACATGGTAGTGAACATTGTGGCTTGTGAAGGTTCTGGTTGGCTAGAATCCCCATTGTCTTGTATAGCATATTAATGTTCTCACTGCTGTCTCCGCCTTTGATGGTGTGAAGCTGGTTCATTTTCTCCTTGCAACATTTGCTATCATACTATGTCTTCCTGCTGTACGACCACAATCATTTGCTGATTATTCTGTCATAGAGTTCTTGAGAATCAGTCCACTCTCAATGAACCCATAACAGGTTTTTTATTTTCCTGTGTGGATTTGAATCCGAATGACAGTCCAGCACACAAAACACTCATATCACCATGCCCCACTATCATATTACTAAATCATATCATATCATACCTATTTATTATAACATACTGACTAACAAAATCAGACACAGCCAGAGACAGACAGAGACAGTCAGAGACAGACAGAGACAGACAGAGGCAGTCAGAGACATACAGACACAGACAGAGACAGTCAGAGACAGACAGAGACAGGCAGAGACAGACAGAGACAGACAGAGACAGTCAGAGACAGACAGAGACAGACAGAGACAGTCAGAGACAGACAGAGACAGACAGAGACAGTCAGAAACAGACAGAGACACTCGAAGACAGACAGAGACACACAGAGACAGACAGAGACAATCAGAGACAGAGAGAGACAGACAGAGACAGACAGAGACAGACAGAGACACACAGAGACACACAGAGACCGTCAGAGACACACAGAGACACACAGAGACAGACGGAGACAGACAGAGACAGAAAGAGAGGCAGATAGAGACAGTCAGACACAGCCAGAGACAGACAGAGACAGTCAGAGTCAGAGACAGACAGAGATAGACAGAGACAGACAGAGACAGACAGAGACAGACAGAGACAGACAGAGACAGACAGAGACAGACAGAGACACACAGAGACACACAGAGACACACAGAGACACACAGAGACAGAGAGACAGACAGAGACAGATAGAGACAGTCAGACACAGCCAGAGACAGACAGAGACAGTCAGAGACAGACAGAGACAGACAGAGACAGACAGAGACAGACAGAGACCGTCGGAGACAGACAGAGACAGACGGAGACAGTCAGAGACACACAGAGACACACAGAGACAGACAGAGACAGACGGAGACAGACAGAGACACACAGAGACACACAGAGACAGACAGAGACAGAGACAGAGACAGACAGAGACAGACAGAGACAGAGACAGACAGAGACAGACAGAGACAGAGACAGACGGAGACAGACAGAGACAGACAGAGACACACAGAGACACACAGAGACACACAGAGACAGACAGAGACAGAGACAGAGACAGACAGAGACAGACAGAGACAGAGACAGACAGAGACAGAGACAGACAGAGACAGACAGAGACAGATAGAGACAGTCAGACACAGCCAGAGACAGACAGAGACAGTCAGAGACAGACAGAGACAGACAGAGACAGACAGAGACAGACAGAGACAGACAGACAGACACATAAAGAGAAAGAGACAGATGGACAGATGAAGACAGATGGAGATGCAAGCGCAGGCGCAGGCAGGGACTCTCTCTTATTGAAAGTTCAATACAGTGTTCATAATTGGCTCTAAAAAGTGTACAGTTTATATAAAAAAGAATCTTGCACATGAATATTCTGTAGTCATAACACTAGACATTGTGAAGTTACACACAGTATTTAGATACAGACTACTGACACACTGGTGTCTTGCTCTGTCTAATATATCACTAAAAGATTTGTCTCAATGATGGAGTGCGTGATTTTATCAGTATTTTCCTCATTGATTATGAAGACATCATTACAATATGAAGGGCAAAGGACAATTTGTTCATGACTGCGGCAAGAACACATCCGGCCAGCTCACAGCGGATTGGGTAAATACAGGTTACTTTCAGCAGTCGCTGATGTCTAACACCTTTAATATTTGAGTGATGTTATCGTTGAGTGTCTGGTTGTAATTATAGCCCGCTTCGATGGTTGTGAGCCTACCAACCCCGCCATTAAGCCTGGTCTTTATTGAAAATAAATCTCACTTTCAATGCGGACGTGCGATGATAAATTGCCCTGCGCTTGACTGGCCAATGGCACACCTTCGGTTGTTGACAGTCGCATTACGAGGCGTCTCCCACAAACAGCACGTGTGTGACACTGTCACTGTGTGTGTGGCTGGTCGGATGCCGGTGTCTCATGGATACATTTTCGTTGTGACTGCTACACCACGTCGGATATAGTTAGGAAAGCTTTTCGAGTTTCGAGGCTTATTTTGAAGTAAACCGTATGTGTAACATTTCCGGATAAGTTGAGGACAAGACGTGTGAATGACTGTTAGGAAGAATGAGTTGCCGAGATTGGTAAGTAACTTGATAACATGATTACTAGTGATGTCATGTTGAACAGAGCGTGGCGTGTGCATGTGCACGGATCACGTGTTTGTGTGTTAATGTGCATATGTGCGTGACTGCATGTTTGTGGGTCTTTGTGCAAGAACAAGCACGCTTGCATGTCTGTGTCTAATTGTAGCACAGGTCGCAGTCGAATTGACATAATCACTGTGAAGTCAGTTCTGTTGAGTATCACACACACAATGTGCAGTTGGCTGCAATGGATCATTAATTCAAGCTATTGGTTAATTTGCACATTTCAGTGCAAGTAGAATATCAGTGTTAAAAATAGAATTAACATATTATTATGCAGCTTCGATATTGTAGTTTGAAAAACACCTGTTCATTGTATATGCAATATTATGCATACGTCAAACTATGTGGATTTATGTAACACAATTATCAAGGAATAAGATCACCAGAAAGATTATTAATAGAAAGATCTATAGAAAGTTATTCTCTCACTCACAAACATTCTGGATTTGCACTATCTTTGAAGGCCAAGCAATTTATACATATATTTACCTCAATTGTACACCACATGTACACACGATAACAAAAATAATAATAGATAGATACACAATTATTTTTAAATAAGCAAATAAATAAGATACATGAAAAAGAAACATTTAAAAATTAAACAACCAATAATTACTATTTGTAAGGTAAGAGTAAAGAATGTAAAATATGTGAATGGGGCAAATTAGAAAAAGTAAAAGAGTAAAAACATAAATTTCTGTGTGAGTTTTAAGAAAGATAGCATAATAATATATTTTTCAGACAAACAATGTCCTTATAAAATAAATATTATTTTAAAATTTCTTATTAAAGTCTACATCCATTTAAGCCATAAATTTGACCTACAATCTATGTCACTTAATAAAATGCTCTGGATAATGTGATTCATAGACATGTTAATTATATTCATAATGCTGAAAATAGCCTTTCTGAAAACCCTTTACAATAGTTAGCCATAGCAAACATGTGGCTAACTGAACTTCTCATAGGCAGACTATTCAATATAAAATAGGGATAAGGCATGTTTTGCCTTACAATGAATCAGCAATGTTTCATGTATATTCTATCTAGCATCTGCAATAAATCAATTATCTGTCATGTATTAGTTACATGGCTTCTCCAGAAGCAGTGTTACAACATAATACTGCATTCCTAAAAAAAACAAAGATGCAACTAAATTAGAAAAAACACCAAAAAACACTTTCAGTTCCAATGTCATTGTAATTTACATGACAGAAAAATTCCCCACACACTACTCAGCCAGCCAGCACGACACAATACCTGCAACTTTCTCTATGTGACATTTTGCTGCCAAATGTCACCAAACCTTGTCAGAATATTCAGTAGTGTTTCAGCAGTGTAGTTGCCCTACTTGAGAGCATGTAGGGGTGGTGTACTAGAGGGCTGACAATGCATCAGATGATATATTTCCTGTTGTTTTAGCCCCACAGACATTAGCGGTGTAAAACTTTCTCATTCTACTGAGTACTGTCATCCGTCTTCTTTCTTTGAAGTGCGTGCAGACTGGCAGATGACAACTGCCTTTATTTCACCTGTCAATTCTTCAACACCTTCGACATGAGACCACTCACCTACACTGTGGCACAAGCCTGTCATTACACCAATCTTTAGACACGCTCCATCGATTCCAGTCACAGTTGAGGGAAGTTTCTTGTAGCAAGCGTGTATTATACTTGTATGAGTTTTTAGAAAATGACTGGGTGGGACATTATTGTTAGTTTGGGTGAGAAAATAGAATATAGTGTGGTGAAGGGTTTTTGTGATGTACAGACTATTTCATCATCCATCATCAAATAGGTGTGGACGAATTGACATGTAATTAAATCATATTAAAATAGCAATAAAAACTTTGAACACAAATGTTACACAAAACATCCAGTAATGAAGATTGATTGCCTGATGCTGGTTTGCTTAAATTTTGGTATTAATTATGCCTCCATTTAACACAGACTTTTTGCATTATTTTGTTTTTGATTTGTTGTTAATAATGAATATGGGCTGTTTGGGGATTATTTATGATAAGTATAATGGAATGAAAATTACTATTAATTTGAAACATTTGAAATTATATGCAAAATAAAATGTCATACTCATCAGCAATGGGAGACTCATTTATATTGCTTTTAAGATATCAAGCACAATTGCATTTCTATTAACTGGATTGTATAATGCCTCATGTAGTTGTTTGTGCTAATAAAATGGTGTTTATTATGATGAATATTCACTCTACAAGTAGCAAGTAGACCAAAATTTGTAAAATTAATAAATATTTCTACTTTAGAAAATTTACTTTACTTTATAATAATCGTTAAGTCATAATTATTAATTTGAAAATTGTAACTATATAGCAATATAATTAATTCCATGAATAGTCTAGTAGTAGTAGTAAAAGCTTTATTTCTTGATGGTAAGCATGTCACGTGGTATATCGTGATTTTCAATGGGCCATCATCTTACATGCGTACATACATCATATACATACATACAATAAAGTTTTAGATAAAATATATAGTTCACAACAATATAAACATAACCGCTGTAGCAATAAAGATACAAATAAAAATAGATAAACTGTAATTATAAACAAATACATATTATTAAAATATTATAAAATATTAGAATAATTAAAAAAAATTACATTAATATATTATTTAACATTATTTAAAAGAAAATGTATTGATTATAATAAAGGGTCTACATACAGAGTGGTTTGTATGTTTTTATGTCATTCCTCTTTAGTTTGACATATGTGATTTAAACTGCCTAAGCAATATGTCTTACACAATGAAAGGCCACCCAATCAGTTCAAGGAAGAACCCTCTCCCAAATCTAAAAATAATAGTGACTAAATTGCTAAATCCGACAATAATGCTGGTTGCAAAGGGGTAAATGGTTCATCTTTTGATGGAGCAAGAAAGAGATGCTTTTATGAACCCATTCCAGATCACACCATTGCCCCATCAGGGTAGTCCACAGAAAGGCAGCAGGTGGGGTGATATGCTCCACAAAGCACCCTCACTGATGGCCTGACTGACCATCACTGTCCATGCAGAATCAGCTATCTCTTGAGTGGTCAGAGCTTCTGGCTAGCCAGTGTCCAGCACCTTTATGACCACTAAAGGTGTGAAGTTGACCAGTTGTAAAACAATCAGGCACACATTTACACCTGAGAGATGTGTGGTATTGTCACAGTGTCACACAATGGCTGTCACCTGAGTAGTGTGTGTCAGCTGGTTGCTGGCTGAAGGTGTCAGTTTATGTAGCACTTGCATTGTTCATAAATAGCAAGATCATCACTGACATGGCACTGTCACACCAAGGAGGGAGATTATACACAGTGAGCTGTATGTAATATCACAGCTGTTGGCTGCACAAACACCTGCTTCTGTAAATAGTATTGTGGGTGGGTGAGTGGGTGGGTGGGTGGGTGGGTGGGTGAGTGGGTGAGTGAGTGAGTGAGTGAGCGAGCGAGCGAGGGAGCGAGTGAGTAGTGAGTGGGTGGGTGGGTGGGTGACTGAGTGACTGAGTGACTGACTGAGTGACTGACTGAGTGACCGACTGAGTGACCGACTGAGTGACCGACTGAGTGACCGACTGAGTGACCGAATGAGTGACCGAATGAGTGACCGAATGAGTGACCGAATGGGTGACCGAATGGGTGACCGAATGGGTGACCGAATGGGTGACCGAATGGGTGACCGAATGGGTGACCGAATGGGTGACCGAATGGGTGACCGAATGGGTGACCGAATGGGTGACCGAATGGGTGACCGAATGGGTGACCGAATGGGTGACCGAATGGGTGACCGAATGGGTGACCGAATGGGTGACCGAATGGGTGACCGAATGGGTGACCGAATGGGTGACCGAATGGGTGACCGAATGGGTGACCGAATGGGTGACCGAATGGGTGACCGAATGGGTGACCGAATGGGTGACCGAATGGGTGACCGAATGGGTGACCGAATGGGTGACCGAATGGGTGACCGAATGGGTGACCGAATGGGTGACCGAATCGGTGACCGAATGGGTGACCGAATCGGTGACCGAATCGGTGAATGGATGAGTGTGTGTGTGTGTGTGCGGGCGTGCGTGCATGGGTGTGTGCGTGCATGCGTGCGTGGGTGCGTGCGTGTGTGTGCACAACATACATGTGTGCATACGCATTTGTGCGCATGTGTACAGAAATAACATAATGGATAAAGATATGTGTCGTTTACAGATAAAACATGTATATCAGTGTGAATATTATGCATGCACAACTCAGCACATCATGCATGTACCTGCATGCATGTATGAAAATATTTGTATTTAATGTCAATTCTAATTTTGCTTTGAAAATGTGGAATAACACACTTTTACTTAGAAGCAGCACAAATCATAAACACAATCTAATCTATATACGCTGATGAATTTCCTAAAGCATTTCCATACAAAATTACTGGTGGTGTCGAAAATATCGTTTGGTTTCTCATAAGCGACACTGATTAAAGCTAGTGAATAATAATACTGTTTATGATCGCTGTAATTACACAACTTTTATACCATTATTAGCTTGTGAAAATGGCGCCTTCTTATCGGCTACCCACATGTATGTTTCGATAAAGACAATCAACAATTCCAACAGTTCACCTTTTAACCCTCTGTGTCCAGCTATCAGCAGACATCTCTCAGGTACATTGCCATATCAGACAGATAAATCATCTCTCTCCCTCTCTCACTCATTCATAATTACACACTTGTAGACATTTTCAACTTAATCCATCTAATCTACGATTCTTTAGAAAGTCGAGCGTGACCCGTGTTCTGATTACTTGGTGATTATTCCACTTTGAACTCTATCCGTTCTCGAGTTTGCACATTTGTTGTGAGAGTATATAGTTTACTGCACACTTCACCGAACTGGTCATGGATAGGGTGGGGGTTGTGTTGGATATGCAGTCACACCTTGTTGGTGAAAATAATGCCACCAGTTGGGTATATTTGTTCTGGTAGAAGATCAAAGTCGCCCCTCCCCTCCCCATTTATATTCACCCTTTCATCTGCAGCCCTGGCATTGATTGATAGGATCAGTGAGGCTGGGGTTGATATCATTATGTGTATTAATGGACTTAAGTGGATCTCTTTCAATGCACTGTACTCATACAGGTGTTGTAAAAAATGTCATTTAAAATTTTGTAGGTGTAAGCTGATGTTTCCATTGAATATGCCGACATTAGTCATTTACCAGTTTTACCAAATGATAAACTAAATTGTCAGCGATTAAAATTGTTCATTAGAGCTTCTTAGCTTGGCTGTGAATTTTGTATTGAATCATTATACACAAATGTCACTCTTCACATTACACCCTGTACAGGTAAATAGCTAATATTTTTTCAAAATCCCAGTGCAAACTGCAGAATGAGATATGAGAGACTACAGGGGTATTCATCATACTAAAATCTACACAGGGGAATACACTCGTCGAAGTAACTGTGGACAGTTCATCTACACAGAGGTAACCACATGAATGTGAAGAAGATGAAGAAGAAATGTTTGATGCATGGAATACATATATAAGGTGTCAGTTGCCACTGATCAGTAAAATCACACTAATTAAATTAATTTCAATGGTATTTTATAATGATCATGCTTAGGTTATATGGTACAGTTTGGAGGTGGCTGTGTGATTTTATCTATTCATTGCTGATAAGTTTAGTTTATGAACTAGGATTTTTAGAAGCTTTATTTAATTATATATTTAATATCATTTAACATTTCATCTTTACTTGCAAGTTTAAATTGATTATGAATATTTTAAATATGTGTGTGTTACAATGTATTTTATGCACCTCTGAGCGGAAATTTTTCTGGCTTTACAAAAAAATATAAATACACTGTACAAGTGAACTGACAAATTTAGAAACACATTCAATATAGCTGAATGCATGTCACAAATACTGTTATTACATTTTCAGTATATTAACACAGCTTGTTGACACATTAACACAGTAAACATGCCTATGATTGAATCAAAGATATAATTTTATATTGGCATTACAAATTATCCACCAGTGATCAATACATAAATATGCCGTTTTTTGTATTGGACAGTATACATGTTAAAAGTACATTTATGCATCAACATTTAGTTTGTTTCAAAATGTCTGTATGCTAATACTGGCATCTAGCAAAGAATAACAAAATGAATGTCTTTAGATACGGTAGAAACAAGAAATTGCAAAAACCACACCACGTTTTTAGTTACAAATTATGGACAAACAACTTCATGTAGTCATGTCATAGTTGAACGGAGGCAGAACAAATTGCCTTTTGCTTTCAGGGAGGTATTACAAAGGTACCTAACGAGCATTCTTGGAGTAGAATGCGTAATTGATGTGCTCAACTCCCAGCACTAAAGCATGACTTGCTGTAGTAGTTGACCTATGATCCCCACTGATCACATCTAGCTGATAGCGGGAACGCAGGTGATCGCATAACTGACACTATGACCTAAGTTGATTATAACACTGATACTTTATCATTTGCTCATATAACATTACACATACCTGTGTGTGTGTGACATATCACCTGTCTCACAAGTTTCTGGCATTTTCCAGACAAGCTTTGTTAATTGCAGGACAGACGTTGTATTTGCGTTACTCCAGTTACGTGAAATTTGCACATTTTGACATTGATTTTCCCCTGGGAAGATTGTGAACTTCAAGTAGGTATTTGTCTATTGGCTGTTGCATGTCTGTCTGACTGTCGGGTGATTGTGTAACTTAACAGAGCTTGGGTTAACATTCACACAATGACACCTGTTTTATTAGTTTTGATTAGGTTGGGTAAATAAGTCAGTATACAGCAAGGTAGGTGTCTGCATGGGAATGTAGATCTAGTTCAAATACAGCATGACTTTGTGTTTCATGGGAAAACATTCATCAATATACCAGTGCTATACATGAATATGCATGCATGATGGCTCCCAAAGATTATCCATAAGTACTTCAATGACTGAACATGTGTAGTGTACTTTCTTATACCAGGTGACTGCAATAACTTATGTCTTTGGTGCTCTGTCATCAATGGTTTAAATTATTCAGCAAATAGTATTGAATTTATATTCTGGATTTGAGGTACTACGTCCAAGACCAACCAGAATAACATGTATAGTATTTCATTTTACGTGCTGCTGCAATATTTTATAATATTTAGATAGGACTGAGGTTTTGGTAGGCTGATATTTTAGGGTTGTTAAATATATACGTTTGGTGAAGATGCCACATAAATTATCTTCATAAAAATACATGTATATTTCTGGGTGTTTTCTTTGTACACTTTATTCCAGGTCACATATGATGTAATAATAGTACGTTTAGTTCGGACAAGTAGTCCATATATGTATACATCAAATAAAATACAATTTAAAAGAAATTAAAAGTGCAATACAGTGTACTTAAAAAATAAAGCAATTATGGGGTACAAGTAAAATAATAAATAAGTTGGTAATAAAAATAAATAAATAGGTCATGAAATCAAATAATGCATTTCCCTTGTAAGAATATCCAGTGTCAACTACATTTAGCATTGTCAGTTGGACTGGAAATGTCCTATAGTTGTAGACATTAAATACTGCCTGATAAGCGAAAGAACCATTGAAAGTCATCTCACTTGCATGGCTGCAACATATCACGGAATCTTATTGAGAAGTGTCTAGAAGGCAATACACCTGAGGCTTGACACCAGAGAGGGGTTCAGTGGAACCTTCCCACAGATAAGCTGGGCTACAACTAAGGGGCACACATGCCTGGAATGAGTTACCCTAGGCCTCTCACCACGCCCCAGTGATCAGCCCTTTCAACCACCAAAGTCACTCCATTGGCGGTGCCTGCAAATCTGGATAAGGCAGGTCTAGGGTTATAATAACTCTAGCCCTCGGGTCAACAGAGCCATAGTGCATTAAGCAGGCCACCAGAGAAGCAACACTTGTAGCATGTGTTAGTTTGATGATGGTGGTGTTTAGATGCCCCCTGGAAAATCGTCTTTAATGTTGGGGAACAAATTCCCGTTCATTAGTGCTAAGGATAGGGCAACGCATAAAGACAGGTCATTAAATGGGGTTTCTGTCCAGCAGGGAAATGTCACTAGGGGACAACCATACTCACTCAATACATGGTAGTGATGTGTAAAGACAGCAATCTAGAGATGTGTAGTTATAGCTGTCACTTCTTTAGATTCTGATGTTACTGACATCTGCATTGCATTTAATAGTGAACATGTATTTGTATTTGAATATATCTTTACTAACCCTGTCTACATATTTCAGAACGTATTTGAAGAGGCAATTATATATATATATATATATATATATATATATATATATATATATATATACATTGTATATATATGATTATATATATATAATGATAATATATATATATATGATAATATATATGATAATATATATGATAATATATATATATATAATTATATGCACCCATAAATACATGCATATACATATATATATATATATATATATATATATATATATATATATATAACATATATGTATGTGTATAAAGTATTATAAATAATAAACAAAATCTAATATTATCTACTATTATTATAATATTACTTTACTGTTAATAATTTAAAAAATTAATCGATCATATCTTACATACACATATATAATTGTTATGATCATGTACTAGTAGTATACTTTAAACTGTATATATTGCTATCATAACTGTATGATAAACAATCATTTGACATGCTATAAAGGAAAAAAGTACAGTTTTCTTTGAGATAAAATAATATACAAGACCAGCTTACACTGATCTCTCCCAGTAAATTACATCTCCCAGGACTGATTTGTTGTTGAATGAGTCAACAGTCTGTTGTGATTTCCTTGTAGCTTCTTGCAATCAAAGTTAATTAAACCCAATCAGTCAACCCAAACATGTCAGACAATAACAACAAATGCCTATTGAGACACCCTGGAGGTGTTTTCTAGCGGGGAAAGCTTCCCACTTTATTTCCCACCAACTGGATGAGGACAATGATAGGAGGACTATCAGGGAATTGAACCCCCCTAGGGGAGACTCTCCCACCCCACCCCCCTTAGCCCCAGGCCACTCCTATAATTGCTCCCAGTCAAGGAGGAGTCTCCATTAAACCCAGGGGAGTACTACTTGTTCTGTGACAATGTCACAGTGTTGGAGGGTGTTTTGAGGATTGGGGTGGGGGAAGCAGGGTGTGTGGTCAGAAGGGGTGATCATAGCAGTGTGTTCATTGAGGGTGGGATGCTTAGCAAGTAGGTGACAGAAGTGTGTTAGTTGGTAGAGGATGTGTGGACACACTGTGGTGTGATCTTTAGTGAAGTCGTTGGTGGAGTTGACCATAAGAAGAAGGTGTGGGGATCAAGAACTTGCACTGGATCAGTAGTCCACCCATTGGATGTAGCTGTTTGATGATGTCAGGAGATGTGGGACTGTATGTTATACTGAAGACACATGCTGTGTCGCATCACTGGAAACTTACTTGGTTGAAACTTCTACAATCTGGTAGGTTTTATATTTGGACTATGTATTGTTGCACATATCTAATACCTAGGATCCTGTCCAAGATCACACTGTTTTGGTTTTCTATAACAAATCATGAATCTATAATATTTCACATTGTGTACTATAGCTTTCAAATGAGCTAGTGTTGTCAGTTGTCAAGCTGCACAAGTTTCTAGGATTACCAGGAAATGTACCTCATGTTAACAGTAGTCATATTTTACTGTGATAATTTTTATTTGATTTCATTATTTTATGGTGGTAAAATGTGTCTTGCATTCAAAACAATTTTTTTTATAAAGTCCATATGTTTGTAATATGTCCCAAAATATTATATTGTAGTTGTGCATTGGAAATTATACAATTTAGATTGTCCAGGTTAGTGATATCTTATTTCTTCAATTTGAATAACGTAAGGCATAATCTGAACATTTTACAGTTTAACTAAACACTAATATAGATCACCCTTAACAAAGCAATTCATTGTTATGATGATGTGATAAAGATGTGTTCAGTGACATTTTCATTAAGACAAATTCACAAAAAGAAAATATCATGCATTCACATTTAAACAGGAAAAACATTAATTGAAACCAATTATTTGTTCATATTTCTTTTAAGTTTTAAACAAAGTTAATGTATTTTATAGAGTATATTGTTCATTGCTCTAAGATATGGTTATGTTGAAAGAAATTAACTTACTGTTGAGCATATCTTTTGAAACATTGTACTTTTCAAAAAATATGCTCCACACTAAGTAAATTTCTTAAAACATAATGTATTTTAGGTGTGCTATTTCTTTCAGACCCAAACAGCATGTCTTTGCTTGTCTTTCTCTAGCTTCATTTGTTGGAAAACCACTATATGTATATATATATATATATATATATATATATATATATATATATATATATATATATAATATATATATTATGCAAAATTGAAAAACTAGTATGTAGAAGTCTGGAGTCTATACATATCAGAATGCGGCACACAAATACAGCTGTGTTACTGTGTTACTGTAGTAGATATTCATTAGTCACCCCCACACCTGATAATATCAAGTCCACTCAATTTGAGCCATGAAGAAGAATTTGCATGAATGAAAGTGACCCACCCAGCTGAGCTTTCACTGGGGCCACCTGAGTCATTGGACACAGGGCCCAGGGTCACGGGTCATGCACAGGTTAATAAGTTACTTAAATTTGTGGGAATCTGACCACAGCAGTGGAAGCTCCATGTACCTGTGCCTTCTCTGGCCAGGTGGTGGTCAGCCTGTGACAAACACCACTGGGCAGTGTGCATTTCTGTTGACCAGTGTGGTAGTACCCCACACCATGCTGGGGGAACTGTGGTGGGGTGTCAGGGTGCTGTGATGTGTGTAACCCTGTGGTCACAGTGCTTCCTGTCACTCTGTTCAGTTGTTGAATAGTGACATGGATTCAAATTAAATGTTAGATATGCAGTATATCATTTGTCTTTATGCAACTTTCAAAAATGAAAAACAAGTATGTAGAAGCTTAATGGCATAGTATATTGATAGCAAAATTGTTTTCAAACTAAAAGAAGATAGTATGACAAGGGGGCATAAGGCAGCGTTAGTCAAGCCATACTTAAGGTTAGTTAAAAGAAAACTCTCCTTCTCCCAGAGAAAAATAAATAATTGGAATCAATTAAGTCATGATTGTGTAAATGCCAGCAGTATATTTAAAAAAATAAAATTGACAATTATCTGGCAAGGGTGGGCTATACCTAGGTTGAACACTTAATTTTTATAGAAATTATTGTAATACTGATTAAACAATTTATTCATATATTTATTTTAATTAAGTTATTATTATAACAAATGGTTATTATTGTAGGAGTTGTTAGTATTTGTTATGTTACTTATATATTTTTAGAGACAACGTATAATTTTTATTTTACTTATGTATTTTTAGAGACAACATGTTTTAATTAGTAGCATTTTAGTGGCATTTTATATATGTATTATTTTAAGTATAATACTAATTTACGTAGACTTTTATAATTTAGTGAACATCCGATAAGCCATAGGCTTCCTTGTTCACATGCCGTCTGGAACTTGGCTCTAGACAGGAACTTGTTAAATCTATAATTATACATGTGCAGTTGTGCACACAGATAGACCAGATCATAGTGCAGAATGATATCTGTTAAGCGATCTCCCATAATATACAGCCATGGTCACATAGACTATACATCAAAACAATAGGTGAATACCATTAATTTCATATAAAAAGGTGAGGTCGAATGAGTGTGACTGGGGTGTTCAATCATAGGTAACCCAGCCACTCCGGACCTCGAATAACATTGGTGCCATGCCTTCTTTACATACTACGCAATAGTATGGAAGTTGAACATGAGGTGTTACCATTTTGTAATGCATAAAGCATATATCTATGACAACAACATATCAATGAATTTGTTGAATGTCATAACTGTTTCAATAATACGATCTACTGTATTCGATAAAAATAATTTGATTTCTTCGCAATCCCGAATTATTTATCTTAAATTCACGACAACCTGATATGCAAATTAATGCAGTCTGGCCAACTGGCGAAGCCACGGCTGCTTTCATATGACTATATTATGAGCTTGGTTCTGCAGCTATCAGTGCATCTGCACACAAATATTAAGATTACGAAAAAGAAAATAAGGCAAGAATAAGGGAGAGTGGAGAGTGAAACAGGAGACGTTGATACAGATAAGAGATTGATGATAAGGAAGAAAGTGGAGACATAATTGTGGGAGGGACAGAGAGGAGAATATATATAGAGAAGGAGGAGAAAGTGATATGATAGTGAGAGCACAGCGGACAAGAGTGACAGCCAGCCAGCCAGCCAGCCAGCCAGCCAGCCAGCCAGCCAGCCAGCCAGCCAGCCAGCCAGCCAGCCAGCCAGCCAGCCAGCCAGCCAGGCAGGCAGGCAGGCAGGCAGGCAGACAGAGAACGGTCTAAATTACCAACAGTTAATAGTATTTCATTCACACAAAACCGAAACCATTTATTAATAAAATATTAAAACAGGTGTCTGAGCAGCTGTGGTTATGGTCCACCATGGTTAATTGATTACACAAACACACCACTACTTCCAGGTGGGCACTACTGGGTGGGCAGGTGAGGAACAGGTGCACAACACCTGGACAGATGGTTAGACATGTGACTACAAGACCAGCCAACGTATGTCAATGTCAAAGTCACAGTTTTATTGCTATAATAAAATATGACATAATATGATGTCATGGAGTATTACTCGATCATTAACAAAGAATGCATCTACACAAAATATATTAACATAATATATTAATATATAATGAGTGCACATAGACTTATATGGTAGAAGTCGAGTTACTACTGGATATTTGCAATGGGATTATACATAAAAACATACAAGTCTTATTTTTACAGCCTCATACAGTGTTTCTATATCATCAGCATGAATCAGAAATCAGACAGATTGAAGTTGACAAGGTGGCGGCTATATTACCAGTGAGATAACTTACCACGCTAGTCTGTTGCCAAGTATGTCTCGTGTAACTGAACACACAGATATGTATATCAACTGCATTCTCCTACATTGATCCATTACAAGCCATATTTACACAGTGATCAATTTCCGGTCCTGTGCACATGGACAGTGCGTTTTATCAAGCGATAGCTTACAAACCTAACATTTTTCTTGTGAGATTTGTGTTCCAATCCGGGATTCCTAGTACACATGAGCAGTCCTACCATCTTCCTGTTTATCTGGAACCCTGGGGAATGCAGGACTGGGACTTCTGTTCCCTGCTGGGAGGTGATTATGAGACCATAGCCAGGGGCCTTGGTAAACATCATGGGCATTTAGTCAAACAGCATGTTACTTGCAATTAAAATGCAGCCTTTGGCATAAAACCAAACACTTGTGCAGTCTTGCTGTGCTCTTGCAGATGTGAAATTTCCCAAGGGGGGGGAATTAATTTGAAGTATTTGATAGACTTTGACAATTAGTGCAATTGTTGCAAACATTTCTGCATTTAAATGCATTCATATGTTCATGTATATACTTCATGTGTATGACTGTGTGACATTCATTTTTATTTATAAACATATCCTGCAAAACAATCATGCAACAACTAATTTAATGTCCATCCTCATGTCTGTAATTATCAAGTGATCGATGTCTTAGTCCACCATTTACTCCTCTATTGGAAACCTTGATTGCTTGCTACATAACTCCCTTTGGTGTGGAATTGCTGAATAATTTCCGTTGTGGAACGTTAGCTCATCATTCAAAGCCAGTGTAGATGTCTGATGGCCAACTCAATCCCTCTGGTGTAGGGTGACAAGTTTACTCTCACCCTCTACTGGGTGTGACAATCAAGGGTGGAGTGGATCATGTAACCTGTCAATCGAAGCAGGTAAATCAGACTTCATTGTTCCCCGGTCCCAGGTGAGACAATTACTCAAGGCAACCACACGCAACCTCCATGGCTCGTTCGCTGTGGGAGTTCGCTGTGTCACGGCTGGTGGTTCATGGACTCTGTGGTCATTTTCCGACTGGACGCATTGTCAGCAGGTATCGCTTTATGTCTCCACTGGTTATATGCTAATTTGACCAGTGTAGATCAACCAATTGTGCGGCAGGTCCCGCCTACCTGCGGCCAACCAATGCAAGGGACAGTGGAACCGTGTGCGGCCACGCGTGACCACTGACATAATCGCACCAGGAGATCTGAGCTTTCATTGACTGCCTCCAGGGATATCGGTTACTCTGGTGATTATCTGCAGTGAGCTTTGAAAGGGGGAGGAAGTTTGTGGGTTGGCATCTACTGATATCCGGCTAGTCTGGCGACACTTGCATTTTCAATGCGTGGTGCAGTGGATGGCACTTGAGCGGGCGTTGCAATCACTGTCAGGGGATGGGATGTACCTGCTCAGTGGATCTGACACCAGCTTTGTTCTGGAGGGGCCAGCTTTTGTGTTCTGGTGAGTAGATATCATGCGAGCAACACTTAAGGCCACTTGTGACTGGGAGTGTTTTTGTTGTTAAGTTGTCTCTGGAAATTGATGGGCTCGGATCGGTGTGGCCAGCGACTGTGGCATGTGTTGAGATCGGTGCAACATGTGTTTGGTTGGTTTATAATATCAGAGGTGACTGGAGAGGCAGGAAGTGAATGAATGGAGGCTTCTGATGCTGGTATTAACTTTCTTATTTCATTCTTTCAATATGGTGTTATGAATATTCTGGATGTTATCGCTCAACAGATAATATATTGTCCTAAAACTGAACTTCATTTAGATTTAGATTTTATTTATTTTTATTGTTTTATGTTACTTTATACTGTTGTCATAAGATGTCATAAGAGGATCCTAGCGGAAATTCTATTATGCACATTGTAGTGTTATCGTTATATATTAAGTGTACACTGTAGTCATGCCTGACATAAGTACATGTTGTTATATTGAAAAAATTAATCAGTCAAATACAGTCTCTAAATATAGAAACACTGCTGATATTAAAATAGGAGCAATGTGCACTTTAGTCATACAACATGCACATTAGTAATGTTCAACAATATAAGGTAATACAATCTAATTGAGTTTGATATCCTGTAGATAGATATCCAATCTATGTATTTACATCAATAGAGACATCACTATTTATTATGTGTAATCTCTAAGATATTAAGACAGATAAGATATGACAATTACAATCTGCTTTCCATTCATGTACTCTTTTATATTTCATGTTCTTTACGTATGCATGAATAGTTATATCATAATTTGCTAAATTTACTCATTATGTAATTAACAATAGGGGAATTGTTTTCTTCATGGATAACTATTTTGTTCCAGCTTAGCTAGATTGGAGGCATGATGTCGAAATTGATACGTATCTATTTCTGATGGCATTTATAGTATGTTGGAGTTCTCAGCCTGTGTTAATACGTCGGTGTTACAGGTGTTAGTAGGGCCACTGCTTGTCACAAAGGTGTGTGGCCTGGTTATGTGATGTGAAAGGCAGTCAGGTATAATTTGTTCTCCCTGGTATTATGACAGAAGAAAACAACACTATCTTTGGTGTTTATTTCCTCCAGTGGTGCTGATCCTGTCACTACAAATTAGACTATATTTGCAATGACAAAAGTGGTTTACCACAAAGACACACTGCATGTTGGCGTGATACTACGTCTACAATTAGTCACACAAGAATGGAATACAACAATGTTACTCAATTACCTCAACAAAGTTGAATGGAAACATGCCTAAATGTAGCGTATTATGTGGGAATCATCATGCATGTCAAGTTCCAAGCAAATATGTCTTTGTGTGTTAGCTTCTAAAATGTGTTCTTAATTGAGACAACTTTAGATTACTGGTTTTCTTCAAACAGAAAATGTCTAGTTCATACTATGACACTATCAGTCAAGTTGGTAGTATGAAAACAGCCATGATCATTTATATTAACCAGTACAACTAACAGTGTTGTGTGTCTTAATGTAATCATTGACAATGCTAGAGTCCATATACACCTGCACCCGATACAGTCTGTATATGCTTTTATCTGTATTCTAAGTTTCAGGCTAATGTTTGCTTAGTGCAATTCCTGTGTAACGTTGTTTTAATAAATGTTTATGTTTATAAGTGTTTATTTTAGTACTCACATTGACAGTGATTTCCCAAGTACAGTGTATATTAATCATTGTCTATGTTTAACAGATTCAACACTTTCTTTTAGTTTCTCAACAAACTTGAAGAGAGTTGTACTCTGGAAATGAATGTCAAAATGTTGTTCTCCTCACGTTGTCCCTGTTGTAAAGGTTGAAGTTAAACAAAGTGTCTCATTATTATTTTTACTTTGGTTGCAGATTGATATAAACTCTACAAGTTTCGCCCTCCAGAAGAAGTCTTTCGAGAATATGTTGCAATAGCATTGTTTTCGACCAGCAACATGTGGATTATTAGCATCTGCCTCCTGGTTGTCACAGTGACACTGTCACCAAGTGACGCTGACGGTGACACACTCAAGTATCGTGTCACTGAGGAGTCACCCCCAAACACACTCATTGGAAACATTGCTGTTGACGCTAAACTCAACAGTATCGACGAAGGCGCCATCCTACAGAACATCCAATTTGGCTTACTGTCCCAGCATGATTCAGCAACGACGGAGTTCACAATTGACGAAACTAGTGGCGTCTTACGCACAGCGAGCAGGATCGACCGAGACGTGGTGTGTCCGTCATTGAAGGTGTGCTACATCACCATTGATGTCGCCATTGTCAAGCCGATCCAATACTTTCGTGTGATTCCCGTGCAGATTGAAATTCTCGACATCAATGACAACAGCCCGGTGTTCCCACAACCTGAGATTACCATCAGATTCTCGGAGTCGACGTCACCTGGGAAAAGTGTAGGATTGCCATTTGCGTCCGACATTGACAGTCCACTGAATGGGGTTATACGGTATGAAATGCAGCCGCGTTCCGTGGAGTTTGAGTTGAAGGTTACGCGAGATGGAAACAGTGACCAGCCGAGTGGGCTGGAACTTGTGTTGAAGACAATGTTGGACCACGAGAAGCTTGACATGTATCAAGTGACAGTGTGGGCGTATGATGGGGGAAGACCGTCGAAATCTGGAGCGCTTGTTATAAACGTTGTAGTGGATGATGCCAATGACCACAGCCCACAGTTTGACAGTCACTTCTACAGTGTCGGTGTCCGAGAAGACGTCGGCGTCAACACAACTGTGTTTCGAATGGAGGCTCACGATGCTGACGCTGGAGCGAATGGGCGCATATTCTACAGTCTCAGTGCTCGAACTGTGGCCGTGGATGGGAGTATGTTTGGTATCATAGCAACAACAGGCCATGTGTACCTCAAGTCAGCCTTGGATTACGAGCGGGCATTGAAGTATGAGTTAGAAGTCATGGCGCATGACGGCGGACTTGACTCGGAATCAGCCAGCGCCGTGCTCACAATCAACGTCATTGATGTCAACGACAATGTCCCTCAGATCACAGTCAACACCCTGACGGTGAGCAACATCGCCGAGATTTCTGAGTCGGCGCCCATCGGAACCTTTGTTGCCCACGTCTCAGTGTTCGACCCTGACACGGGATTGAACGGGAAGACCATGTGTTCTATTTCCCATCCTACATTCCAATTGACAAATCTCTCGGAGGAACAATACAAAGTTATTACATCGGGAAATTTAGATCGCGAGACACAGGAATCGTATACCATCAAGATACAGTGTAAAGACCTTGGGACTCGCAGACTCACTGGGGTTTACGACCTCAAGGTGAAGGTCATTGACGAAAATGACAACACTCCCGTGTTCTCGCAGTCGACATATCGTGTGAGCATTCCGGAAAACAATGCAATCGGGGCATACGTTCTCCAATTAAATGCATCGGACAAAGACACTGGTCGAAACAGCCGCCTTTCCTACAGCTTACGCAAGGGAGCTGTGTCGCGATTTGTCCACATAGACACAGATACTGGCATCATCAGGGCTGCCGCCCAGCTGGATTATGAAGAGGTAAAACGACTTCATTTTGAGGTTGTCGTTAGGGACAACGGCACTGAAGCAAAGTCAGCAACCGCATCTGTCGTAATCTCCATTAAGGACGTTAACGATGAACCACCTCGGTTTACAAAACTCAACTACGTGTTCTACATAGCCGAGAATCGCCCCAAAAACACAACAGTGGGGAGGGTAAATGTAACGGATCTGGATTCTCCGTCATACGGGCGACATACCTTTTCCATCAAGGCTGAAGGAGTGAATTACGCAGCAGGCGATGCATTTTCGGTGAATCCAAACACCGGAGATATTATGACACGGCTCCAGTTTGACCGAGAATTTCAGTCGGTGTATTATTTCAAAGTCATTGCCATCGACACAGATTTGCCATCACTGACAAGTTCGGCCAGTGTCACTGTGTATGTCACCGACACCAACGACAACTACCCAGTGATCTTGTACCCACTGAAGACAAACAACAGCGTGACAATATCAAGTCATGTCCCTGTGGGTTATGCTGTTTTTCGTGTCCAAGCAGTTGACAGTGACATAAAAGAGAATGCCAACTTGACATATCGTCTTTTATCGAGTGACGACACCTTCTCTATTGCACCAATCAGTGGCATCATTGCTACAAATGTGGAATTAAACAATGTTGACTACAAAAAGTACGACTTAATAATCGCTGTCACGGATCACGGTGTGTCACCAAAGCGGACTACTGTCAACTTGGAAATCATTGTCAACGCATCAATTCCATACGCAGAAAGAAGTATTCAGCCAAACAACACTGCTACAGTTCGTCGGCAGAATCTCATTATTATCATCGCCGTGGCAACCACTTCGGGAGTCATCATGGCGGTGCTCATTGTGGCGATCGTAATCCTCAAGCGGCATGATGGGAAGGGTGGTTTCGCGGCCAAATTTGGCAATGCTGGAAATGGATGGGGAAAGAACAAGGCTCGGGAAAATGGCATGAATTATTCCATGTCTTTCCGGAATGGTGACGTCACAAGATCATCAAAAGACACTTCAAATCAGGTAAGCAGAATTTGTTGACATTTGCACAGTTATATACAATATACATTCCATTGTCTGGGAAATGCCAAGAGTTGTCAGCAAGATAATTGAATTGATTGTCTTGTATATATGGGAAAGTGCAAGCATGCAGAACAGCTAACATTTATTTTATGAATGTTTATATAAAGTTTACACTTTGTATTTTATATTTTAAATAACCATGCCCACAAAACGTGTTATAATCTGAATTTGTGTTTGTTCAATGAAGTGATGAAATCTAAGTTTATATTAATTTTATTTACATTTCATTACTTAATTGAATAAACACAATATTCAGATTATGACAATTTTTGTGGGCATGGTTATTCAAATATAAAATACATTGTGTAAAATTTATATAAACGTTCATAAATGAGGAATGAACACAACACATCATAATTTAATTTTACTTAATATTTCCATTTTTAATACTGTACTTAGACACATGCATAATTGTGAATATTTAACAATGTCTCAATGTATTTTAATTAATATGTTGCTAATTACTCACTTAAGAAATATCACATGTAATGTCAAAATGAACATGTTGTTAATTAATAATTGTCTTAGATTATGGTCAATATGGCTTTGGTCAAACGATTGGTATAAAATCTGAGTTTAAAAAAATTATAAATCATATAAATTGTTGTATCTTTCCCATGTAGAGTTATATAACATTATATTTGAACAGTTATCAGAAAAATCAATATGAACCATGCCACTTGCTATGTTAGCAAACATCTGTCAATGTTTTTTTAAGGACTAGGTTTATCTGGGTCAGACAACCAAAGAGAATATCACCATTACTCAGAAAAATGTGTTCATTCTGCTTGTAATATACAGATGTATAGACCTGATAAATACACTTAAATATTCAGATAACAACCATGGAAAACTGTTATCGTTAAAAGTTGGTGTATGAAGTTATTATAATGTATGTTAGAATACAGTTCATTAAATTTAGATTTGACTCAGCTGAAGTCATTGTTACATTCATTCATGAATATATATATATATATATATATATATATATATATATATATATATATATATATATATATGTATATATGTATGTATATATATGTATGTATATATATGTATATATATGTATATATATAATATATATATATATATATAATATATATATATATATATATATATATTATATATATATATATATATATATATATATATATATATGTATATGTATGGCAGAACATGAATTTATACAAATGACATTAAAATTGTGAAAATGTACCTTGGTAGTCTCCAGTCAGGATAGCCAAAAAAGCACAGCTACTTTACATCAGGGTCTATAAATTCATATATAAACAAATAAAAATGTGTACAATAATACACACATAACTTTTTTTGGTTTTACTGGAACCATAGAAACAACTAATATTGTAACTTTTAACACACCCATTTCGCACTATCTGTGTCAATTGAAAAGTGACACTCAAAGCCAGGGATGTGGCTGACAGATGGCAGTGGAGAAAGAAAGGGATATTCTGGGTGATTAAGTTCCCAATCTCTGTGGAGACCACTTAGTACTTTGAGGGAGATTTAGCAGCTAACCAAACCACAGTTACATAATCAGTGTTAATGCTCTGTGATCACTGGTGGAGGTGTGATGTGGTGTGTTTGTTGTGTGGTGTGTGGTGTGTGGTGTGTGGTGTGTGGTGTGTGGTGTGTGGTGTGTGGTGTGGTGTGGTGTGTGCGTGCGTGCGTGCGTGCGTGCGTGCGTGCGTGCGTGCGTGCGTGCGTGCGTGCGTGCGTGCGTGCGTGCGTGCGTGCGTGTGTGTGTTTCTGTGTGTGTGTTTGTGTGTGTGTGTGTGTGTGTGTGTGTGTGTGTGTGTGTGTGTGTGTGTGTGTGTGTGTGTGTGTGTGTGTGTGATGTGTGTGTTTATATGCGTATGTGTACATGTGCCTGTGTGTCATACATGTTAAGTCTCCCGGTTTCGCCGGGAGCCTCCCGGTATTGTACTACATCTCCTGGTCTCCCGGCGGGAGCAGCAAATCTCCCGGTTTTCAATGAAAGCCAAACAAACAAATTCTACCTAACTTACCCAGCTGCTTGTAGATAATTGGTTTACTTTCTGGCTGGATATTGTCTCATGTATTGTTCTGTGTCGCCTCACAATGGGCGAATGGCAATGCCAGTTAAAACTAATAGAAGTAATTGCAATCGAGTCCGAGACTGAGCTAATTTAATGCTCACAAAGTACAAACAGAGTCAGAGACACCGGCGGCGCGGACAACAAATTGAACAATGGCCTGAATTGGAGTTATTTAAATCACAACTTACTTTGATCACTTAACATCTAAAACAGTCGAATAAATATCTAGGTGCAATGCCTACCCCTTGCCTGCAGTTGACATTGTTTATAAGCGTTATGTGAGCACCGCGAACAACTCCGATACCCTATTATCGCCCACCGTATACGTTCCGGTCTTGTAGGGCAAAGCTCAATCCATTCACATCTACACAAATAATGCCCATCCATACATCTACACTACATATGCATGTTTTAAAGTTGATGTACTTATTGCTAAACATTACTATTTGAGTATATTAGACATGTAAATGAAAAACATTCTTATTAACAAACGAAATGCATGCTTGTTATAATGTCTCCCAACCAAGCCTAGGTTACCATGGCTCAGACTGGCTTACAAATAATAAATGCTATGTTCAGGTTTTACATGTAAAGATAAAGTTAGTTATGTAATACATTTTGTATAATAAAATATCATGTAGATGCTCCTGCTTTTCATACAAGGGATTCTTTGCAAAATATGATGAATATCAGAAGTTGAACAAACATGTTAATGTTATACCTGAATGGCAAGAACACAAGTAAATTACTGAACATTGTAATTTTATTGGTTTATGAACATGTCTTCTTTTTAAGTTACAAGAGCTAAACAGCAACACATTTTTTATTAAAAAAATTACAATAATGTTTTTTTTATTATGTATGGTGTATTATGACTGGTGAACTGTTAGTAATAATACAGTTGTATGTGTTAATCAATAGAATGTAATCCTTTTGTGAAATATAGTGTATATTATTTGCAAATATGGTTAAAAATTCAATTTACGCATAAAAGCCCGATTTTCCAAGACCCTCCGATTTACGTATAAAAGCCCGATTTTCTGAGACCCTCCGATTTACGTATAAATCTACTGTTTTGGCATTTCTGAAACTTAACATGTATGCTGTGTGTGCATATATGTATGTGCATGTATATGTACAAATGTATTTGTATGCAGGTCTGTATGCATGTGTGCGTGCATGTGTGTGTGTGTGTGTGTGTGTGTGTGTGTGTGTGTGTGTGTGTGTGTGTGTGTGTGTGTGCACGTACATGTGAGTATGTATGGTGGGGTGTGTATGTGTGCATGCCAGACTGCAGACATTTCACTGTCATCTAACTTGTAGAAACACGAACATCAGGTTTTGGCTTTTGAGTTTGTACTCCACTCATTTGTGTGGACAAATACATGCAATTACATGTACATGTTAAACCTCAGCCACCTGCTGACAGATGACAAACAACACAGCAGTGACCACAAGACGTATTGGTCAAAATTGTGCTGTGCTACAATACATAATACATGATTATAAATTATACACAACCGCTAGAATGAATAAACAAAGAACAAAGACGTTTACTGACCTCATTTATGTATAAAAATACAACTGTTCATTATTCATTGTTTAAGTACCAAAACAAGCACAAATATGCATGCACACATAATACATCATTTGTATGTAATTCAGTAACTTGTTGAACAAAGATCATTAATATGTTTGAAACATAATGCAAACAGGGTCAGTTACTGACTGATATTAAGACATGTCATTACTGTATAGGATTAGAACCAAACTGAAATACACAATTTTATGTTTTATATAATAAATAGCATATATTTTTTAAATAATATAAACAGTTTAGTTTGTTTTACACCTATTCCAATATATTGCTTTCAATAATATGAAACAATTAAACAGTTTTATTAAGTCATGCTAATTTCATATCTTGATAAATTTTGCAAGTGGTAATGTTGTCAGTTATGTAACTGTACACCTTATAAAATTATATTAATTTCAAGGTAAACTGGTTTTGTATTTTAACTAGGTGAGGTTTTCCTGTATCACATGTCACACTGTCTGTCTGAGTTGAATTGGAAAAAACCTCTGATAAGTGACTGTGTGATTGATACATCCAGGACATATAGGAAGTAGCTGGGTGTAGCAGCTGGATTTAGTAAAAGTGGATTGTTTTGAAACTTACTATGTTACCAAACTGACACAGGTCTTAAGAGTTGTGGACTTCTACACAAATATAACATGACTCATCAGACACTTACGTAATCTGAGTAAGCAAGTAGACTAAATTATGAGTAAAAACTAGTAATACGACAGTTACAAATGTCTAGCCTCAAATGAAGTGGTTGGAAAAATCTTGTGTACTGTACATTTGCCTGCTAGAAGTATTTTTTATTTAAACCTTTGGTTGTCACTTTTTCACCACACAAAGAATGTGTTTTCTCCAGAGACAAACTTATCTATTTGTCAAATAAATATTCACCCATGTGTATTTAGGATTAATGATTTATATATGTCCTTACAATTGTGTAGATGTGCAGAAAAACATCACGCTACTATAGCTTATATGTGAATGAAGGTCCATAAAATTGGATTATTTAAATCCTCATTCTTGGCTAATCAATGAAAAAAAAAATATATATATATATATAGGCAACATCACATTGTTATATAATACAAACCATATATGGAAACTATATAATAGTCTACAGAAAACGATTGCCAAGATGAATAATGAAATAATTATTATAACACTTTTTGAATGTGTTTGATTTATTTTGTCATACGGAGGTTTGCAGTAGTTAATTAAATTTAAGGATACTCCATGAGTGTTGAGTGCCGAGCTCAAAGAGCCCCAGACCCTCAGATGAGCTGGTCCATGTCTCCCCAGGGTAGAGTCAGTGTCAGGGCTAATTTGGCCACTGTACCCCACTTCAAAGACTGTTTGGAGAGACCCCATCAAAGATGACTATCAGGAGAAACCAGTGGGGAATTTGGCACTTGCCTAATGGGCCACCATGATGTTGGATCACTGGTGAATGACCTGGCACTGATACACAGCAACTAATCCTTGGGGTGAACTACAGCTGGGGTATAATACACAGGGTTTGACCATTTCCATTGAGTACTAGTATCCAGTGATGTGTATTCTGTATGAAAGACCAAGTTCATGCACATCCTTGAATAGCTAAACATTATAAATATTCATGAAGTTGCAAACAATTATTTAATGTTAAATCAAACCTTTACAAATAAAGGGTTAATAATGTAAAGCACATTATACTTGTCTGTGTGATTGTGTGTGTATGTTTGTATGTATTTATGTATGTATGTATATTTTATACATATTATACATATACATACAGGTTATCGTCTCTCAACTTAAGAGTTTATCTATAGATCTTAGGTTAGGTTGCATCGATAACTTATTACACTTATATATACCAACATCTGGAGAGCATACATAGTGTATTTTGGCAACATAAATAAGAAAGATATATTATGTGATACATATAGTTAAATAATTTAGTTTCATGTCATACTAATGGAATTAACTATTCAAACCAACTGCAGAGATTGTGAACAAAATGTACTATATGGTAGACCAAGCTAAAGTTAAATTATGTAACGATGAACTTAGATACTGCTGGTTATTTAACCTCAATACCTTGACACTAGCATGAGAAATTACCAGACTTGGACAAGGCAAGTAATCATGACTTATTTATAAGGTCGCCTGTGGACAGTTGGATTTGCTTACATGATTTGCCATCGTTTAAAGGTACATTTGGGCACTGATTGAGAAACAATTGCCCTACCAAGGGTGTCTATAGAACAGCTAGCCACAGGAGAGAGTTTGCTGCTTTCAGAGCATGTTAATTGATAGGTAGCGATTTACCCATGGGAATTTAATGAAGCTGAATGTAATCTATCATGCCTTTGAATAAATCTGTGAAGTTTTAATTAGTTCTCAGCCAAGTGTGGTCTGGTATGCTGGGTAATGTGGGTGACCTGGTGATTATAGTAGGCTAGTGTTGTGGTCTGCATAATCCACAGGGCAACAAGTACGTGATGTTTGCATAGAATACACTGTTACGCTCAACGACTTAATCAGGCAGCTGCATCTGGATAAATGAAATGAAAAAAATTGTGAATTAAACAAGAGCCAATATTCATCTACATGTACTGCTAAGTGTGTGATTGACAACCGTGGTTAATTTGATTTAAGTATAATAGACACATTTCTTTCATGTGTCATGGCTGACGTTTAACCCTGTGTATTGATTTCAGTATTACTATTTAGTAACTCTTTCAAGTATGTTTTATCAAGACTTATCGTGTAATGAAAAACACCTTTCAAAACTCAATATATTATGCAATCCATCACTCTGATATTACAGAATGAGACCTGAAATAGAAACTGTTTTAATCCATCATAAGTTCATGATGTCTATTTAAATCCATATTTCATATGTCAAATGTCATTACTGATCAATGACATTGTTTGTAAATTTTATATGTATGGTTCTTCACTGCATAGAAACATATATTTTGGTATTATAGATATATTTCCTACCAACTGCATACTGGATCCGATTTCTGTTTCGTATGTAGTCGTGCTTGGCAATTATTTACACATTTATCAGCATCCAGTTCTGCTAATATTGTCATACATGTGCGGACAACATGTAAACTATAATAAAATCATATTGAACATTAGCAAATGAGCTGTAAAATTCATTATGCGTTGGTTACTAAATCAAATGTATGAATTAACAGTCTCATTCAAGTTTACCAGTGGATGTGAGTAAATTTAGACAAGCTATGTTTAATTTACATGTACGGAAGCTTATGTAGTGAAAAATTGCGCATCTGTCAACCATTTTGAGCTGCATTTTGCATAATACTCCATTTAGAAAATGACATTTGAAGAAACATGTGTGGTTGTATTGTATTGTACATAGTGTAATACAAAAGTAGGCCGTCATCAGAAATGTTGATGACGGTAAAATTGTAAAATATGTAAACAAAATATAATTATTTACTTATTGCAAATATCTCTCTATGGTATTTTTCAGTATCATTTTTAAGTATATGCTCACCATTTTTTTATTGAATTTGGCCTGACCATAGTCAAGATATACTATTTATAAAAAGTACACCTAAAAATCCAAGATGGCTGCTTTCTTTCACAGTAAAAATCTGAAAAAAAAATATGGGGTATCATGCTTACCAATATTGACATACTGTGTAAATTTCAACTTGATTGGTAAAGAATAAATAAAAGTGATTTTTCTGGGTAAATTCTTGCCTTATGTATTAAGACCGTTTGACTGTTTTGCTTCAGAGTCAAGATGCGTCCAGTGTGTACCATCAGACACATGTGATGCAGACGTCATCTGACCACCCGGTACATGTCCGGTCCACGTATGACACGCCACCTGTCTACAAGATACACCCACACTCAGAGGTGAGACAATCACTCAGTATTAAAGGCCATTTCCTTTTCTGCTCGTGGCGTCTGACGCAGCGCATGACTCAGTCTAGTAACTTCATCACAGTGTAATTATAGTTCCGGCCAAAGAATGTGGAAACGATATGTTGATTATGACAAACAAAGACCCATGTGGCGTATCAACATTTTTGATCTGTGAACAACATACACTGTTGATAAGAAGTCAGTGTTAGACGCAGTCTGTCTGCAGAGAAACAAAGGTATCAATGAAGATATCACGGTGTAGGCTGAATTGAACGTCTGCCAAAATTGTATTGTTTGAAATCTATTAAGAAATGGAGATACGGACATGTATCGCACATTTCATCGCCATGTACAACAACAGGCATGGTTAATTGAACATCAGCCAAGACTGCTTTGTCTGGAATCTATCAGGGAATAAAGATATCAATGTTATCTTACCACAACATTTCCACACATATGAGCATGTTTAATTGAATGTTCGCCAAGACTCTTTAGTTTGAAATTTATCAAGAAATACATTACCAGATATCAATATATTTTTGTTTTATATCTACAAAAATGTCTCGTTAACTTAACCTCTGCCAAAATTCTACAGTCTGACATAATATGTTTTGCATGCTCAATGATATATAATTATATATCATGGTCAAATAGTAGTGGTTAGCTTTCTCTTAGGCTATGTGGTCACATAAGAAATGCACACCCTGGGGTGGGACTATTACACTATGTTAATTCAAAAGAGATAAAATTACATGCGAGAGCCAATGGCTTGACACTCTAACAACCATTTGTATGTTAAGAGAGAAAGATGGGTGAGATTTGCCCCATCAAAACATAACATGATCTCCTCCTACCAAAAGGGAATTAAACATCCCTGGGATGTGACAGCCACCATTAAAGGGCTCTTATCTCATTTCCTGATTCCAACAGTGCTGTCGCTGATTAGGGGTTTATATTGGAAAAAGAGAGTAACAGTGCCCGGCACCTTATATTATAGATGATTAATGTGCCGAAATAGGCAGTATTTCGATCAGAAATCATGTTTCACCGAAATCACAACAGCATCAACTAAAACCAACGTGCCAGATAGCTGAAACAAAACTCCACAAAGTACATCATCTGTTGTAACATAATCCTCCCAGTGACAGGTAAACTGTCAGGTGGAACAGCGACTTCTTACAAGATCCACCTGCGTGGTGCAGATTTTATCATCAGGTGTATTAAAGTAAGGTTGAAGCACACCTTTGTTGTGGTGCTGATTTCTTGCACCCGGTAAAAGCGTGGAGACTCTTCACCAAGGTGATACTTCCTTCAGTTTATGTGCAATGCACCGCCCTTTAACAGTCGCCTCTGTGACCATCAAAGTTATCTGATTGACTGCTTTCTTCCTGTGCTCATGTGGCAGGACCTGGGCTGATAGAGGAGGTCTATTAGTATATCTGAGCTGTATTGTAATTATTTGATATTTCTGCCATTTGTGTTGAAGATTGTGTCTACAATCTCTACATCAAACACCTCCTAGAATGTGGAAGTCACTATAAATGTCCTAAAACAGTACCAATTCAACTGAAGCTTCAACTCTGTCAGTGTGATGGCGTATTACTGGCAGGTGTCTGATCATTTGAAGGGGACCTTTCGAGTTGATCCTGTGATCTTAATTCCATGATATGTGGGATCCTTAATTAAGGCCTGTGTGATGCAGTCACCCCCAATTCACAATGTCAGGTGATCTTCATCCATATAGTATGAAAATGTGCTTTGTAATCCTGAAGCATGAGCACTGTGATCCTCCTCTCCTATGATCTTCAATTCCTCCATTCCTCACACCTGTGATCCTCAATTCCTTACACCAGTGGTCCTCCATTCCTCACACCTGTGATCCTCTGTACCTCACACTTGTGATCCTCCATACCTCACACATATGATCCTCCATACCTCGCACCTATGATCCTCCATTCCTCACAGCTGTGATCCTCCATTCCTCACACCTGTGATCCTCCATTCCTCACATTTGATCCTCAATTCCTCACACCTATGATCCTCCATACCTCACACCTATGATCCTCCATTCCTCACAGCTGTGATCCTCCATTCCTCACACATGTAATCCTCCATTCCTCACACCTGTGATCCTCCATTCCTCACACCTGTGATCCTCCATTCCTCACACATGTGATCCTCCATTCCTCACACCTGTGATCCTCCATTCCTCACACCTGTGATCCTCCATTCCTCACACCTGTGATCCTCCTTTCCTCACACCTGTGATCCTCCATTCCTCACACCTGTGATCCTTCATTCCTCACACCTGTGATCCTCCATTCCTCACACCTGTGATCCTCCATTCCTCACACCTGTGATCCTCCATTCCTCACATTTGATCCTCGATTCCTCTCACATGTGATCCTCCATTCCTCACACCTGTGATCCTCCATTCCTCACTCCTGTGATCCTCTGTACCTCACACTTGTGATCCTCCATACCTCACACATATGATCCTCCATACCTCACACCTATGATCCCCCATTCCTCACACCTGTGATCCTCCTTTCCTCACACCTGTGATCCTTCATTCCTCACACCTGTGATCCTTCATTCCTCACACCTGTGATCCTCCATTCCTCACACATGTGATCCTCCATTCCTCACACCTGTGATCCTCCATTCCTCACACCTGTGATCCTCCATTCCTCACACCTGTGATCCTCCTTTCCTCACACCTGTGATCCTCCATTCCTCACACCTGTGATCCTTCATTCCTCACACCTGTGATCCTCCATTCCTCACACCTGTGATCCTCCATTCCTCACACCTGTGATCCTCCATTCCTCACATTTGATCCTCGATTCCTCTCACATGTGATCCTCCATTCCTCACACCTGTGATCCTCCATTCCTCACTCCTGTGATCCTCTGTACCTCACACTTGTGATCCTCCATACCTCACACATATGATCCTCCATACCTCACACCTATGATCCCCCATTCCTCACAGCTGTGATCCTCCATTCCTAACACCTCTGATCCTCTGTACCTCACACCAGTGGTCCTCCATTCCTCTCACATGTGATCCTCCATTCCTCACACCTGTGATCCTCAATTCCTCTCCCATGATCCTTCATTCTTCACCTGTGATCCTCAGTTCCTCTCCTATGATCCTCCATTCCTCACACAGTGATCCACTTCCTGATCCAATGATCCTCCATTCACACTCATGCTCTTCCTCTTCCTCCAGGCCCTCACGTTGGAGCAGGATCGTCTCCACGACTCCGCGGAGACAGTCAGCTCCAGCGACGCTTCCAACACAGACAGTGGCCGAGGACCGAGTGAGGAGGGAGACTCCAACGGCTTCAAGCGACCTCCAGGTCAGTTCAAGGAGTCACTGACTTGTGTTAACTTTGTTCATGTCTGGAATAAATCATAGACAATTGAAGCAAACTTCACTTTAGAAAGTGATACCCTGAAATCAATCTTGTATAATTTTTAAGAGAGTAAGTAAATTAGTTAGCACAATATACTAAAATGGTAAAAAATTATTTAGATGTCGGTTGGTGCTTTTAAACAGTTTACATAATATAACAAAATACATATATCAGTCCATGTCATATGCATAGGGAAGCCATTGTGATAATTTGTTGTTAATTTTTGTGAAATGTTTTTAATTTAATAGATTGTAATTGTGTGAAACAGAATGTTTCCATTTAATTGCATTAATATAATACATTATTTTTTTCCCAGTTTTAAAATGTAGTATTATTCCTATTACACAAAAGCCATTGACTATTAATTTGTACCCCTTTCAAACATTGTATATGCTAACCTGTAGTATTGTAGGTAAATTGTTTTATTTGTACTGCGTTTATTGTTGGCAGTGTTCTGAATAAACTTTCATTCATTATCTTCTCCTTAGGTTATTTGAGCACACGTCATGTTGCACCAAAGGAAACTACACACATCGGCTTAGGGAGCTACAGAGTGTCAGCGCAGTCTCCCAAACCATCACCTCGGTACAACCAGCAACATCAGCAGCAGACGCACAGCACATCAGTACAAAGTGATCCATATTCACGGGATCCAAGCACAACTCACCGTCTTCCAACAACAACTTATACCCCAGACAGACTTCATAAACCTAGCCATTGCCAGGCAAGGAACAGTTTCCATGGTGACACCATGCAGGATATTTGTATCCATGGTAACAAACAGAGAACTGCCAATAGTTTCCATGGCAACACACCAGTGCATCATGGGAACTTAAATGCTGCCCATTTGCAGTGTAGTGATCACGCAGTACAGCAGCATATGGCAGGGAGGCAAACTTCTCCGTTGAAGCAACACACTGTATTACGGCAGCCGAACCTGAGAGATATTGCAGAGATGAATGAAGAAAGACAAGGATGCTCGGGAGAAACTTGTCAGCATGTAGCTGGAGATCACGTCTTTCAAGGTGTCATTGTTTAAAGGCAGATATATCTCCACTGAAGCCTTGCACTATATTGAAAGAACTAAATTAAAGATAATATATTGAATAGATTGTTCATGGTTCCAAGAATGGTTTATTGTAGTATAATTTAACTTACTTTGGAGCTTAATTGTCGAAGATGAGTACGACGTTTCGATCCGTCATCTACGGGCCTTGTTCACGTACTGGTGTCGCGTGTGTTGCCTCAGATTTCGGCGGAGAGGCAAAACACATGACACCAGTACGTGAACAAGGCCCGTAGATGACGGGTCAAAATGTTGTACTCATCTTTGACAATTAAGCTTCAAAGTAAGTTAAATTATACTACAATAAAGATAATATGTCAACATTTAAAATGACAGATACGAATGTTATGTCAAATTGTGACAGGATATTGTGTGACTTTTTTAGGATGTTATTGTGTAAAATATAATGTTACCCTTTAATTGGATTAATGTTTTTTTAAATAATTTCCCCTGTTTTTTAAGGTAAATACAGTATGTCTTATCCCAATAAAAAAATTGGGAATGGGTGCTCTCCATAAATGTGTCCAGAAAATTATTATCTCTGAGCAATTATTTCACTAAACATGCACATTACAAGTCGACAAGTCTGAGAGATATTTTGGTTGGATGCTTGTTAATTAATACACAATGTTTACAACACATTTCAGTAATACTTTTGTCATACAGAAAGTTCGAGTTCTGGCACAGTGATAAAAATGTAGGTTACTTTGTAAAATGTGACCTTTAACAGTGCAATTATTGTGAATCTTGTATTAACATTCACATTAACGAAAATAGTGTAGTGTATATATTCATATGCAGCATTTTTATTTATATCAGTCGCTATGATTTTGTGGTATTTTGTTTAGTATTAATTCAGCTAGTCAGTTGAGTGGTGAAAATAGGATACAAAAGTAATGTGAACAGTTTAGAACATGTCGTTGTTCAGTTTTGAGTGTCATGTTGTACGTTTCATAAATAGACTTGAGTATCAATAGACAAAGCATGTTTTTTGCTGAAATGGAATTATTTTCAGCCAGTGCTGCCGAGTGTGAAACTTGATGAATGTGTACAGTATGTGTTTATGTAAATATAAAGAGCAAGTACCAATGTAATTTAATTTGTTGTTTGTGTTGATTGTTACAATATAGAGCATCATGCGTCTACATAAAATGTACAAAATCACTTTTTATTGGTAACAATGTTGTTCTATTGACATGTTTCAATATTTATTTCCATTTGAATCTGACATATAATTAATGCATCCAACATATATATATATATATATATATATATATATATATATACATATATATATATATATATATATATATATATATATATATATACACATATCACTAATATCACTACTTAGATTTAACAATACAAGATTGCCACCTAGAGAATTAACTCTAGATGGCAGATGGACTAGGAAGCCCTTCTTACGTATATGTTGATTAATTAAAAAAAATTATAAAAACAAATAATGGAAGAATTACTACCCACTAACTGCGACTGTGCACATTCATTATGTGTAAATAAAATCCAATTCATCTTGTGTGTGTGCGTGTGCGTGTGCGTGTGCGTGCGTGCGCGCGCGCGCAAGCTTATCTAATTAAAGTTGCAGTAATATTGTAAATTATTTTATATAAGTATATACGAGATATTTTGCATGTTGCCAAATAAAAATATAGGTACATTTCACAATCATTTTATTCTAATACAGCCATTGCCCCGAGTTAATCCAAATAAAAATGTTTTATCCAATGAGCAAGAAATTGCCAAAAGCAAAAATCACTCGTTCGAAGCCTATTAATTAGTATTTACGAACCGATACATAAAATAGTGACCTGTTCCCTTATTCTTTAACGGACTGATTCAACTGATTGAAATAATACCCAAATGTGACTTAGGCTTAACTAGTTGCAGCAAAATTACTCCGCAAGCCTGCGTTTGTAAACTGAATATCAGCAATGGTTAGTACTTCATAAATTAACATCTGTATTACAGACTGTAATCCGCGGTTTCGTTTATTTTCCGAGAAATGGTCATAACAGTGGCGCCGCTTGGTGGACAGAGAACGAGTTAACAGATGGAAGTTAGTCAACTGGTATCGCCCTCTATTAGATCGTGTGGGTTTAACTGTAACAGTAGTGACGCATTACGACTGCAGTTAATTAGTCGGATTATTAGAAAGATTAGATATACCGAAGATTATACAATGGGATACACTTAAAGTTTCAACAAACGTAATTTAATCATTCATACGACCAACGAAAAACCAGTGTATAATGTTACTGATGTTTGTAACACGCTCTTTCGTCACTGGCCGGTTAGCTCAGTTGGTTAGAGCGTCGTGCTAATAACGCGAATGTCGTGGGTTCGATCCCCATATCGGCCATAAAGACAACTTTTTCTACGTTTGATATTTTTACTGTTTACATCATTATACAATTTTTATTATTCTGATTTTGTGTGATTAACTCAAGGTCTTGTTTCAGTACGAAGTTATGCAGAGGCGAATCCATAGCTTGGCTAGATAATAAGCAGGTATTACAGTAACAGTTTCTATAAGTAAACCTATTTCCAGCCATCAGTCTCGTCTCGACACCCTTCAGGCACCTCCAATAGACAACACACACACCACCACCCCAGTCCCTCTCCACACCCCATCCCTACCACACCCCCACCCTCCCCCATCATTGACTTGTCCTTTTCCTCATCCACCCCACCCTAATCCCATATTCCCATGCACACATACTCTTATTCCACTTCCAGATAACACGATTAAGAGAGCCATCCTGAAACCGACCATCTTCTAGTGCGTGATGCCCCAGTAGGGGTCTAGCACTATACTGAATCAGAATCGGAATCGGAATCAGAATCGGAATCGGAATCGGAATCGGAATCGGAATCGGAATCGGAATCGGAATCGGAATCGGAATCGGAATCGGAATCGGAATCGGAATCGGAATCGGAATCGGAATCGGAATCGGAATCGGAATCGGAATCGGAATCGGAATCGGAAGCAGTAATAATAATAATACACTTTATTTAGACACTAAAATCCAAAGTACAAACTCTGTTCGGTAGTGTTGACAACATTAAAACATCCTAAGAAATAAATAAAATAAAAGTACAAGTAAAACATATGAGAACGTTTATCTAAATCAGTGTTGTACAGAACTACAAGAGAAACTAAAATTAAACAGAGATGGCATTGTTGTAGTCTATATCATATGTCAATGTAGTCAAGAACATATACATATATATATATACATATATATATATATATATATATATATATATATATATATATATATATATATATATATATATATATATATGTATGTATGTATGTATGTATGTATGTAAGTATGTATGTATGTATGTAAAGTAGCAGAATAAATAAATATATAATAATATACATAGTACTTAATTTTTAACAAATGACTACAGCAATGTAATAGTTGTGTCAATTGTAATTATTTAAAACTCAAATATATGTTAATTTTTAAACTATTAATTAATAAATAATTAAAATGACATGCTGGTTGAGCTAATTAAGAGTAAATAAGTAAATAAATAAAAATATAAAAGGGTGAAAGGTGTAGAAAAACTAGACATTAAAAGCAATCTTGAAATAATAAGTCTTAAGGTGTGTTTTAAACTTGTTCATGCACACTGTAGAACGCAAGTCCTCAGGTAGTGCGTTCCAAAGAGTTGGTCCTGCACGAGAGAATGAGCGGCGTCCATAACGTTCGAGGTTGTGCCGAGGAACCACTAGCAACGCGCGGTCTGCAGATCGCAGATCACGTACGGTGTGATCAGCGAGGCAATGTACGCCGGCGTCCGCTCGTGTAGGGCGCGAAACACAATGACCATTATCTTGTACTCGATGCGATACTTCACTGGCAACCAGTGCAGTTGTTTCAATGCGGCCGTCATGCTTCGCCGGTCACCGCGCCTGAGCCGCTGCACTACTCTGGCCGCCGAGCGCTGCGCCATCTCAAGGCGGTGCAAGAGGCGGTCCGAGATGCCATACAGGACTGCATTTCCGTAGTCTAGCCGTGATGTGACGAGGGCGTGGATGAGAGTCTTGCATGCTGCAGTTGTCAGACTTGTTCGTATTTTGGCAATACGAAATAAATTTGAGTATGCAGCACGGCAGACGTTCGATACTTGCGCTGACATGTCAAGTCGGCTGTCAAGTAAAACGCCTATATCACGAACAGTTAGCGGCAGTGATATAGATGACCCGTGTTACAACCGATAATGTAATAATCGCCCGTTAATGTAATAACTACCCGATAATGTAATAAAATCAACCGATAATGTAATAACCGCCCGTTAATGTAATAAAATCAACCGATAATGTAATAAACTTACTACCCGATAATGTAATAATTTTCGCCCGTTAATGTAATAAACTCCTCTTGCCTGATAATGTAATAACTTTCGCCCGTTAATGTAATAACGTACATATTTCACGTAGGACTTAGTCGTTTTCGTGGATTTCATGTTGATTTCTTGCACTTAGTCCATTTTTCTGTCGCCTATTTCGCAATACTGCCATGTTTACTAATGGGTAGTAGTAATCTTTTTAGATTAAATCCAATATGTTGATTCCAAACCTGAAGTCAGATTTGTCAGGTCAGAATTTTGAGTTATACATTTTCGCACCATGTTATACATTCTCGCACCATTTACGAATGATGCTTTGCTATAATGTTAGGGTATCTAATGCCGCAGGCTTGGTGTTCGCCGGTTCGATGCTAGTTTGAAAGCCAGGTTAAGAAATGGTTGATTAAATAATGTTTTATTAAGGATTTATTACGTAGTTTGTTGACACTTTCGTGTCCACATATTCTCGTATGAAGATGTATCGATCAAATGATATATGCACACACATATTTGGCCTATTTCGTCTATTTTTCATCTATTATATATATATATATATATATATATATATATATATATATATATATATATATATATATATATATATATAATATATGAAAAATAGATGAAATAGGCCAAATGGCCAAACTGCACAATATATCACTTCTATGACCTTTGTCATTTCAATTACCCGAATGTATTTGTCTGTCCGGGTATTTATTTATGCACATATATATATATATATATATATATATATATATATATATATATATATATATATACATATATACATATATACATATATACATATACACATATACACATATACACATATACACATATACACATATACATATATACATATATACATATATACATATATACATGTATACATGTATACATGTATACATATATACATATATACATATATACATACATACATACATACATACATATATACATATATACATATATACATATATATATATATATATATATATATATATATATATATATATATATATATATATATATATATATATATATAAGTTTATGTCTTGGTATATGAAAAGAGAAACTAGCAGTGAGGAGAAGAATTCCCATTTTGCGATGAGTAGCCTACTATGGCTATGGCGTCCGAGTAATACCCTTGTACCCACAAGTCCGCGCTTTATGGTAGTCTACCCCAACGCCCGATCTATCTTAACAATGCCGAATATGAGTAGTCTACCATAAAGAGTGGACGTAGAGTACGCAAAAAAATGTGGGAACGCTTTCGGCACGCACACGTGATAATGGAAAGACACCAAAAAAGACCGCGGGAACGGGAACACGTGGTCCTGGTCTTGGGAGGCGGGAAAACATGAGTATATAAATATGTTGGCGGGCAATACCAGTATTGGCGAGCTACTCCATACCTAAGGTATATCTTCACGTCAGCGATGTAGGAAAGAGAGCAAGTTACACGAAAGAAAAAAAGAGAAGAACAATTTCCATTCGAAGGTGAGTAAAATGGCGCAACGCGTCTTGCAAATGTGTCGGTCATATTGAATGTTGATGTAAATCTTCTATGGAATAGGCAATTTATATGTGATTGCCTTTGTAGGACTTATGGCCTGTCTGTGAAAAGACCAGTGCTATCGGACGGAATCATACCGGAGCATCGCAAGGATGAGTTATTTCTAAAGTTTTTTTCTCGATTTATACGAACGAAATATCACTTTCTTAGTATTGCTAGCAAACTGATTTCTAACTTGTCAGTTAAGTCGGAATACTCGTTAGCTTCAAGTACCTGGATAAGTGAACCCGGGGTTGGTTATCACACGGATTGGTTGTCACAAACAAGTAGTGCATCTCCTAGAAAGCGAGAACACTGCAATGATCGTTTAGTAAATGTGAATCCCCATTTGTATTTTTTTTTATCCGCAACTGAATATTGAAGCGCTTGCGACGTCTTTCGTTTTGTTTATGTAAAGTAAAGTATATATACGTTATTATAATTTTAGTTGTGCTTGACTAAATTGTAATATAGAATACTTACGTTATGATCAGTATTTTATAAACCGTTTTGGTTAGATTCATATAATGGGTACCTATCATATTCATGTCCAAATATGTCGTCCTGAAATGGTCTACGATTCCAACAAACATTTGTTTTGACGTAGCATGTGAGTAAAATTGATTAATTACGCTTAACGTGACACTTTTTTATATAGCGTTTAGCTATTTAATAGAAATTTAGCTTATCTTATAACATTTTGTGACAAACACACCCACATTGTGTGACAACCAAACAGGGTGTCGCGTAGACTCACAAAAGAGAATCTTTTTGAATAAAAAAATATACTATTTTTAATAAGGGTACATCTATATTAATATTCGTACATGAATTATAGATTGCAATTAATCTTAATAACAATAATGCTCAAGGTAACATTAATTATAAAGAATAAAATAGGGAAAATTCGAAAAAGTATGACAACTATCCCCTGTCTGCCTGCTTTATTAGATCAAAGCTTTGACATACGTCAGTCAGCCATTTCATTTATCTTATCTACTGAGATTTTATAGAAAACATTTCGATATTTAAATACTTATTTACATGGCACGGCAATGACTCAAACTTAACACTGTGTCTGTTAACTTAGCCAAAACTAAATACTTGGTTTCTAAAACAGCCAGTAACCTTTACTCCTCCAGTAATATCGTAGGTAACGGTATTATTGATAGTGTCAATAATATATCAAATACATAGTACTTCATAATATAAAGATTATGACATACTATATATGTTATTGACATATATAAGCATATATATATATATATATATATATATATATATATATATATATATATATATATATATATATATATATATATATTTACATACAATAGCCGAATTATCCAGCCGTGCTTGAGGACCTAAAGCAGTCTTCCGCAATAACACCGTTTGAAAATTACAATCCCATTAATCTGTTCGGGATCGGTTCATTTATGCTATGCACAAAGTATCCTAGATAGATATCCCCTCATTTACATAGCGCGAAGCCTAATTTAACCAAACTGTGCCAAGAATAACTGTGACGAAATCAAAGTGAGTGATATGGCACAGGCAGACAGAGTTACATTAAATAACTCGGCAGTCCATCCACAATGCAAACAAATATATTTTGCAATACTCGGTTACATTTTACATTTGTTTGCGCAAGCCTTTGCCGACTAGTTCGGTATTCCATGGTTTCGCCCGTTTACCTCTCAATTGTTCCTCAGGTTACTATTACTAATTGAGACTGACCAGAGGTGTGTTACGCGCTCCGTGACCAAGTTGTGTTTTCTTCTGTTTTTATGCGTGCTTTGCCTTGTCTGAGCACTGCGCTGACGTATAATGACTTAATGATTGTGACAGTCATCCCTTTCCCCGTTTTCCTTTTTCATGGTTTCTTGATGGTGATGCGATATGTCCATCATATATTTCATAATCTACTGATGTTGCCCTGCCCAGGTCCAATTCCATTTTCTGACTTGTTCAATCAAGTACTTGACCTTTGCCTTTCGCATTCTCAATATGTTTCCTTTCTATCCCGGTATGGTATGTTTGACATACTTCTTTCCATCGTTATGTATGGGGTTGTTAGCTTGTTAATTGTAGTCTTATATAAAAATGTATAAATCTACGAACCATCCACATGGACACATTATATCACATGCACAATATCAGGCGATACATGCAAATTTAGTATCCCATTATATCACATGCACAATATCATGCGATACATACAAATTTAGTATAGGCAGAGAGGCGGTGTCTTTTGGTAATGTGTGTACACGAAAGTGTCAACAAATTACATAATGGAACATTCTTTAATCAAGCATTTCTTAATCTGGCTTTCAAAATAGCACTGAACAGGCAAACACCAAGCCTACGGCATTAGATACCCTAACATTATAGCTTGGAGAGGGAAACCGTCATTCGTAAATGGTGCGAGAATGTATAACATGGTGCGAAAATATATAATCCAACAATCTGATCTGCTGCGACGAATCTAATTTCAGGTTTGGAATCAACATATTGAATTTAATCTAAAAAGATTACTACTACCCATTAGTAAACATGGCAGTATTGCGAAATATGCGACAGAAAAATGGACTAAGTGCAAGAAATCAACATGAAATCCACGAAAACGACTAAGTCCTACGTGAAATATGTACGTTATTACATTAACGGGCGAAAGTTATTACATTATCAGGCAAGAGGAGTTTATTACATTAACGGGCGAAAATTATTACATTATCGGGTAGTAAGTTTATTACATTATCGGTTGATTTTATTACATTAACGGGCGGTTATTACATTATCGGTTGATTTTATTACATTATCGGGCAGTTATTACATTAACGGGCGATTATTACATTATCGGTTGTAACAGACCCGCATACACAACGAAGAAGGCGAGTGGACAGCGGAGGAACGAAAAACGATTGCTTCGGTCTTCGCCTCGTTTAGAAGAAGGTGGTTGTAATCCAGCCACTGTCTAATATCATTCACGCATTCCTCGAGTTTTCGTTGTGCATCAGCGTGACTCGATAGCGGGCACTCAGCGTACAATTGAGTGTCGTCTGCGTATATATGATAGCGGATCTGGTGGCGATCGAAAATGTCCGTAATAGGTAAAAGGTAAATGTTAAATAGTAGTGGACCTAGGACCGAGCCCTGTGGAACACCATGTTGAGTAATCACGGGAGCAGATGTAACTTCGCGTATTTTTACTGCGTTCGTGCGGCCTACTAAGTATGAACTAAACCAAGCCAGCACTGTCTGGTTTAGTCCGATAGCACGAAGACGATGCAGGAGAGTGCTGTGGTCCAGCGTGTCAAGCGCTGCGCTGAGATCTAATAGCACAAGCAGTACGCCACGCTGTGAATCCACTGCCTGTATCAGGTCTTCATGTATTCGCACTAGCGCTGTTTCTGTGCTGTGTTTGGGCCGGTACGCGCTCTGAAATGGGTCGTTGAAGCCATTTGTGTCAAGGTAGTGGCGAAGTTCACTGGCAACGTACCGCTCTAGTGTTTTCGATAGAAAACTTAAGTTCGATATCGGACGGTAGTTTGTCAGACAGTTAACGTCGAGACCGCGTTTCTTCAGGATCGGTGTTACAATTGCGTGCTTCATGGCCGCAGGTACGATGCCGGATTCTAGTGACGAGTTAACGATGACTGTATAAACCGGTTACCGGTACTAGTATGTCGATGTTTTCTTTGAGCAGGCTCGTTGGCATCGGGTCGAGGGTGCAGGATTTCGCAGACGACTGCAAAATGGTCGTATGGCCGTATGCAGAAGAATTGCGCAATTCTGCTTTTAATTCAAGCAGACTTCAAGAAAACTATTATATATAACACTAATTCATGTTTTTTGAGCAAAATTAAATGCGTATGTCTATTATAAAATATAGACCAACGCTTGCAGTTAACACAAGAAAGCTTACAATTAACACAAGAAAACGTTTAAATTGCATGGTCTATAGGATTGTTAATCTGTGAAATTTAATTACCTAGGCCTGGGTGATCTCCCCAATCTCTTCGGAGGCCGGACTTCAGTTGGTTGATTTTTGTTTAATGTAAAGCACCACAACAATTGTGGATCTAGTGGAATAAAAATTAAATATATTACTAAGTAGTGCTATGTAGTATGTACGTACAGGGACCCCAGTGGCTTTCGGCCGTGCACTAGCATGACTGTCACCAGCCCATGTTGACTTCGCGGTATCACGTGTCAACTGATAGCGGCCGAGCGATCTTGTTCTACCAGCGTGCTCTATGTATAGCTATGGAAGTAATTGATCAGAAGAGCGTAGTCTCTGTGTCGGGCAATAGGGAGAGAGAAGTATTGATAAACATGGAGGTGCAAGACTATGGAGCATAATGGAGGTAGGGTCTTGAATGTAATGCGACTCTGATTTGATCGACAACTTGGGCGACGGACTCGGATAAGCCTAAATAAAAAATTATGTATCTTTTCATTACATAATTTTTTACTAATCCGTAATGATAGACCCTGACAAGATAGCGAAAAAGTATTCGACGTACTGGCTGCGCGAAATGGCTGCGTACGCACTCACCACGCACCACGCACCACGCACCACGCACCACGCACCACGCACCACGCACCACGCACCACGCACCACGCACCACGCACCACGCACCACGCACCACGCACCACGCACCACGCACCACGCACCACGCACCACGCACCACGCACCACGCACCACGCACCACGCACCACGCACCACGCACCACGCACCACGCACCACGCACCACGCACCACGCACCACGCACCACGCACCACGCACCACGCACCACGCACCACGCACCACGCACCACGCACCACGCACCACGCACCACGCACCACGCACCACGCACCACGCACCACGCACCACGCACCACGCACCACGCACCACGCACCACGCACCACGCACCACGCACCACGCACCACGCACCACGCACCACGCACCACGCACCACGCACCACGCACCACGAACACACTCATAATAACACATGGTAGACATGCGTCTGACAAAAAGGGCTGGCTGCGCTAGATGAAATAAGATATTCCCAGACATACATTTTCAGGACATCAAAGTAGTGCGGCTAAATATGTCACATACACAATTTTTTTTAAAGCGACGCGGCGTTAACGAGCATACGAAACATAGGTTTGGTGCGGTATACAGCAATGACGTTTGTTAGATACAATATAATTATACTCGCAGGCATTTTCGTGAAGTTGAATTTATAGCATCATTATGCAAAAAATGACATTCATTATATCTCATCAAGAACAAAATTTGGATTTGTAATGTAATTGTGATGTAATTTAAACACAGTGAAAAGGCCGCTCATTTAAATGTTTTACTACAAAATGGAGCGACTGTCGAGTGAAAGGGATGCATTTTTAAAAAGTGTTTTATTTTACAGCAAAGTCATAACTTGCATTTGACCACAAAAATGCGCGTACGAGCTTCGCATGCATGCGTGCGTGTCTGTGTGCATGACGTGTGTGTGTGTGTGTGTGTGTGTGTGTGTGTGTGTGTGTGCGCGCGCGTGCGTGCGTGCGTGCGTGCGTGCGTGCGTGCGTGCGTGCGTGTGTGCGTGCGTGCATACGTATATGCAAGTGCTAACACTCCCAGTTGCTCAGGAAAATATTCATATAGTAGTGAATGAGCAGAGAATCATGAAACATAACTGTTTTTCTACGACATTTCATGAATGATCCTACAGCTGTAGGATCCTCATATGTCACAAGAAAAATGTCTCTTGCAGTAATGTGTGCGGCACGGCACACCCGTGACGCAACATGTCGCGAAAAACAGTTATGCGTCAACGTGATAAACATACATCTGCTTCTTTTGCAATAGAATTTTTCATTTACACGTTTTTACACGACATGTTTCAAAATGGCGTGGGAAAAGTGAGAATGTCCTGCGACTGACGGTCAAAGAAACCGTCGCCAAAGTAGTTTAGATTTATCTGTCAACACGAAGAAGGAACAATGCACTAGAACGACAAGTGCAATACTTTATTTTACAGAAAAATTTACTATTCTTTTCACGCAGAGAACTACAAAAGTATGATCAACGGACGTTCGGTCGTGTTCTAAATTATTCTCAAAAGGACACGAGACTAGGTCAATATGTAGGACAGAGTTTAAAGTTTGCTTAATTACACATGTAAAACATTAAAAGCATCCCCAGTTCTAAAGACTATACTAAAGCTGTAAAGTTTATTGTCCAAATAATCGTAATTTCAAACGTACTATAATTGGTCGAAATATCTGTTGTTGTCTATAGTCAGTATTTTTTATTTATACTTCACTGATTAAAGTTACGCTAAAACTGTTGTGCAAACTACACCATAAGCAAACACACTCGCGCACGCACGCCTGCACGGACGTGCACGCACACTCGCGCGCACACGCACACGTATACAAACGTACACAAACACGCACACACACACGCGCATACCCACGCATATGCACACATACACTGTACACTTGTCAAAAAGACACC
>OZ024860.1:15911477-15913977 GCA_964017155.1 Oasisia sp. SBJ-2009
CGTCCGTCCGTCCGTCCGTCCGTCCGTCCGTCCGTCCGTCCGTCCGTCCGTCCGTCCGTCCGTCCGTCCGTCCGTCCGTCCGTCCGTCCGTCCGTCCGTCCGTCCGTCCGTCCGTCCGTCCGTCCGTCCGTCCGTCCGTCCGTCCGTCCGTCCGTCCGTCCGTCCGTCCGTCCGTCCGTCCGTCCGTCCGTCCGTCCGTCCGTCCGTCCGTCCGTCCGTCCGTCCGTCCGTCCGTCCGTCCGTCCGTCCGTCCGTCCGTCCGTCCGTCCGTCCGTCCGTCCGTCCGTCCGTCCGTCCGTCCGTCCGTCCGTCCGTCCGTCCGTCCGTCCGTCCGTCCGTCCGTCCGTCCGTCCGTCCGTCCGTCCGTCCGTCCGTCCGTCCGTCCGTCCGTCCGTCCGTCCGTCCGTCCGTCCGTCCGTCCGTCCGTCCGTCCGTCCGTCCGTCCGTCCGTCCGTCCGTCCGTCCGTCCGTCCGTCCGTCCGTCCGTCCGTCCGTCCGTCCGTCCGTCCGTCCGTCCGTCCGTCCGTCCGTCCGTCCGTCCGTCCGTCCGTCCGTCCGTCCGTCCGTCCGTCCGTCCGTCCGTCCGTGCGTCCGTGCGTCCGTGCGTCCGTGCGTCCGTGCGTCCGTGCGTCCGTCCGTCCGTCCGTGCGTCCGTGCGTCCGTGCGTCCGTGCGTCCGTGCGTCCGTGCGTCCGTGCGTCCGTGCGTCCGCCCGTCCGTCCGTTCGTTCGTTCGTTCGCTCGCTCGCTCGCTCGCTCGCTCGTTCACTCATTCACTCATTCACTCATTCACTCATTCACTCATTCACTCATTCACTCATTCACTCATTCACTCATTCACTCATTCACTCATTCACTCATTCACTCACTCACTCACTCACTCACCGACCCACCCACTCACTCACTCGTGCACTCGTTCACTCATTCACTCACTCACTCACTCACTCACTCACTCACTCACCCACCCACCCATCCACTCACTCACTCATTCACTCATTCACTCATTCACTCATTCACTCATTCACTCATTCACTCATTCACTCATTCACTCATTCACTCACTCACGCAGGGAGAGTTCGTCGCCGTCCTCAACGGAGTCGAGTTCCGGACACGTCACAACGACTACATGCTGAAGATGCCACATCGCACGAGCCGCCGCTACCACGTGACGGAGGACATCCCCTTCCCCGCCGTGCCTCCCGCGGTACTCCGAGAGAGGACCGTCTGGAGACAGACCCGTGAGATGCAGGCGTGGTTCCGGGCGTGGCGGAACCAGGACCACTCGACCCGAGACTACCGGAAGTACTTCAAGCCGGTGCTGTGCTACCTGGAGGGCGCGTGGATCCACACGGGCGAGGAGATCGAGGACGCGTTCAAGAGCGAGCGGCATCACTTCGACGCGCTGACGTGGTTCGAGATGGAGGAGAAGATCCGCTACAACGCCGCCACGGGCACCAAGAGCCGAGTCGAGAACTTCAGCTTCCTACCGCGTAAGATCTTACGCATGGACGGCGCTACGCCCGTCTTCGTCCAGTGGCACTATCGGATCATGTGCCACCCGCTAAACCGCGACCTCCCGCTCAACCTCTTCCGACCCGTGTGTGAGCGGGCCAATCGCCTGGCTCTCAGCGAGATCACCAACGCCGTCAACAACCCGTCCACCCGCTTTCAGCTGAACCCGCACGACACGGGGACATGGCCGCGGCGAGAGGGTCAGGTGCGGTACCAAATCCTCGACAAACTGATGGCGGAGATCCCGGGCAAGGACAACTATCCCGGCGACCTGGAAGACAGATCATTCGGCCTCCCCGCACTGAAGTACGAGCCCAGAGGTCAACCCGGAAAGCGTCGACTGAATGCCGCCTACTATCACCGCCTGTACAGCGAGACGGAGAAGGACGCCATGCGCAGGTATTACAAGTACCGCGGCTTCGCCGACGAGAACGTCTTCATGTCGATGACATCCAACCGGAAGGTGGCCGAATACACGGTGAAGTACAACTGCACGGGAAAGGGACACAGCACCAAGTGCGACTCGTCGACCCAGCGCTGGAGCTACGCCATCCCGTTGGAGATCATCTTCATGACTCCGCTGTCGTCGTGGAACCCGTACAAGATCCAGTACAAAGGCCACGAGCTGTCGAAGCTCGGCAAGACGGTGGAGGCGCACGGTCGGGACGGCGGCTTGAGTCGAGCGAAGGCGTACGACGGGGCCAACAACAAGTGGTACAGCCTCACCCCGCCCGCCTTCTACTGCGGGAAGGAACCGAAGGCCGACGCCGCAGACACGACGAAGGACATCCTCGGGATGCTGACACGCAGAGGCCGCGTGGTGAAGACGCGCATCAGTGGACATCGCGTTATCCTGCCGAGAATTCGCGGTGTCGGCGCTCTCCGTCAGCGCTGGCCCATCATGCCCGTGTACTCCGACGGCGACCCCGTCATGAAGGAACTGCAGGCGCTCATTGATGTCAAACACAAATGTATTTAAGAACGGTGTCG
>OZ024860.1:15918977-15973977 GCA_964017155.1 Oasisia sp. SBJ-2009
GGAAGAGAGGGGAGAGAGGGGAGAGAGGGGAGAGAGGGAAGAGAGGGGAGAGAGGGGAGAGAGGGGAGAGAGGGGAGAGAGGGGAGAGGGGGAGAGGGGGAGAGGGAGAGAGGGGAGAGAGGGGAGAGAGGGGAGAGAGGGGAGAGAGGGGAGAGAGGGGAGAGAGGGGAGAGAGGGGAGAGAGGGGAGAGAGGGGAGAGAGGGGAGAGAGGGGAGAGAGGGGAGAGGGGAGAGAGGGGGAGAGGGGAGAGAGGGGAGAGAGGGGAGAGAGGGGAGAGAGGGGAGAGAGGGGAGAGAGGGGAGAGAGGGAAGGGAGGGAAGAGAGGGGAGAGAGAGGGAGAGAGGGGAGAGAGGGGAGAGAGGGGGAGAGGGGAGAGAGGGGAGAGAGGGGAGAGAGGGGAGAGAGGGGGAGAGAGGGGAGAGGGGGAGAGGGGAGAGAGGGGAGAGAGGGGAGAGAGGGGGAGAGAGGGGAGAGAGGGGAGAGAGGGGAGAGAGGGGAGAGAGGGGAGGAGAGAGGGAAGGGAGGGGAGAGAGGGGAGAGAGGGGAGAGAGGGGAGAGAGGGGAGAGAGGGGAGAGAGGGGGAGAGGGGGAGAGGGGAGAGAGGGGAGAGAGGGGAGAGAGGGGAGAGAGGGGGAGAGGGGGAGAGGGAGAGAGGGGAGAGAGGGGAGAGAGGGGAGAGAGGGGGAGAGGGGGAGAGGGGAGAGAGGGGAGAGAGGGGAGAGAGGGAGAGAGGGGAGAGAGGGGAGAGAGGGGAGAGGGGAGAGAGGGGGAGAGGGGGAGAGGGGAGAGAGGGGAGAGAGGGGAGAGAGGGAGAGAGGGGGAGAGGGGAGAGAGGGGAGAGAGGGGAGAGAGGGGAGAGAGGGGAGAGAGGGGGAGAGAGGGGAGAGAGGGGAGAGAGGGGAGAGAGGGGGGAGAGAGGGAGAGGGGAGAGAGGGGAGAGAGGGGAGAGAGGGGAGAGAGGGGAGAGAGGGGAGAGGGGGAGAGGGGGAGAGGGGAGAGAGGGGACAGAGGGGAGAGAGGGAGAGAGGGGAGAGAGGGGAGAGAGGGGAGAGAGGGAGAGAGGGGAGAGAGGGAGAGAGGGGAGAGAGGGGAGAGAGGGGAGAGAGGGAGAGAGGGGAGAGAGGGGGAGAGGGAGAGAGGGGAGAGAGGGGAGAGAGGGGAGAGAGGGGAGAGAGGGAGAGAGGGGAGAGAGGGGAGAGAGGGGAGAGAGGGAGAGAGGGAGAGAGGGGAGAGAGGGAGAGAGGGAGAGAGGGAGAGAGGGGAGAGAGGGAGAGAGGGAAGATAGGAAAGAGAGGGAAGAGAGAGAAGAGAGAAAAGAAAGAAAGAGAGTAAAGAGAGGAAGGAGAGAGACCGAGTGACCCCGGTGAGGCATACTCATAGGTAATGCTACAGTTTTCAAAACATGATTATTGTGATTAGATTATATACTACCATTGGTAATCGCCAACGCATTAGTATCTACAATGCAATTGTGTTTGTGTGTGTAATTTAACACGGTAACGTTTGTTACAAAAAATCATCATCAAATATATCTATCTACCAATAATAGACACGCCTTTGAATATATCCTTCTGCAGCAAAGGTATGACATTCAAATATTCTAACTGGTAGACTGTAATTAATTCGTGAAAACAAATTGTAAATAATTAAGAAAGTTCTTAGTAGGATAAACAAATCACACCAAAACTGACCTAACATTATTTCAGATAGATAGCTGCGAACTAAGAACTGGCCATTCCTTGCCGATCGATTCTAACCAGAATGAAGAACTGGCAATTACGTGTCAATTGCAGGTCTATGCACAGTTCTGTGTGCGCGCACGCCCACGTATTCGTGTAGATAGTTATTGAATTAACAATGACAGTAGATCATGAGATAATTTACCACGGCAACTACGTTTCATAGCCAACAGAGTAGTTTGTGTTTGTTGATCGAGCGCTCTAGACCGGTTGCGTTTATGAGAATCGGCACAAGCTCACGCTTCAACATTTGAATAACTACGAATAAATCGGTAAGTTTTTCGACGAAGAGTATGGTAGCGCAATGCAGTAACATTGACGATGAAGCTGTATATTATATTCAAAGGAAGAACAAACTGATCACTGGATTATTCAACATGTACAAACACGCCACAGTATTGTCCGTAGGCCTGCCTACAGCCCGATACTCTGTGTTGTGTCAAACGTGGTTTTCTTTCTTAGGGGAAGTTAGAACCAGTTGAAACTAAACTTTAATGTTTTATTGCCATTGTGGACAGGTCCCGGTAGATACTGATACTGTTCTGCACCTTGTACAAGTAGTTGTTTGACTAAAAGTGACCATGTACTTCACAAGCTGTCAATGACGTTCCAGGTAATACAGTTTTTACTGACCCAATAAAAATATACGTAAAGCAATGTTCATACGAATTACCTACAGCTCAAGTTATAAAATAATATTACATTAGTACCGCTGTGCAGCAAACTGCCAAGTAATTGCGTAGGAAATAACAGAAATGTAATTATAAGTGATTATGAATTGTTACTGTAGGTAAGAGAGGGAAGAGAGGGAAGAGAGGGAAGAGAGGGAAGAGAGGGGAGAGAGGGAAGAGAGGGGAGAGAGGGGAGAGAGGGGAGAGAGTGGGAGAGAGGGGAGAGGGGAGAGAGGGGGAGAGGGGGGAGAGGGGAGAGAGGGGAGAGAGGGGAGAGAGTGGGAGAGGGGGGAGAGGGGAGAGAGGGGAGAGAGGGGAGAGAGGGGAGAGAGGGGAGAGAGGGGAGAGAGGGGAGAGAGGGGAGAGAGGGGAGAGAGGGGAGAGAAGGAAGACATGGAAGAGAGGAAAGAGAGGAAAGAGAGGGAAGAGAGAGAAGAGAGAAAAGAAAGAAAAGAGAGAAAAGAGAGTAAAGAGAGGAAGGAGAGAGACCGAGTGACCCCGGTGAGGCATACTCATAGGTAATTCTACAGTTTTCAAAACATGATTATTGTGATTAGATTATATACTACCATTGGTAATCGCCAACGCAATTAGTATCTACAATGCAATTGTGTTTGTGGTGTAATATAACACGGTAACGTTTGTTACGAAAAATCATCATCAAATATATCTATCTACCAATAATAGACACGCCTTTGAATATGTCATTCTGCAGCAAAGGTATGACATTCAAATATTCTAACTGGTAGACTGTAATTAATTCGTGAAAACAAATTGTAAATAATTAAGAAAGTTCTTAGTAGGATAAACAAATCACAGTCAAAACGGACCTAACATTATTTCAGATAGATAGCTGCGAACTAAGAACTGGCCATTCCTTGCCGATCGATTCTAACCAGAATGAAGAACTGGCAATTACGTGTCAATTGCAGGTCTAGGCACAGTTCTGTGTGCGCGCACGCCCACGTATTCGTGTAGATAGTTATTGAATTAACAATGACAGTAGAGATTATTTGCCACGGCAACTACGTTTCATAGCCAACAGAGTAGTTTGTGTTTGTTGATCGAGCGCTCTAGACCGGTTGCGTTTATGAGAATCGGCACAAGCTCACGCTTCAACATTTGAATAACTACGAATAAATCGGTAATTTTTTCGACGAAGAGTATGGTAGCGCAATGCAGTAACATTGACGATGAAGCTGTATATTATATTCAAAGGAAGAACAAACTGAACACAGGATTATTCAACATGTACAAACACGCCACAGTATTGTCCGTAGGCCTGCCTACAGCCCGATACTCTGTGTCAAACGTGGCTTTCTTTCTTAGGGGAGGCTAGAACCAGTTGAAACTAAACTTTAATGTGTTATTGCCATTGTGGACTGGTCCCGGTAGATACTGATACTGTTGAGCACCTTGTATAAGTAGTTGTTTGACTAAAAGCGACCCTGTACTTCACAAGCTGTCAGTGACGTTCCATGTAATACAGATAAATGTGCTCGCTCTTGCGTGTCCTCGGCCAGGTAATGAACAGCGCTGCAAAAGTCATTGCCCGGGCCTTATGGCAGCTGTATATCATTGCCAGGCCTCACGCGGTCGGAATGAGCGGACGAAGTATTGTTGCATATGATTAATCTTGTGTGTCTTCCACTCAGTGTCGAATGCCCAATTGCCGTAATCGTTGGCTGCCAACAATTTCCTCGCAAAGCTAACTAGAGAAATAATGCATGCCTAAATGCTATAAGACTTGTGTGGCCAACCGCAGCAAGAGAGCAATGTGGCAGCGGACTACATGATAGAAACCACTGAATTATGAATGTCTGGGGAGTTATGTTAATGGGCAATGCCTCATATCAATTCAGATATGCTGCAGACAATTTTTATGTAATATATGATTATTTAGACATTAGCACTCAGTCGATTTTAATGTGAAGCCTGTGCCTCTTGCATATTCGTGAATTTGACGCGCTGCCTCTGCTGCGGTGAAAAAGCGGCGGCTGGAAGACATTTTTAAATGTCAAAAAACAAAAACTATGCTGTTAAATTTTCGAAAACGCGATAAATATTTTTGAAAACGGAAGTACCCAAAATAGCCTCACTTTAATTGTATATGTCTAGATAGGTGTCGCATATATTGCATCGCTTAATCACTAGATGGAACCATGTAAACCGAATTCAAACGCTTTGCTGTATTTGCTGACCGGCTATGGCGGATCTGAAGATATTCGAGCTGATCGTCAATGCCCTACTTGAGTGCTAATGGGTTAATCTTCGAAACTACACTAGAGCCTAACAGCTAAAAACGAAACGCCACGTATTCAGTCGACTGTCTTTCACCTTGTTTCCGCATACCTAAGTAATGGTCTCTCTTCATATTTTCCTCTCTCTTCTCTTTATTCTCTTCTCTTTATTCTTTATCCTCTTTCTATACCTAACCCTCTTATACCCATGACCTCTCTCTTTATCTCTCTTCCCCTCCTTCCATCCCTTCGCCATCCCATCCCATCCCTTCGCCATCCCATCCCATCCCATCCCATCCCATCCCATCCCATCCCATCCCATCCCATCCCATCCCATCCCATCCCATCCCATCCCATCCCATCCCATCCCATCCCATCCCATCCCATCCCATCCCATCCCATCCCATCCCATCCCATCCCATCCCATCCCATCCCATCCCATCCCATCCCATCCCATCCCATCCCATCCCATCCCATCCCATCCCATCCCATCCCATCCCATCCCATCCCATCCCATCCCATCCCATCCCTCCCTCCCTCCCTCCCTCCCTCCCTCCCTCCCTCCCTCCCTCCCTCCCTCCCTCCCTCCCTCCCTCCCTCCCTCCCTCCCTCCCTCCCTCCCTCCCTCCCTCCCTCCCTCCCTCCCTCCCTCCCTCCCTCCCTAGACACGAGTTCGAACGAAAGGGATGGGAGTGTTCTGTGGGCAAGTTTCATGAATCAACCACTATTTTATTGTATTCTTTGTTTTACAGCTGCAAAGATCGGAGTGAGACCATACTGGAGAGTGTGTGAACGCCGAGTAATCATCATGTGGCTGAAGATGGCGATCACCGTCATTGGCCTGCTGCACGTGTCAGGTAAAAAAAAGCTTCATTCCGGTTGCCGTTGCTGTGTCATATCTTCTTTAAAAAGGGCCAGGTCGCATAAGTTTACAATCATAACGTTAAATAATTTTGCTTAAACAATTACGCTATGTCTGTAAGTAAGTAGGTAAGTAAGTAAGTAAGTAAGTAAGTACGTACGTACGTACGTACGTACGTAAGTAGGGGAAGTAGGGGCATATCCGCATACTGAGGCATGTCCGCACACCCTATTATTTGCGCATCGCGTAACATCTGGTTAGTGGAATCATGCTAAGCGGCATCGTCTAACCCCCAAATCATCCACTTGCACATACTTTTTGATAGAAGTGAATAATTAAAAAGTTATGATATAAAATGTTATTTTCGTAAACACTGATGTAATTTTACTCATATGTGTATTACTTTAACTGTAAGACGTGCATATACATTTTCTTTCATAATTCCAAATTGCATTTTAAAGTTTTAATATATGTGAAATAAAGGATACTTTCAAAAGTAGCATTTTCGCGCAATTCAGAATTATTCACGTGTTGGATGCTTGGGCGTTGGGGGTATGTTCGCACAGGCCTGTGCGGTCATGCCCCACCCGCTGTTCAGACGTATTTCGTGCATCGGTGCTTATAATATTATGTAGTCTACTTAGATACATATTTAGATACTTCAGCTGCTTACCACAAATATAATAGGAAACTTTGATGTGAGATAGTATATGATAATTATTATATAATTTTTTAATGTTATCAAACTTATTATATCATTCATCGCTTCGTCAATGTGTAATAGGCTATATCGTGCTGACGTCATATTTTCCAGGTTGTGTATCATTAGGTCCGTTAAAGAAATAAAGCTTAATTGATCATTGCTCATAGACTAACATAACCAAGACGACCATACGTCCATACAAAGCCATGCTCGCATGGCCGACAAACTGAGTTTTTAGTTTGACTTTGCGCTTTACGAGACTATGCCGTTTTAGCTAGAAGGCATCAGACAAGATGGGTTGCAAAGTTTGACTTTCCCCGTTACAAATTCATGCTGTTGTTTGCTTTGACTTCCAAGGAGGAATAAACGTGGACTACGATTCAAGGCAACTGTATTTTCTAAACTTTACGTATATATATATGAAAACTTGAAATCGTTGATTTATGTTCTCTGGTTTTTTTTTATAGTAATGCACGTGTCAGTAGTGTACGCATACCAATACATGTTATTACTGTAGTTAATCGTCAGCTCTGTGAGACTAGCTGTTGCTTCGCCATTCCTGGGGCATAACCGCACACAGTGTGCGGCTATGCCCCGTACCTTGGGGCATGTCCGCACAAACGTATGCCTCTACATTTGATCAAATATTTAAATATCTGATGGGATATGCGATTTCTTAACTAACTAACAACAAAGTAATATGATTGCTGATTCTGAATGCTAAATATCACCCTCTTAGCACACACAGTGCATTATCTATAGCGTGTTTCACCTTAAGTGTGCGGACATGCCCCTACTTCCCCTAAGTAAGTACGTAAGTAAGTAAGTAAGTAAGTAAGTAAATAAGTAAGTAAGTAAGTAAGTAAGCAAGTAAGTAAGTCAGTAAGCAAGTAAATAGTAAGTAAGTATTTATGGGAAATCAGTGTACTTAATTCAAGTATCCTCTATTTAGGATTTTTGGAACACGAACAATGACCCTAATGCACTGATCAGTCAGTTTAATCCTTTCGGATATAGGGTATGGTATACTTATAAAAAAGAGGGGGTTTATATGAGTTCCCTAAAAGTAAATAACACACACACACACACACACACACACACACACACACACACACACACACACACACACACACACACACACACACACACACACACACACACACACACACACACAAAACAAGAATAATTTTAATGTTATAAAACACGTTTACCTTCAATAGCCATTATGCTATTCTAAACACGATAGCAGGTGATCGTAATTGATGCGTACCTAGATAGTTTGCCTATCCCGTCAATCTGTGGTTAGATACCAAGCAAACTGTAATAGCAGTTACGATGGCTGTTTTCCTTAGTATTACATATCTATAATTATATTACCATGAAAATGTCCAGTAACATCTACATGGTGGAATGTGCCATTTGTGATGATAACAAGCTTCCCATAGTCGCTGCCGGTCACCTTTTGAAAAAACTGAAATATAGGGGCATGCATTACTTGGGCTATGCTATGTATTTCCTTTGCGCGTTTCATGCACCTTTTGCACACCTTTTGAAATCCAACGATCAACGTAGCATATCTTTCCAATGGTGATTGGTGTGAAGAGTTCCTTGACATTTCTTTCGCTCAATTAAAATATTATGTTTGTTTACACTGTCACGGATTATGGCGTACTGGAGTCACATGTTTTGTATTGTTATGAAAACTTGCTTCAATAACCTGCTTGCCTCTTGTTAATTTAAATAAATTTGCATATACATGTATATATATATATATATATATATATATATATATATATATATATATATATATATATATATATATCGGAGTAAATACAAAATATGTAAATGCTTTAAAGTAACTATACCTTCTGGGGGGAACAACTCAGCCGCGCGACTAGTGAAGGACTCTAAAATGTGCTGCCACCTCACGGAGCCTGTGTAACCGAGGCTAGAGGAAAAACGCGAGGTAAGTATTATCTGTTGTGCAATGATCAAATAAAAATTCAAGCTACGCAGGATCTAATCGATTCTTATAATGAGGTGGTATATCTGCATGTAACTAACTGGAATAAATGCCATAGCTTCGGTTAGATTATACATTATTTTGGTAATTGTTTGAGTGTTCGATAGTTTGGGTTTCTAGTCGCGTGGCCGTGCCCGTGGTAGAATAATTTAGCATTTTTCGGAGACGCTCCGTTGTTGCAATCCAGAGACAGAGCAGCTCCGAAAAATAAGCGCGAATGTGACCGTTATTTCTAGAGCAAACCTAGACATACTATGAATGAATGAATTTTCAGTGAATATGTATAATGGACAAACTATATATTTCATGCTATGGATCATTTTGTACGCGAGTCAGTACGTCCACAGTGAACTCCGCCAAATGGTTGAAATGCCGCTACCAGACTGTTGCCGTTAAACCGTGGCCGTGGGGTCACATCAAAATGTTTATGTAATCGTTAGAGGTTACATGGACTACGCATTCTAGATTTTACTTAAGGGAGGAGGAAAGTCTAAAACCCGTTTTTTTTTCTTCTTAATTTAGAGGACTGTAACTGGTGGCAGATGGTGAGTTATGCTAAAATACACACTGTACCTTTTTTTTCAGATTTTTAGGGGTACCCAAACCCCCCATATGGTGGCCTTCATGGATTTATATATTCGATTTTTACAGAAATGTTTAAGGCATAAAAAACTGCTCAATTTCAACCAAAAAACACACAGAGTTAGATACACATATACTATAGGCAGTGACAACGTTACATTTTGGATTTATTGTTTATTTTATTTTTAAGAATTTTTTTTTACTACACCCATGTATTTCACACCAGAATTTGTGACGGTACCTTATTGCAATGGCATATTACAACAATACTATGGCAAATATCAAAAAACCGCTCTTGTCACTGCCCACAGAATACCATCATCAAGTAGTGTGTAAAGTTTCAAGTGTATTCATCGAGAAATAGCTGAGACAGCATCCAGTAAAGACAAAACTTTATTGTAAAATTTATAACTGAGAAAACGACATTCAAAGTCAGTACATACTTCATTGAGGCATTTCATGTTTAGCATAGAACATATAAAACTGAAAATCTTCACACAAATAACTAGTTGAACTCTATCAGGTAATATGCAATAGAAACCACATATTTTCAACAGGAATAAAACAAAATGCAAATCTAACAATTACTACACATACACGCGAAAAACGTCACTGTGTAGTTGATGTATATCAATGAATAAGTAAATACGAGGCTGGATGCCATAAAATATTGCTGATGTTAGTCCATAGTGAATGTTATGACACCATGTAAGTTTCCAGCAAAGTAGTTGAAAAATATCAAAACTATTCATGTGAACACTCGGCAAAAGTCAGTGGCTGGAAAAAAGCTTCACGATGCCACTGTAGCCGACACACATGTCCATGGATGCTGACACCGCCGACCGTACCACGCGCAGTGACAGGTTGGACACAGCAGTGTCTTCACCAGCTCAGTCAGTTTGGAGACCACACAACAACAGTGGAGAGAGTCTCATGACGACTGCCATCCTCTTGGGCAGATTCCTCTGGTTCATTTTCACCGGGCATCGCTGTCTCACGCAGAAGACACTGGTAGTCAAACTTCTTGGCAGTTGCAGAAGTCGACGCTGATGGAACCTATGAAATGTATAAATAATTTATTAGATTTTGTACCGATTTCAAAGCAACAGTATTCATTTTATGTCGGGTGTCACAATTACACAAATAATTTTTGGTTGGTCATTTATGCATGAATTTCTATGGTTTGACATTAGCATATACACTGTTGTTTAGTCAATTATAAGTGTATCCCAAATCACATTTATTACCAGTTCTATTATTGCTATTATTAGTGAGTCACAATGGCATGTGATAACCTTTGATAGAGGCGTAGCATAAGACCCGAATCACTAACTAAAATGTAACCGGCGTAGGCTGTAGCTGCTACCAATAAAAAATATATAGTAACACGTTAATTATGCAACCAGTGTCATTTGTAATGATAAATACAGTATATAATTTATTGTTGCTGAGTTGAACGTGTTTACAAATCAATACTTAATTATATTTACACATAATAAAACGCTACTATACCTCTGCAGCAGCTGCCATTGTTTACGACAACGCAGAACTTTCACCAACATCGGCTGGTAAACTCCCACTTTCTGACGCTTGTCCCCTCGATGAGCGCGCCAGCTGCAACTGTCAGCGTCTCTGGGCCTTTCCAGTACCATAAAACTCTTTCCCTTTCTTTCTTCTATCTGCCATACTGCTGCTTTTTACGGATAACTTGACAACGAACACGTGAAAACTTTCGGGGCGAATTAGATAAACACTAATGTATGCGGGGCGGAAGTGCGCGGAGAGCCAATCACGGCTTTGAACGGGAGCACGGGACAGTCCTTGTCCAATAAGAAGCCGATTACTCCTGGCTTTGTTGGCAGGGGGGCACGCTTGTAGTCATGAATATTCGGATACGGTCGGAAATTTTTAGAAAAGATTACTCCCATGAGACACTGCGAAAGTGACGCTTTCTGACGGTATGCGCCATGCTGGAATTCCCCGGCATGACGACGTATAAATACCGCTCGTAAAAATGTAAACAAAGCGCATTACACGCTTCATAAAAGTAAAATAAAGACTTTGGGATGATGGGGCATGGCACAAAAGTGATGTTTTATGACATAAAATGTTTTATTTCGTAACAACAATGTGTACTAAAGGCAAGTAGAAGAATTTGACTACGCGAATATGTAAACAACTCAAAATCGCAAATTTTCACAAAAATGATGAAATCCAGACTTTCGTCCTCCCTTAACAGCTGGTGGCATTTAATATACTGTACTTATTTAAACATGAGCAAAACACGTCAATTGCTTAAGTGCAGCTATGATATATGTTCAAATAACTGGACCAGTAATTAAAACTAAGAGATGAGCGCATCTATAGTTATTTAACAATTAATTAATGGGGCATTTCATGAGTCAAATCAATCAAAAACGGTGAAATTTACATGACTGTCTTCGATTTTTATGAAATTTGGTGTGTTGGTTTGTGATCACAAGTTTATGCTTCCCAACAAATTTAGGTCAATCTGACCTTCAGGTCCAGATATAGAAGTCATCAAACTTTGACCCGACCTTGATACTTTCCAGGAGTCATAACTCCATTTCTAGGTGACCTACACATATGATGTTGGTGTCATTTTAAATCTATTAGAATTGTCTATCTATTTAGAAAATAACCCGGTTTGGGTCAAGTGATATAATTTGAGGTATTTTCAGTCCATGTTACATGCAATGTTTCGGATGTAGAACCAAATATTGGAATACACAAAACCATTAAACTGCTGGGGTATTTGTGCAAATCTATCAAGTGAAGCTGTCACGATTTGTAAAGCCAATAAACTATTTCACATATATGGAGAAAAGGTTAATCATACCATTATACAAAGCAACAGTAAAGCCACATTTAGATTATACAAGCATGGAGGCCATACCACAAGAAATACATTGATAAGCTAGACAGCCCAGCAAACAAGGAACCATTTCTGAACCAGTTGGCAGGTGTCATACTGGTTCATAATTGGCACCGCTCCACCAGTACGTGTTTTCACGTGTATTCACGTGAATACACGTGTTCTGCTTGTTGTCACGAGTTTTGAACGAGTTTGACACGAGTCGTACTGGGTCAGAACTGGTACGGATTCACTGGTACGTGTCATCACGTGAAAAAACTCGTGATTTCACGGGAAACACGTATTGACACACCAAATTTGTTAACAGAATCTGGTGAATTCACGTGAATTGAACCAGTTGAACTTGTGAATTCACTTACAGAACAGGTGAAATCACGGGTCCTTGTTTGCTCGGAGAGTGCAACAAAGCTTATTCCTAAACTTTACATTTCTGTTACGAAAGATGCCTATTAGAATGTGGATTGACAACATTACAGATTAGTGAGAAGTTTAAGAGATGACCAAATAGAAGTTTCTAAGATATTGATGAGGATATCGATAGCAACATTTTCTTCAAACTAAAAGAAGATAGTATGACAATAGGGCATAAGACAGCGTTAGTCGAGACATAATGTAGGTTAGGTACAAGAAAGTACTCATACAAGAAAGTACTACTACAATATATAACTGGAATAAATTTAGTCATGATTGTGCCAATGTAACCAGTGTAAATATGTTTAAAAATCAAATTGACAGTTATGTGGCAAGGGCGTGTTATACCTAGTTTAAACATTTCTTATTTTTTTAAATTATTTTTTAAATACAAAATAAATTATTTATTCATATATTTATTAGATCAGATAGCCATCGCGCTATTTTCCTAAGCCACCACGCTCAAAATATGCCACAATTGCTACCTCGTAGCTATTTCTTGCTATAGACATGTCTACAAGTTGCTACCTTGTAGTTATGCATTTGTTTCCTCTCTATATTCTATGGAATATGTTAAAACACCCTTCAGAACGAACCATTGTGATGGTAGTTTTAAAAACTGGCCTTGCCCCGGATCCACATAGTGTCGAATCACTCGTAGTCCTACTGTGCTCGCTCAGCCCATCCTACAACCTTGCCCATCATTTTACCCAGGGGAAACACTGCTAGGGTAATTAATTTGGAAAGTTAGATATTTAAGTTATATGATTGACCATTAACATTTTGTCAGGTTTGTTAAATTTAATCAACAATTTTTCTGCTAAATTGCAATCTTAAAACTGAAAGTAATTTCAATTAACTTCACTTTAATTGTTCATTCACGGGTGAAACAACTGAAGATAACACTTTAGGTATGTAGTACAATAGTTATTTATTATCTTTACAGTTATGATCATGTGAAATGGTGGTTCTGTCTAATTCCAGCTAGGTGCACTCGCTTCAACCACTGTGATGAGTGTCCAAGGCCACAATTGGAATGTACTGCCTGTGTTAGCGGATTGGTGGTATCGTCGAACAAAAAGCAATGCTTGGGTAAGTTTTCGGTCCATGTGTTTCCAAGATAATAAACTTTGCAGTTATTTAATTCAAATTCAAGCATAAATGACAGAACTCAATCAATACTGTTGAATCAATCACAAATAAATAGGGTTTAAAAACAAATTGATCAGTAAAATGCAATTTTACCAATAACATCAACATATGGGCCATTCCAAGTTAAATCAATCAAAAACGGTGAAATTTACATCTTTGATTTTGATGAAATTTGGTGTGTTGGTTTTTGATCACAAGTTTCCCACCACATTTTATGTAAATCTGATCTTCACATCCAGAGATAGAGGTCATCAAACTTTGTGGGAATATATATGGGAATATATATCATGTGGGAAAATGGGAGATGATAAACTGGCAAAGAGAGCAGATGCCTGGAAAGTGGAGGGGAAATGGAGGCAAAGAACACTGAATATGCGATTGCATTAAAAATAACATAGAAAGAGTGGGAAAAGAATGAAAAAAATCTAGATAGAAGAATTGGAAACGGCTGACAGGAAAAGTAGTAAGAGAAAAGTTACAATAAGAAAAAAGACAATAGAAAAGGTAATCATGGTCAACTCACCCCTGACGACAGTGATGCCAAGAAAATAAATATTAACCAAAAAATGCAATTTGACCGAAGCCTAGTAACCGGGTAACTATTATATTGAATCCTTAGTAGCCATTAATCATCATGCACATTGAGAATATGGCATTTGCATTGCTCTGTCAACTATTATGCTGCAGCGAGTGACAGAAGAGAATTCCTAACTTAATCCTATTTGAATCATGTTTTTATGCGAAAGGGTAGGACTGTAAAGGAAAATCTTACACAGGCATCCTATGTTATTACTCAGTTAATCAGGCAGCCAGTTATTGGTCATCCATTCCCCATCATCCAATTTTTTTTCCGGGATTGGGGGCGCAGCCCGTCTGGCTATGCCACTGCTTTTACATGTAATTTTTGGAACTAAGCAGGCATTCATGCTAGCTTAACAACAAAGCATCTTATCACAGGCAGCATGTCACAGCGGCCAGTTTTTCGTGGTTTGGTAGGTTGTTTTAAAATTCTACTGAACTCGTAATCGTGGAGTAATCGCATGGAAATTTTCCGTATGAAGGGACGACATAATGACGTTTTGTATTATATAAAATTTAGTCCATAAAAATGAATAGTATTATGCGTAGAGCAAGCAAAAATATGGTTAACTGGAATGAAAAATCCTTGCCCAAGCCTATTTACTACCAGGTAGGCCTGGGCAAGGAATTTACTATAAAATGCAATTTTTGACTTAACACAACTTGTTAACTTATTACTAGAATAACTCAATATTACATGCATCTAAGGACAACAACATGGTCAACATGTACATAAAATATTAGAATGGTATGACTAATATTTCCAGAGATATGCCAAATTGAAAATGTGGAAATATGTTATTTTAGCAAATTGACACTTGGCAAGAGACAAGCACAACATTGAAAAAAGGCACTAAAAGCGATAAAAATATGAATTTGTGAAAGATACATATTATATTCGGATAGTAAAACAAGTTTCGTTCAGCCATGTCATGTTGTTTGGGTTTTATATGACGTTTTACTTTTTTCCCCGATTACCTCGGGGGAAAATGTCAAAACTTCAAGGTAGGTAGTATAGATTCAAACAAAAATCTTTACTTTTCAACACACATCAACCAAATGTGGCATGTAACTAGTTTTCAATAGAATTGAGCTATTTCTAATTTTTTGGAATAAATTATGCAAATTAGGTATCCAATATGGCTGCCATGACAGTGAAAATTAGGTATATTTTGGCCATGCTCTAGCCAAACATATATTAAAGTTACACACTTTTACTTAAGCACAGGTATTGTTGTTATGTATATCTACTGCATGATTTTCACATAAATCATATAATTGTGTTGTTTACGTGAAATAAGAGTTCTTCTAAAATTATCTATTTTGTGTAAAATTTTGACATAATTAACTAATCTATAATTTAGAAACCATTAAATATATATATATATATTATTTGATTACATATTTTGTCATATATGACCAAATGTAATAAAAGTATTATAAGATTATAATAATAATAATAATACACTTTATTTAGACACTAAAATCTAAAGTACAAACTCTGTTCGGTAACATTAAAACATCCTAAGAAATAAATAAAAGTACAAGTAAAACATATGAGTACGTTTGTCTAAATCAGTGTTGTACAGAACTACAAGAGAAACTAAAATTAAACAGAGATGGCATTGTTGTAGTAGTCTATATCATATGTCAATGTAGTCAAGAAAATATACATACATATATATGTATATAAAGTAGTAGAATAAATAAATATATAATAATATGCATAGTACTTAATTATTAACAAATGACTACAGCAATATAATAGTTGTGTCAATTGTAATGATAAAAACTCAAATATATGTTAATTTGTAAACTAGTAATTAAAAAATAATAAAAAATGACATGCTGGTTGAGGTAATTAAGATATAATATATATTTATAAAATAATTGGTATTAAATTGAACTACTAATCAGTTTAATAACAAATATTGTTATATGTAATATTGATAAATTCCGAAATAAATTCCATCATGTGGGTGAATGAATTTCAAAATGATTTGACAACATACGTAATTATAATATTAACACAAAAAGATATAAAAACTATAATGTTATGGAATTACGACGCTAGGTCGATCAATTCGTCTCCAAGAATTGTTATTTCTTTTTTAAATAAAATTGTTTTATACTATTTCAAAGGCATTGTAAGTGTAATAATCCACGTGTTGCGCGAATACAAGTAGAAAGTCGGCTTTATCGCAACGCCAACGGCGCAGACGTCATTGCAGCGGCGTATGTTTGTCGTTGGTCTAGCTGAAATAGCGGCGCATTATGCCGAATTTCGTATCAGTTACTGTTGTGTGGACAATACAGTTGTAATAGTTGTCATCTATAATACGAGTAAAACAACACGACGTGAAAAATATGTTCATAAAGATCGTTTCTCAAGTAAACGGCGAGCTTCGACAGCTTCCTTGACACCCCTCACAACAAAGATCGACTAGTCCTGGCGCCCACCGTGATGTTGATATCTAGGTCAGCCTATTTCGTTGCAAGGGCAAACCCATAGATTTAGCAACAGGCAAATAGACGAATTAATCGCTATAAATTATCAATAAAATGCAATACGTTGACCATGAGACAATTGGTAGCCGTTATGTGCCTTGATGTTTAGAAATTGCTAACATACGCGTGGAATACGACATTAGCGACTTACTTACTACTAACGCGTGCGGCGATCTGCCGAAGACTCGACGTGTCGCGACTCGGGGAAAAGTACCACCAGCTTTCAAAGGCGTGCGCCCCCACAAATAAAATGTTATATTCATAAAATGATATGTACTGGATAGCAAATTTCACGCCGGATCGAATGGTACCACACACTACGCGATCTGATGCGGAACGGCGACGTTGCTCACGAAATACGACCATGACATAAGTTGTCATGTATAATTGCGTTTAAGCGGACGATTTCTTATTAGTTCAGCGTAGTGTGTATCACCAATCGATAGAGCAATAATTCTTCTTCAAAATAAGCTTTATTCTGATTGAATTGGTCAAAAATTGACGCGGCGCAACGTTTGCGAAGAAAGCCTATTTTACGCTTAAATTTTCACCCTGATGGTAAACGCGATGAGGCGCTCGCGCTAGCGTAACAACATAGCATCTTAGCACAGGCGGCGTGTCGCAACAGGCCGATTTTTGTTGAGTAGGGGGTCGTTTTAAAATGCTACTGAACGCGTTATGTTTGAGGAACAAGAACGGAATTTGGTATACAAAGAGATAACATAATGACGTTTTTATGCATATAAATTGTATTCCACAACGGTTAATATTTCTATGTAAAAGTCATGCAGCAATATGGTTAATTTGAGTGAAAAATCCTTGCCCAAGCCTAAAAGATACATATTATATTCGAATAGTAAAACAAGTTTCATTCAGCCATGACATGTCGTTTGGGTTTTATATGACGTTTTACTTTTTTCCCCGATTACCTCGGGGGAAAATGTCAAAACTTCAAGGTAGGTAGTATAGATTCAACCAAAATTTTTTACTTTTCAACACAGATCAATCAAATTTGGCATGTAACTAGTTTTCAATAGAATTGAGCTATTTCTATTTTTTTGCATAAATTATGCAAATTAGGTATCCAATATGGCCGCCATGACAGTGAAAATTAGGTATATTTTGGCCATGCTCTAGCCAAACATGTAATAAAGTTACAAACTTTTAATTTAGCACAGGTATTCTTGTTATGTATATCTACTGCATGATTATCACATAATTCATATAATTGTGTGGTTTACATGAAATAAGAGTTCTAAAATTCTCTATGTTGTGTAACATTTTGACATAATTAACTAATCTATAATTTAGCAACCATTAAATATATATTTATATATATATATATATATATATATATATATATATATATATATATATATATTATTCATGCATTGGATATGCCTATTGCATACTGAGTTGCAAAATTTGGTGCCCAATATTTATTTCACCAGAGTGTGGCAACTTTATGTTCTCGCAATAAAAACGGCATTCTGAGAATGAGGGCAATTTTTTACAGTTCTGCGTAGTGTGTATCACCAATACGTAGAACAATTCTTTATCTTCAAAATAAACTTTATTCTGATTGAATTGGTCAAAAATTCACACCGTGCGACGTTTTTGAATTAAGCCTATTTTACGCTTAATTTTTGGACCTAATGTTACGCGCAAGGATGCATTCGCTTAGCATTGGCAGCATGTTGCAGCAGCCAGTTTTTTCGTAGATTGGTAGGTATTTTTGAAATGTTACTGAATTCGTAATCGTGGACTAATGGCATCGAAATTTGGTGTATGAAGGGATACCATAATGACGCTTTCAAATATATAAATTTTATTCCATAGAAATAAATAGTATTATGTGTAGATTAAGCTGAAATGTGGTTAATTTCAGTGAACAATCCTTGCCCAAGTCTAGATCAGATGAAGACAATGCAGTATATTCCTGTGTGTGTGTGTGTGTGTGCGTGCGTGCGTGCGTGCGTGCGTGCGTGCGTGCGTGCGTGCGTGCGTGTGCGTGTGTATTCTTTGATTAGATATGTTGTCATATATGACCAAATGTAATAAAAGTATTATAAGATTATAATAACATATATTAATAAAATAATTAGTGTTAAATTGAACAACTAATCAGTTTAATAACAAATATTGTTATATGTAATATTGATAAATTCCTAAATACATTCCATCATGTGGGTGAATGAATTTTAAAATGATTTGACAACATACGTAATTATAATGATAACACAAAATTGTAGATATAAAAACTATAATATTATGGAATTACGACGTTATGTCGATCAATTCGTCTCCAAGAATTGTTATTTCTTGTCTCTGCATTTAAAAAAAAAAAAAATTGTATACTATTTCAAAGGCATTGCAAATGTAATAATCCATGCGTTGCGCGAATGAATACAAGTAGAAAGTCGGCTTGATCGCAACGGCGCAGACATTGCAGCTGCGTATGTTTGTCGTTGGTCTAGCTGAAACAGCGGCGCATTATGCCGAATTTCGTATCAATTACTGTTGTGTGGTTAATACAGTTGTAATCGTTGTCATCTATAATATGAGTAAAACAACACGACGTGAAAAATATGTTCATAAAGATCGTTTCTCAAGTAAACGGCTAGCTTCGACAGCTTCCTTGACACCCCTCACAACAAAGATCGACTAGTCCTGGCGCCCACCGTGATGTTGATATCTAGGTCAGCCTATTTCGTTGCAAGGGCAAACCCTTAGATTTAGCAACAGGCAAATAGACGAATTATTCGCTATAAATTATCAATAAAATGCAATACGTTGATCATGAGACAATTGGTAGCCGTGATGTTTAGAAATTGCTAACATACGCGTGGAATACGACATTAGCGACTTACTTACTACTAACGCGTGCGGCGATCTGCCGAAGGCGAAGGCGAAGACTCGAAATGTCGCGACTCGGGGAAAAAGTACCACCAGCTTTCAAACGCATGCGCCCCCACAAATAAAATGTTATATTCATAAAATGATATGTACTGGATAGCAAATTTCATGCCGGATCGAATGGTACCACACACTACGCAATCTGATGCTCACGAAATACGACCATGACATAAGTTGTCATGTTTAGTTGCGTTTTAGCGGACGATTTCTTATTAGTTCAGCGTAGTGTGTATCACCAATCGATAGAGCAATAATTTGTCTTCAAAATAAGCTTTATTCTGATTGAATTGGTCAAAAATTGACACGGCGCAACGTTTGAGAAGAAAGCCTATTTTACGCTAAAATTTTCACCCAGGTGGTAAACGCGATGAGGCGCTCGCGCTAGCGTAACAAGCATAGCATCTTAGCACAGGCAGCGCGTCGCAACAGGCCGATTTTTGTTGAGTAGGGGGTCGTTTTAAAATGCTACTGAACGCGTTATATTTGAGGAACAAGAACGATGTACAAAGAGATAACATAATGACGTTTTTATGCATATAAATTATATTCCACAACGGTTATTATTTCTATGTGTAAGTCATGCAGCAATATGGTTAATTTGAGTGAAAAATCCTTGCCCAAGCCTATACCAGGCAATCTATATACATACTACATAGTATTAAATGGATTCTTTGAAAGCTTAATAAATGTATTCGAGGTATATTATAAGTTATTTTTCACACTTTCACAAATTGGTTGCTAGTCACCACCATTAATCTCGAGCTGAAATTTGGTTTGGGTCTATCCTATCTAATCAAGGTAGATTTTCAAATGTTTCGGATAACTTCATTTATAGACATGCACGAAAACAAGAATAAGTTACCCTATTATATGTGGTAGGCATATTGATGATGAGGTTGTGTTTTGAATATGTTTTTTCATCAACCAAGACAAGACAATAAGAAAGATTGTGGATTATAATTCAATTAATAATAATGTCTACTCTACTACAAGCACAATGTTATTGCAGATAACATAACCACGCTTTGAATAGAGAAAATAAATATCACACACTTTTGCATGACTCACATTATGCATAACTCGTGTTACCCTTCAGTGCCCAATATCATAACTTTTAAGACTAGTTTATGTTAATATCATAATATTTTAATTAGATATCTCTTTAAGGAGAAGATTATGTAATAGGCAACCTCAAGCTATCCGGGGTTTCTGTGTCAAATGAAAAATCCAGTATTTTGTGACTTGCATTATATCAATCAAGTTTGTTTTCAAAATTTATGACACTAAAGCCTTTTTAAATAATATCAACTTGCTAAAGCCGGATTGAATTAAAAAAGGGGCACTTAATTATTTATAATATGGATGAGAATTTTTTGAATTCTGCACAGATATACTAGTAATCTTTGAATGGGTAATTTTCATGTAATGCAATGGTCAGACATTAAACTGTTTTTATTCTCCAAAAATCTTATGTTAAAATAAAGTTTTTGAATTTTATAAAACTATTTTAAAGACCATTTTCCCTGTTTTCATGGAAATGCCCTCGAGCAGTGAACAACCCACTATAATAAATAATCATCCATTGAATATAACATGTAGATTGCAGATAACATTGCCTAATCTGCCATTTTACAGACCCCAACAGTAACCCAGCAATGTGTTCTGCAAGTCCAGTCAGATTGACAGGAGCAGAAGGCACTTTTGGTGTCAGCCGGACTCAGTATGGAAACGACATGACATGTAATTGGAAGATACAGGTCGAAACAGGCAAGGTGAGCAATGTTACACCTACAAACTGTGCACAAATGGATGGATATAAAACCAATTGATCCTTGAAATTATTTGATCCTCGTCAAACACAGAAATTGGAGTATAAAAATTATAATGGCACAACTTTCATTATCCATGGCCATTGTTGACCACATACCATGTTCATTATATTTCTTTTTCTTAATGCAGTCGCGCCTCATAATGCCAATGAGATATGACACGGTCAGTTGTGGATCATGAATTTCTGTCGCCAATGGGTAATGGGCGCTACAGCTTACAATAACGCAGTAATAACTGTCATTTGTATGAAATTCTCCTCAGGTTTGTCTTGAACAGGCGTAGGTTGAAACAATTTGTTGACAAACAAGAATTTAACATAGAACAGACAAGACGTTTAAAGTAGAAGTACAAAAGCATTGTTAAGTTTGTTGTTTGATGTGTGCTCTGCTCAAGTATTTGCTAGAAGAGGACCTGAAACACAGCTGTTACATTCCATATCTAAATGTATACTATATAAGTATACATTAATGGTCACAGAAGCATTATTCACTTATCAGACAACCTGAAAAAATATTTTGTTAGTGCTTATATCGTTGACATATGACACTGCATATTGTCATCTTTGTTCCAAGCGAGTGGTTTGATTACCTCCTATCTAACCAATGTAAATGTTTTATTTTTCTGATTTTCTTCATTATAAGACATTTCTGTGCAAAACCAAAGATATGACGCCAATCTTGATATACATGCATTAACAAGTACAAATAAAATACAGTAGAACAACATATAAAGCAATGCATATTAGTATTGGACCAATTTGTTGAATCAATTACAAGCAGACCTGTAGGCATACAGTACAGTTTATCAGTTTAAATATCCTTATAAAAGAATTATATCAACAATTCTAAAGTTTGGATTACAGTTTGTATTAATACCTATAATCATTCTCTTAATTGCTTGTACACATTACTGGGTAAAGTGTAATTATAAATCCATTATATATGTAGCAACTTGTAGGGAAATGTTACAACAGTATTCTAGTCAATTATGTTTATGCAGTATAAATGTACAAGTAATTAAATCATAAATTATTAATAAAACATTCTTAGTTGTTTGCAACTAATAAAAAATACATGTAACTTGTTTTCATGATTGCATAGAGTTCATGTAATGTAATAAAAACATCTAGATTGATCATATGTGTCTGTTTAATTTGATGTGATACATATAAGTCTACATTATGTATTAGATTCTGTTTATTGCATACATTTGATTCAATTAAAAACCTGCCTAATATACGAATATGCATTACAGGAAATGATGCCACAAAGCAAATGTTTACCACGTTAAAGATGTTAAGACTATTTTTTACTACTTCACATAAATGAATGTACCTTATGTAACAATATAATTATTGTAATCACTGTAATCCAATGGCGTGCGCCAAGCTAATTTGGATTTAGAGTAACTGGTTCCATAATGTTGTGCTAATCCACTTGTAGCATATGGATTCCTAATTGTTATAACAATCATTACATTTATTAATATATTACAGAAAATGCACTAATACAGACATTTTGTTTAAAAATTTGATTCTGTAAGCATTATATACGGTGTCGGACATAGGGGGTGCTGGACGTACATTTATTATGTACGTCCGACACGACTTTTATCGGTTAACTATTACAAATAAAACTAAATATTGTACTATTTTATTAAAACATGTGCAATTAACATTGAATCTCAGTTAGTATGATATAACAACAAACCTTCGGCTCTTGAGATTAACAAATTTACCTTTTTGCTTTCTGACATATGTAAGGTACATACGTATTATCTCCTTAATTAATTGTCAATTTAAAATACACCTACATTTTATATTATATAAATGAACAAAGCACATGTATGGTATTATAATGTATGCAGAAGAATAATCTAACTACCCTGGGGTAGCAGCAGTGCTGTAGCAAGTACTGCAGAAAAGTAACTAAGTAAAAGGAAAAGTAATCGCCCCACAAAACTACTTAAGTAAAAGTACAAAAAGTATTCGGTCAGTGCCAATATATATATATATATATATATATATATATATATATACATATACATATATATATATATATATACGTATATATATATATATATATACGTATATATATATATATATACATATATATTATATATATAATATTTTCTTCATCATCCTATATATATATATATATATCAGGATTGTTTGATTTAAATAATTGATTTAAATCATGATTTAAATCACTGCAAAAAATCAAACAAATCATTGATTTTTGAATTTGATAAATCTGTTTTTTATTTATTTGAATCTGCTTGGCTGGGTAGAATGCTTTGTATGCCTCAGGCATCTATAGAGCTCAGTATATAACCCCACACTCATAACAAGTGATTGGTCAAGGGAGATCAATTCGAATGAACAGGAACCCTGACATCATAAAAAGGGCTCTATAGGCAACTGTTATACAATATAAGGAGATTAAAGCTGATGGGGAGTAGGAGTGCTCCCCAGTTGAAACATCTCCCCAGTTGGAGGGTATGGTAGGGGGTATTGATGAACAAAGGCTACCAGGGTCAGTAGGCAATTGCAGCCCACAACTAACAATCCAAAAATAAGTACTGAGCCGCTGAGATAATCAGGAATTGCATTAGACACAGGTCAGAGGCAGAGCCTAATCAAAGCTGCAGGTCAGCATTAACTCAATTTAACTGTCTGTTGGATCACTGCTTTGTTGTACGAGTTTCTTTGTGTTTATTCACAATGTCTGGAAGAAAAAAAGACTGTTTTTTTTTAAAAAAGACTGGTGCCATGAACGACTGGGTGTAAAGCCAAATGTATGGTCAAGGTATTTAATTTCAGAATGCAGTGAAGCTTCCAAATCTTGTGTTTAATAGGAAGCAAGTTTTCAATTAAGAAGCTCCAAGTTTATTATAAAATCAAAACAATAATTGTTTTTTCAACCCTGATATATATATAATAATTTCATCATCATATATATGTATATATATATTTATATATATATATATATATATGTATATATATATCTATCTATATATATATATATGTATAAACTTATATAAGAACTTCTGATGCCACCAGTTCACTTATGCTGTTGATGTTTATCTTTTGTGATAGATATAATTATCTTAGCTTAAGATAATTACTAAATTTAAGGTGTTTTGATATTTAAATGTAGCGTTCATATTTACTACGATTCCATTCTGTATCTACTACCAACGGCATTTCAAAGAAGACCAAAGCAGCCACTGCACCACAAACATCATAGAACAGGAGGGTACAGTGCGTCGACCGCGCAGCCTATACGATGTTCAAAAAACAGTGTTACAACAAAAAATTCACGAAATTGTAGTTTTGAAATTAATTATGCTCCAACAGACCACGATGTATGGAGATGAATGATAATACGAGATCTAGAATAATAATCTGGCTCTCAGTTGCTGAACGCGCATAAAGATTCAAAACTAAAATCAATACGCTCATTATTTATTGTCCTTAGACTTTCAGTTATCGTTAAAATACCGATTTATAATGCGCATTTACCACGCCAAAACGACTATGACTCCCCATTTTATACACGGTTGATGAATTCATAAATTTATGCATCAGTAGCATGTTTTGCATGGCTAAGTGTTATGCTTAATATTTGTGACGCAATTCATCATGACATTAAAACCTTGCATTATGCTGATCTTTTGTGAGATGCAACCTTTAATTTATCCGATTTCTAAACATAAGTATCATTGAATCTTGATTGCAATTTTCAAGCCATTGACTCGCGGCATGGTCTTACGGAAACACGGATGTGCGAAGCCAGGATTGGCAGCAGGGAAATGCGACTGATCATTGATGCCTGCACAAAACAAACAATACTGACAGTGTCTTGCCCCACATTTACTCTTTAATGACCTTAATCAAACAGACCCTTCCTTCATGGGTTTTAACACCCGCTGGGACGTCTTGGAAACCAAGCGCCAGTTATATAATAGATCAGCATGAAACATGATTGATGCCATGATGTCTGCCCGAGCAGCGAGCGCAAAGCAAACAACGACTACACAATCAGGGGGCGAGACTAATTTAAAAATGTGTGGTAGACTATAGTAACGCAAAATTTAGAAGTAAAAAAGTAAGAAAGTAAACCAAAAAGTACTTCGTTACAAGTAAAAGTAATTCCCAAAAAATGTACTTCGTTACAAGTAGATTTCAAAATAAAACGTAATGTAACGAAGTAAATGTAATTCGTTACATCCCAGCACTGGGTAGCAGTGTTATAGTAGATATACCGGGTAGTGATTGATTGTCTGATGGAAATTATTGATAATTGTTGTCCTGTCTTTAGTTGCATAACAAGTTATTATATAATGTATACTAAAAATAAATTAATGTGATACCTGAAACTTGGGACTATTACCTTTCATATGACACCCCAACTGAAGCGATTTCAAAAAATGACATGTTGCTTTACCTGCACACGGAATTGACCTAATGCAGATTGGCACCACAATTTAAGACGTTCATTTAACTTCAGTAAAGTATATAAACAATCTTTCATTCTCTTCATAAGTATGTATTTGAATTAAATACATTAAAACACTGTTCCAAAATTACTGTGTTGCAATGCAGTATTTTGTATAATTTTTTTATTACAGAAATGTACCCCGGGTATATAATGACTGGCAATAATGTTGAGATCGTGCAAGTAAATACATACAGGATGCGCGATAGTTCTAGCTAGCTGGCAGTCCATCAGCCCAGCTGACTTACAGACAACTTGTCTTGAATATGTTTTTAGTACGTAAAAGGGACTGCTTTTCTAAAACTGTACTAGTCCAAGCTCTAAAACTACCCTCGGTACTCGTCCCGGACGATTGGACCAGTCTTATTTCGCAGCCTGATATAACATTCTAGCATATGCATGTTTTGCTATTTAATTACTTACTACCTGGTAGTAGTAATGTGGCTGTACCTAACTACCAACATTAAGCTATTGGGAAGACTGTTTGAATGGGCTTTTTGAAATATATAAATTTTGAGTCGGGCTAACTGGGCTAGGACAAAGCTTCCTCTCTTGAGCTTTTGAATTTGTCATAATTAATCACCCATGGTTGTGGCTAGTGACCATAACTATATACCACAAAAGCAAGGTACTCGAAAGTATGTCCACTGTGGCTTATAGACAAGACTGGAATGCTTTTATGTATATCTGTACAATGTTTTACATTTTATATTAAATAAAATCAATCTATCAATCAAGTGACAAATCATTAAGTATGGTAAATTGTACATCTGTGTGAGTGCCAGGACTTGCAGCTAGTTTATTTTAATAGGTCTTTTGTGAATAAATGCTACTGCGCACTATTCAAGTAATGCCTACAGATTAGTAATTGTTGCAAATATATTGTCTGCTCATTTACTTATATAATTGTTGGTTTTATGTCTTTTGTAACTATTACCTTTTGATCTTTTATTGACATGAATACAGATATTTCCACTGGTTATAAACAATCTATATTGCATTTATATTTGAGAATACATTTTACTTGAGTTTTATTGTTTTGTTCATTTTCCTAACCTTTTGAATTCAATTTCAGAACATGATTGTTTTAATTATTCCAGCCTCTAGCTCCATGAAATATTGCTCAGCGTGTGCATTTGAAACATATGTTCATGATTACTCGTGTATTTGTTATGAATTTTCCATTTATTTTACTTTGATCAGCATTTGTTCAACCATTCTAAACAATACTGGTTACATTTTCAAATAGAACGGACCAGGATGTTGGGAAAGACAACCTAATGTATGCAATATCATGATTGGTGATGCATGTTGTAACCCCCCAAAACGTCCAGACTTCCACAAAAGCAGTAGAGAAGCCCAATTGTCATGGAGGTGAATTAAGCCTTTTTAAACTCTTGCATGTCAACGTAATTCTAGCTATAATATATCAAAATCTTGGTCACATATGAGTTAACCTCGGACGACCACAGTCACATGCAATTTGGCCATGGTCAATCTTGGTCACATGAAACTTGATCTGGGCTAACCATAGTCATATGTAACTTGAACTTAGTTAACCATAGCCTGTCATGGTCAACCATAATTTGACCATGGTCAGCCATGGTCACATTCATATAATTACATGAATCAATCATATGAACAGGACTGTAATAAGTTTTATTATTTGGGTTGATATTTTCATTTGTAGATCATTCAGTTGACATTCCTCACGTTTGACATTGAGCCTAGCACAAACTGTGATATGGACAGGGTCAAAGTGCATGATGGGGTAGATGTTTCGGCGACAGTGCTTGGAACGTTCTGTGGAAGCACACTGCCGCATGACATCTTTTCTAACAGCAACTCCCTGTTTGTGTCTTTCAAGTCTGACGCTCATGTGACTGGAGATGGCTTCAGCATTAAGTACACCGCTATTGTTAGAGGTAAATGTCTGGCATTTTATTCAAATATATAGCCAATGCTGCACAATACTGTATCCCTGACAATATGTGTTCATTGTTTGCACCTTCTGCATAAATTAACAAACCTTTTGTGGAGTCCTGGTTATCTCCACTTAAGATTTGTACAAAGAGTTAACTTATATGAAATTAATACTTGTTTTTTTATGTTTTTGTTACATCAAAAACATTTTGTGTTGACAGATGTAATGATGATATGAGTAACAGTGGAAACAATAATGAATGTGTATGACATGTACAGTAGTTGCAATGTTTGCTCCACAAGAACTTTACAGGAAATTGTCATAATACAGAGTTGAACAATCGTGTATAAAAGTGACAGGATCTGGCAGATGATGAAAGTATACACATGGCATTCATGACTGTCAATACATACATTATGAGCATATAATCAGTAATGATGCATTGAATAGAGTAGAGTTAATGCAATTGTAAATTACATTATGCAAAATGGATCTTTCTCTTGTTTGAAGTGCCATGTTACACTAATCCATTGCCTAGTAACTGGGCAACTATTATATTGAATCCTTAGTAGCTATAAATCATCATGCACATTGAAAATATGGCATTTGCATTGCTCTGTCAACTTTTATGCTGCAGCCAGTGACAGAAGAGAATTCCTAACTTAATCCTATTTGAATCATGTTTTTATGCGAAGGGGTAGGACTGGAAAGGAAAATCTTACACAGGCATCCTGAAGCCTACTGTATGTTGTGACTCAATGAATCAGACAGCCAGTTATTGGTCATCCATTCCCCATCATCCAATTTTTTTTTCAGGATTGGGGGTACAGCCCCTCTGGCTATGCCACTGCTTTTACGTGTATTTTTTGGAAATAAGGAGGCATTCATGCTAGCTTAACAACAAAGCATCTTATCACAGGCAGCATGTCACAGCGGCCAGTTTTTCGTGGTTTGGTAGGTTGTTTTGAAATGCTACTGAACTCGTAATCGCGGAGTAATCGCATCAAAATTTGCGTATGAAGGGACGACATAATGACGTTTTCTATTATATAAAATTTAGTCCATAAAAATGAATAGTATTATGCGTAGAGCAAGCAGAAATATGGTTAATTGGAATGAAAAATCCTTGCCCAATCCTATTTACTACCAGGCAATCTATATATTCTTTGAAAGCTTAATAAATGTATTCGAGGTTTATTATACGTTATTTTTCAAACTTTCACATATTGGTTGCTAGTCACCACCATTAATCTTGAGCTGAAATTTGGTTTGGGTCTGTCCTATCTAATCAATGTAGATTTTCAAATTTGTTGGATAACTTCATTTATAGACATGCACAAAAACAAGAATAAGGTGCCTTATTATGTCTGGTAGGCATATTGATGATGAGGTTGTGTTTTAAGTATGTTTTTTCATCAACCAAGATAAGACAATAAGAATGATTGTGGAATATAATTCAATTAATAATAATGTCTACTCTACTACAAGCACAGTGTTATTGCAGCTAACATAACCACGCTTTGAATAGAGAAAATAAATGTCACACACTTTTGCATGACTCACATTTTGCATAACTCGTGTTACCTTTCAGTGCCCAATATCATAACTTTAAAGACTAGTTTATGTTAATATCATAACATTTTAATTAGGTGTCTCTTTAAGGAGAAGATTATATAATGGGCAACCTCAAGCTATCTGGGGTTTCTGTGTAAAATGAAAAATCCATAATTTTGTGACTTGCATTATATCAATAAAGTTTGTTTTCAAAATTTATGACACTAAGGCCTTGTTAAATAATATCAACTTACTAAAGCCAGATTGAATTAGAAAAGGGGCACTTAATTATTTATAATATGGATGAGAAATTTTCTGAATTCTGCATAGATATACTAGTAATCTTTGAATGGGTAATTTTCATGTAATGCAGTGGTCAGACATTAAAGGGAAAACAAAGTCAATGTTTGGATCATATGGGATTAACAGAGTTAATAAAAAGTAACAACTTCCAACAACAATCATATTTTTAACGTCAGTGGTTTACCAGGAAAAAAATGTAAAACACATAGACATAGAAAGTCTACAGACTACGCCATTTTAGAAACAAAATGACGTCAGAGAGTCTTCTTGGTCGGCGTGAACTGTGCATGCATATTATTATCTGTTACTTTCTAACCTAACCACGAAAACGACAGCCAACAGCCGCCAAACTTCTCCCCACATTTCTTACATACATATACATACACTACATTACAAAAAAATCACTTGTCTTCGTCTAACGAATAAAATTCACAACAGAAACGCAAATCTTGGCGAACGGCAACTCGACAACTTCGACTACCGTAAACTCGCTATTATAAGTTAGCTTTACACAAAATACCGCTAGATGGCGCGCGAATATTTATTAACCTTACTGCATTCGCACGCGCGAATTAGTTTAATTAATTATAAATAATATAATAATAATTAGCTGCATCACTATGATCTGCAGAAAATGTTAAACGGCAAACTATGACAACGCTTTGGTGATATGGGTCTAATAGAGTTGATAAAAAATAACAATTTAATATACAAATATATAATTTTATTAGTTTATTTTATATAGCGCCAAATCCACAATTCTCTTCTCTTCTATTCAACATACTGTTATTAAAGTATATGCAATAATAAGAATGCTACCCACAGGTAATATTTAAAAATAAATATTAAAAATACATGTGTCTGCATAATTATCCAAAATTGCCTATTAGTTATAAAAGAAAAAGGAAATTACGTGTTTTTCAATGAAGTCACATTGTTTATTTTATCAATATTTCTATAAACATCCCGCGTGTACTGCGAGCATGCAAGCTTATATTACATAAGCGATGTTTTAACAATAATAACTAAAACAATAACATGTTAATATTACTGTTTTTAAATCCTTCTTTTTCTACCACCATAATATTTCCCATATATTCATATTCCTTTTTACATTTTAGAGATTTATTGTTCCGATAATTAATAAAGTGTCTTGTTCAAAAATAATAATTATTACATATCTGATGGTGGAAATGTCATTCATGAGTAGAACAAATAGCTTCAGTAATATGTTCTTATGCATAATGGTTGTGTATGTGCTGAATGAAAATTATTATTACGTCGTACTTATTTTACTACTTTAATTATTTATTACTATTAACCATACTTTTATATTCATTTATTTCAATTGTTGTTATGTAATTTGTATGTTTATTTATGACTGATAGGTCAGCTTAGTTAATGATATAGAAACATGTATTTTCATTATTTATTTTTAAATAATATTATCTGTGGGTAGTTTTCTCTTTATTGTATTTTTAATAGCATTATTTTGTGAAGCGCCACAAACAATTATGGATGTGGCGCTACATAAATAAAATATTATATTATAATAAAAACAATTGTTTGTTTATTTAATATAGCGCCACATCCAATTTAAACTTGTTCATGGCGTTTTACATACATTAAAATGCTAAACAACAAATACACACCAGAAGAAAAAAAACATAAATATACTAGAAACATATATGAACAATTATAAAAATAAAATATCAATATAAAAATAATAAAACTTATAATTTCCTGCAAATCATAGTGATGATAATAATTAATTATTATTATTATATTATTTATAAGTAATTAAACTATTTCGCGCGTGTGAAGTAAAACAATTAAATATTAGCAGTCAGAAACGTGGCGTCTAGCGGTATTTTGTGTAAAGCTTTTAAAAGCGATTTTATGGTACCGCTGAGCCGCCGAACAAGTTGTACTCGAGGTCTGCGCGTTTTTGTGTGTGAATTTTCTTCGTCAGAGGAATACAAGAGATTTTATTACATAACGTAGTGTATGCATATGTATGTAAGATATGTGAGGAGAAGTTTGGCGGCTGTTGGTGGTCGTTTTGATGGTTAGGTCAATCAAATCGGGTCGTCTAGGATCCGCGCTGTGTCTGTGACTGTCCAAACGAATCCACCGAACCACTGTTTCAGTTCTGCTCGATTCATAGGTTAACAAGAAGACATCTTACTGATACTGTCTTTCACTGTACTATTACTATAAGCGTTTGAGGAACAGTGTGGCATATTGATGTCGCGATTTCGTTGTAAACCGACGTAAGGCAACTTTTAGCGTACCGCTTGGCTCTCTGTTATGACAGCTGAACCAGCAGACGACTCTCTGACGTATTACTTTTCCAAACTGCTGGGTTGTGATTGGTTGCAAGATCCAAGATGGGCCGGTTCATGGTGTCGGTGATTTAGCTAGATTTTCCCACTTTAAGACCACTTTCTGAGGTAACCACTAAGGTGAAAAATTGGATTGTAGATGCAAATGATTAGCTAGTGTAAACTCTTTTAGGTGCATAACACTAAACTGTAGCCTTTTTTTTCACTTTAAACTGTTTTTATTCTCCAAACATCTTATGTTAAAAATAAAGTTTTTGAATTTTATAAAACTATTTTAAAGACGATAGTAAATATATTGTTCATGGCTCCAAGAATGGTTTATTTGAGTATGATTTACTTACTTTGGAGCATTTGTGTCGAAGCGAGTACGACGTTTCGACCCGTCGTCAACGGGCCTTGATCACGTACTGGTGTCACGTGTGTTGCCTCAGATTTCGGCGGGAAATGACAATCCCTCAGATAGTTGAGCTTCTCAACTTCTGCCTGAATACGACCTATTTCATATACGATGGGACATACTACCAGCAAACACATGGTGCAGCTATGGGATCACCCATATCTCCCCTAGTAGCTAACTGCTACATGGAAGAATTTGAGAAAGCCATCTCTACAGCATTGCACCCCCCATCAGTGTGGCTACGATACGTGGACGACACATTCACCGTAATCCACGAATACAACGTGGAAGAGTTCACTATACACATAAACAGCATTGATCCACACATCAAATTCACTATCGAACCTGAGAAGGACAGCGAGCTTCCCTTCCTGGATCAATGCACCCATATTCTGGATGATGATTGATGGATCCACGAAGATAACAATCTACCGGAAGCCGACGCACACGGACCAGTACCTCAACTTCAAGTCACATCACCCTCTAACCCACAAACGATCAGTGGTACGCGTCCTCACCAACAGGGCACAGCAGTATGTCACCACAGCTGAAGACAGGAAATTAGAACTGCCACATGTCCACAACGCCCTGAGAGCCAACGGATACCCAGAGTGGGCGCTTGCACCTCCACCATCCAGTGCAAAAAGACCTCCTAACACGAACAACAACCCATGAAGATCTATGTTAGGACTACCATACGTGGCAGGACTATCAGAACAGCTTGGCCGGATTTATAAGTCACACAACATACAAATGTACCACAAGCCGGCGAACACCCTCCGCTCGATGATAGTACATCTGAAAGACAAAACACCCAAAGAACACCAATGTGGAACCATCTACAACATCACGTGTGACATCGACAGCAGCCACACATACATAGGTGAAACTAAGAGAACACTCAGCCAGAGATACAAAGAACACACAAACCTGGACAAACCAACAGGAGTAGGAGACCATTGCCGGGCCACAGGACACTCAGTGTCCATGAAGAACACTAAAGTACTGACCCATGAATCCAACTAGAACAAGATAAAAGTGAAGGAGGCCATATACATCAGTCAGAGAGCCCCTACCATGAACAGAGATCAGGGATACCATCTGCCTGCCATCTACAATCAAATCATCCCGCCGAAATCTGAGGCAACACACGTGACACCAGTACGTGATCAAGGCCCGTAGACGACGGGTCGAAACGTCGTACTCGCTTCGACAAAAATGCTTCAAAGTAAGTAAATCATACTAAAATATTTTAAAGACCATTTTCCCTGTTTTCATGGAAATGCCCTCGAGCAGTGAACAACCCAGTATAATAAATAATCATCCATTGAATATAAAATGTAGATTGCAGATAACATTGCCTAATCTGCCATTTTACAGACCCCAACAGTAACCCAGCAGTGTGTTCTGCAAGCCCACACAGATTGACAGGAGCAGAAGGCACTTTTGGTCTCAGCCGGACTCAGTATGGAAACAACATGAGATGTAATTGGAAGATACAGGTCGAAACAGGCAAGGTGAGCAATGTTACACCTACAAAATTTGCACAAATGGATGGATATAAAACCAAATGATACTTGAAATTATTTGATCCTCGTCAAACACAAAAATTGGACTATAAATATTATAATGGCACAACTTTCATAGTCCATGGCCGTTGTTTATCACATACCATGTTCATTATATTTCTTTTTCTTAATGCAGTCGCGCCTCATAATGCGAATGAGATATGACACGGTCAGTTGTGGATCATGAATTTCTGCCGCCAATGGGTAATGGGCGCTACAGCTTACAATAATGCTGTAATAACTGTCATTTGTATGAAATTCTACTCAGGTTTGTCTTGTACAGGTGTATGTTGAAACAATTTGTTGACAAACAAGAATTTAACATAGAACAGACAAGACGTTTAAAGGAACGCAAAACCGAAAAGTTACATGCTATGCACGTGAAAGAGTAAATAAAAACAAACTATTTTGAACGGTAATCACATTTTTAATGTCAATGGTTTATTAGTAAAAAAAATCTGAACACCTTTTCTATCAAAGTTTGTAAGTTGCGCCATTTTGACTGATGTGTGACGTCAATAATGCTCGCAGTCTGGCAATTCTGTATTTAAAAATAATCGCTAGGTGGCGCTGTGTACATCCGATTCGTGTAGGCGAACCGACCTGATTTTCGTTCAGAAATAGCTGAATTTCGATTGCAACGATAAGGGCCAACATTTTCAAGATAGAACTGAACGCGCTGGTAAACCTGGTAAAGAAGACCCGCCGGAAGCCGAAATGCAGAGGCGAGTAACAAGCCGAGGCGACATTGAGTGATCGACAAGTGGTCGAAACTCGCCGAAACTTCGAAAGGCGAATGTATGCTGTTACTGTGGATACCCGTTACTGTAACTGTATTGTTAGGAGGAAGACTCAAAAATCTGTCGGTGAAGGTAAGCATTTATGTGTCTAATATGAGAAATGTTGCCCTAAATGTTCATTATGAAATCTGGGCTGGATGTTAATTTAAGTAATTAAAATATCAACGCCAACGGAGTCGATGGTGGGTCAGTGACACTGTCACTGACAGGTATGCTGATGGCCACCTCGCATTCGATCCCGGAATTCGGCAGTTTCTACTTAGTCACAGCCATGCCATGTATTATTCTCCAAGTCAGTGGTGTAGTGTCGGATATGTTATACACAACTTGAAGTTACCCAATTTGAAACACATCATATCACATATGGGGTCATGGCTCTCCGATTTATCTCAGCCTGACACAGACTGACAGAGTGACAGGCTCGGTCCTTCGCCCATGTTTTCAGGAATCAATTTCCAAATTGCCCACAAATCATTGAAATGTGGAAAAAATGCAGATTAATTGTTGTTTTTTCAAATACTGGACATTATTATATTAACAGCAGCGACTGTGGCATGTTTTTGTATTATTGACATAGCATGACCTGTGCGACTAAAAAACAGATGTGTGTCAATATTGATTGTTCTTTTAATAGGCGTGGTATATTTAAAGCGAGGGTTTGGAGCCTAATTCTGGAGGGCTAAATAAAGAAAGAAAATCACCACCCATGTTCTTTATGAAATCAACTTCATGCTGAATAATAAAGTTGTTTTTAGCTGAATATATGTCTCTATTAAAAATAACCATTTTGAACTGGGTAAAAGTAACACAACTAGCAGAACAAATATTCTAAACTATAACATATGTGGATATATTTATGTATATTCTGTGGTGGTCTTAATTGCAATGTAACTTTGTTATCGTGTCAAGGTAACCATAATAGTAGCTGTGATGTTCTATATTGTGCTAATAATATTTCTTATTCATGAAAAACTCATTTATACATCTGGTTCTGTTTCAGATGTGCCATGATATATTACAAATGGCCATGGATTTTATAGTCTGTGTTTGAAGCAGACAGTGCTTCCAAATGTTAGACAACTGTCACATATATCTGCCAACAAAGATGTAAGTATAATATTATGTTCATGTATTTATAACAACAGTGAAATGTGTTGCTCACAATTTATTGACAATGAAAATAACATTAGAGTAACCAGAACACCAAACATTTTATATAATACAAATGACATTTCATACAATGAAAACACCACATATTATTCCATAGTAGAAATATACCCAAAAAATTAGGTTTAACAGTAAATGATGTAGGATCATTCTAGAACATTTCGAGTAGCATGGCCAGTTGTCCACTATGTGAGAATTGAAAAAAGTTCCAGTGATTTTATAAAAACAGAACATGTATTCTATTGTATTTTCTACAATGATAATGGATTGAGTTACCTCCATTTTCATATGTCACCTGTCAACACAGTTCTTATATAGTGCAGTATCCAATCCTCAGACATGGGGTCAAATACATTTGTATTTGAAAGTATTTAAATAGTTTTAAGTAACTGTAATTGATGTTTAGTAATTAAATGTATTTGGATTCCTCAAGAGTATTTGTATTTAAATAAATGTCAACGTATTTGACCCCATGTCTGCTCGGCATTGTCCAAAGTGCTTTACACTTTACTCCCTGGCATACCTATTCAGTTAAACACCATCTCATGACTGTGGGAAGCATCCAGCCAAGCTGTAATTAATGAATCAAGACGGTTCGTGTTACAAATATCCACCACTGTCAATAGCCAGTTACTTGTTTACACAGCCGAGTGAATTGGAGCAATGACGGGTGAACAGACTTGCCCAAGGTTCGACACAGCAGCACATGGTTTCGTTCTCGTAGTTGAGAGTCTGAAGCCAAGTCCAAAGCTTTAAACCACTGTGCCACTATACATAGTTGATATATTTATTTAAGCCTTATTTTATTTCAGGAGTCCAAGGCGGCCATATACAGAGAATTTTACCCGGTGGATCCATGACAGGCTTGGTCGAAGGGTACAGAGAGTCATACCAGTGTATACCGGCCATAAGATCGAACTTCTGTGCTCTCAGCAGAGAACAAGATCTAGGATAACACTTGGCACTTGTTGACTGCTGCCCTTGCGAATTATCAGTTGATTTGTGAATAAGCAGTTGGATTGTCAATGAACAAATCAACTGACTCTTGACACCAGCAGACCTTCTTTCATTAGCTAGGGCATATCTGAACCAAGGATTGCAATTCTGACATGGACAGTCGTTGTGGGCAGCGGCCAGAGTTCTGACAAAGATGTAATTCACCATTCACTCATTCTTCCCACCACAGTGTGGTGGATCTGCAGGTAAACATACAGCTGTAGTGTCTTCTGCAGCTCCAATTACTTGCGTCTTGACCAGAAAACAGCCATGTTGTCAAGGTTCGCTAGGACGTGGCCGGACGTTCTTGCTAGAGCCATGGTTCCATCCTATAAATAAACAGGACATGCTGTACTGCTAAATATTTGTGTCATGTTGTATCTTATATACAGTGGCTTGTTATCAAGTGTGGTTGTCTTTAATAAAAAAAATTGTTATAATGACATTTAAGTGCTTCAGATTCTATTATCCAATAAACACAAACGTTGGCACCTCAAAATATCAATCGAACAGGAATATCTATGACAATGTATATTTTAACTGGCAAAATGTCATATTGACACATCACGCCAATGTGCATGGTGGATCATCTGACTTACTTGCTAAACTATTGGATTAAATTATTATTGAATTAGGTTAGTGATTTGCACTCTTATTGTGGGGAAGAAACTGGTACCAAATGTTTACCGACTGATCTTGTGGGATATCTACAAATCCTCGTTGACTCGTTCCATCTAGTATATTATGCTAGTCTGTTATTGGGGTGTGTTAATGTTTCTTCTTGTTTGCTGAGTGTGTCCCAATATTTCAAGAAACTCTACCTACCAATAAAGGCAATATTGCAAATTTGCAAAGTAATTTTTACAGTACATAAGTTATGTCTCATCATAGCTAATTATTCATCCTTTACTGTAAGCCTGTAACATGTCCTAGTATCAATGTATTAGTATCTGAACTGACACAGCACACAGAATTTGTAATTGTGTGTCTCGCTGAACGAATAACATGATTGAAAACAACATTCGCAATGCCAGTTTGTGATGTTTGAATAATATATTTACTGAAAAATATTGCAGGCATGCTGGCACATTCACAGTGGTCAACCTGAAAATAGGAACTGCGTAACTATGAAAGGCAGTATTTTTGAAAACTTATTTAGTGAATATTGTAAAACCTTAATTTATTCTTTAGACCTATTTATTTTAATGTTTTAAAGTATTTATTAAAATATTTTATTAAAGTAATTTTTAAGTTTATTCAAATAATCAAAGAAAATATGTTTTAATGTCTTAACATATTTAATTTACCTTTATAGATACATTTCAAATAAATTATTCTCTACTTTTTTAATTAATTTTTTATTTATGCTAATGTTTTAAATTATATATTATTTCAATCTATTTTAACAAATATATTTTGCATGTTTTATGTACCTATTTCAATCTGTATTGATTGCCCAGAGAATGAAATAAACCAACCAAAATCTAGGTGCTATATTATCGTTCATGCGAATTGATGGGGACATCTATGACTATGATCTGGCTTGCATTCAGCTGTGTTTTAATGTTACGGTCATGTTTAACACATGTAGCTTTACCTTATTTATATGCCTCTGTTCATGCAAACGTGATACCATTCAATGTAGGATAAAATAAAACTAATAATAATGAATAACAATATCGAACGGTTTAACTCGCTTGGACTTAGTCCTAGACCTAGTTAGCGGCTCCATGATCCCATGTCATGTCATGTACATACCTTCTAGAACGTTAACTGTGGTGGATGTTTATAAAATATATCAGTATGTACATAAGTCATAACGACAGACATCGCAATGTGTCTAATGGTACAAGGTTTAAATAATTTAGACACAGAAGACTTAATATTTACTAACCTTCTTGCGCGCGCTGACTTGGCTACGGCGATGGAAGGTTTCGACCGGTAACCCGCGTTTCAACGACTATCGTTGGTGATTAAATATCGCGCCAATATCGTTTGCACAGCTCTAAATTTCAAAACTCGACGTCGCCAACGTTTCTTCGGATCTTGACTCACTATATACGATGAGAAACATCCCATTCGAAGCAAGGTTCTTCGAACGGATGTTCTTCTTCGAAGTTCGGGTATCTGACAACATTGTGTTTACAACGGCGATAAGCATTATTATGCGTCGTCGGACACGTGACTTTAAGGCCGGTTCTGCGTGCTGAATGGTTATACAACAGGAAGAGGCGGACCGGGGCGCGTTAATGGCCGCCTCTACGGAGCCGAGGATTTCAGTGAAATTATCCACTTTGAAATTATTTTACTAATAAACCACTGTCGTTAAAAATGTGATTACCGTTCAGAATGGTTGCTTTGTATTAGCTCTTTCACATGCATATCACGTAATATTTCCCTTTTGGCTTCCTTTAAAGTAAAAGTACAAAAGCATTGTTAAGTTTGTTGTTTGATATGTGCTCTGCTCAAGTATTTGCTCAAAGAGGACCTGAAACACAGCTGTTGCATTCCATATATCTAAAGTATACAATATAAGTATACATTAATGGTCACAGAAGCATATTCACTTATCAGACAACCTGAAATTTTGTTTTGATTAGTGCTTATATCGTTGACATATAACATTGCATATTGTCATCTTTGTTCCAAGCGAGTGGTTTGATTACCTCCTATCTAACCAATGTAAATGTTTTATTTTTCCGATTTTCTTTATTATAAGACATTTCTGTGCAAAAATAAAATACAGTAGAACAACATGTAAAGCAATGCATATTAGTATTGGGCCAATTTGTTGAATCAGTTACAAGCAGACCTGTAGGCATACAGTACTGTTTATCAGTTTAAATATCCTTATAAAAGAATTATATCAACAATTCTAAAGTTTGGATTACAGTTTGTATTAATACCTATAATCATTCTCTTAATTGTTTGTACACATTACTGGGCAAAGTGTAAATATAAATCCATTATACATGTAGCAACTTGTAGGGAAATGTTGCAACAGTATTCTAGTCAATTATGTTTATGCAGTATACATGTACAAGTAATTAAATTATAAATTATTAATAAAACTTTCTTAATTGTTTGCAACTAATAAAAAATACATGTAACTTGTTTTTATAATTGCATAGAGTTCATGTAATCAAAACATCTAGATTTATCCTATGTGTCTGTTAATTTGATGTGATACATACAAGTTTACATTGTGTATTAGATTCTGTCTGTTGCATACATTTGATTCATTAAAAATTATTACATTAAAGATGTTAAGACTATTTTTCACTACTTCACATATATGAATTTTCCTTATGTAACAATATAATTATTGTAATCACTGTGATCCAATGGCGTGCTCCAAGCTAATTTGGATTTATTGTAACTGGTTCCATAATGTTGTGTTAATCCACTTGTACCATATGGATTCCTAATTGTTGTAACAATCATTACATTTATTAATAAAATATTACATAAAATTCACTAATACAGACATTTTGTTTAAAAAAATTGATTCTGTAAGCATTATATATGGTGTCGGACATAGGGGGTGCTGGACGTACATTTATTATGTACGTCCGACACTACTTTTACCGGTTAACTATTACAAAATAAAACTAAATATTGTACTATTTTATTAAAACACATGTCATTAACATTGAATCTCGGCTCTTGAGATTAACAAATTTACCTTTTTGCTGTCGGACGTAAGTAAGGTACATACTTATTATCACCTTAATTAATTGTCAATTTAAAATACACCTACATTTTATATTATATAAATGAACAAAGCACATGTATGGTATTATAATGTATGCAGAAGAATAACCTAACTATCCTGGGGTAGCAGTGTTAAAGTAGATATACCGATTAGTGATTGATTGTCTGGTGGAAATAATTATAGTTGTCTAATTTTTAGTTGCATAATAAGTTATTACATAATGTATACTAGAAATAAATTAATGTGATATGTGAAACTTGAGAATATTACTTTTTATATGACACCCAATTGAAGCAATTTCAAAAAATGACATGTTGCTTTACCTGCACACGGAATTGCCCTAATGCAGACTGGCACCACAATTTATAACGTTCATTTAACTTCAGTAAAGTATATAAAAAATCTTTCATTCTCTTCATGAGCATGTATTTGAGTTGAATACATTAAAACACTGTACCAAAATTACTATGTTGCAAGTCAGTATGTTGTGTATTACAGAAATGTATATAATGATTGGCAATAACGTTGAGATCGTGCAAGTAAATACATATAGGATGCACCATAGTTCTAGATAGCTGGCAGTCCATCGGCCTAGCTGACTTATAAACAACTAGTCTTGAATATGTTTTTAGTACGTAAAAGGGACTGCTCTTCTAAAACTGTACTAGTCCATGCTCTAAAACTACCCTCGGTACTCGTCCCGGACGATTGGACCAGGCTTATTTCGCAGCCTGATATAACATTCTAGCATATGCATATTTTGTATATAATTACTTACTAGTAGTAGTGTGGCTGTACCTAGCTACCAACATTAAGCTATTGGGAAGACTGTTTGAATGGGCTTGTTGAAATATATAAATTTTGAGTCGGGCTAACTGGGCTAGGACAAAGCTCCCTCTCTTGAGCTTTTGATATTGTCATGATTAATCACCCATGGTTGTGGCTAGTGACCATAACTATATACCACAAAAGCAAGGTACTCGAAAGTATGTCCACTGTGGCTTATAGACAAGGCTGGAATGCTTTTATGTATATCTGTACAATGTCTTACATTTATATTAAATAAAATCAGTCTATCAATCAAGTGACAAATCAATAAGTATGGTAAATTGTACATCTGTGTGATTGCCAGGAGTTGCAGACTTGCAGCTAGTTTATTTTAATAGGTCTTTTGTGAATAAATGCTACTGAGCACTATTCAAGTAATGCCTACAGATTAGTAATTATTGCTTGTATATAGTCTGCCCATTGACTTATGTAATTGTTGGTTTTATGTCTTTAGTAACCTTTACCTTTTAATCTTTTATTGACATGAATATAGATATTTCCTCTGGTTGTAAACAACCTATATTGCATTTATACTTGAGAATACATTTTACTTGACTTTTATTGTTTTGTTCATTTTCCTAACTTTTTGAATTCAATTTCAAAACATGATTGTTTTAATTGTTCCAGCCCCTAGCTCCATGAAATACAGCTCAGCATATGCATTTGAAACATTATGTTCATGATTACTCGTGTAATTGATAAGAATTTTCCATTTGTTTTACTTTGATCAGCATTTGTTCAACCATTCTCAACAATACTGGTTACATTTTCAAATAGAACGGACCAGGATGTTGGGAAAGACAAGCTAATGTATGCAATATCATGATTGGTTGAGGCATGTTGTAACCCCCAAAACGTCCAGACTTCCACAAAAGCAGTAGAGAAACCCAATTGTCCTGGAATTGTCATGGTGAATTAAGCCTTTTTAAACTCTTGCATGTCAACATAATTCTAGCTATAATATATAAACTCTTGGTCATGGTCATGTAATTCATAACCATGGTTGACTATGGTCGACCGTGGTCACATATAACATAACCATGGTCACATATAACTTGACATCGTTCGACCACGGGCACATGCAACTTGACCATAGTCAATCTTTGTCACATGAAACTTGATCTGGGTTAACCATAGACATATGTAACTTGAACTTGGTCAACCATAGCCTATCATTGTCAACCATAATTTGACTATGGTCAGCCATGGTCACATGCAACTAATTACATGAATCAATCATATGAATAGAACAGTGATTATTTGGGTTGATATTTTTATTTGTAGATCATTCAGTTGACATTCCTCACGTTTGACATTGAGCATAGCACAAACTGTGGTATGGACTGGGTCAAAGTGCATGATGGGGTAGATGTTTCGGCGACAGTGCTTGGAACGTTCTGTGGAAGCACACTGCCGCATGACATCTTTTCTAACAGCAACTCCCTGTTTGTGTCTTTCAAGTCTGACGCTCATGTGACTGGAGATGGCTTCAGCATTAAGTACACCGCTATTGTTAGAGGTAAATGTCTGGCATTTTATTCAAATATATAGCCATTGCTGCACAATACTTTATACATTATACAATATGTGTTCATTGTTTGCATCTTCTGCATGAGTTAATAAACCTTTTGTTGAGTCCTGGTTATCTCCACTTAAGATTTGTACAAAGAGTTAACTTATATGAAATGAATACTTGTTTTTCTATGTTTTTGTAACTTTGATAACATTTTGTGTTGACATATGTAATGATGATGTGAGTAAGAGTGGAAACAATGATGAATGTGTATGACATGTACAGTAGTCGTAATGTTTGCTCCATAATAATTTTACAGGACATTGTCATAACAAAGAGTTGAATAATCATGTACAGAGTTTATACGATCTGGCAGATGATGAAAGTATACACATGGCTTTCAGAGTGAGCATTCTATAGAGTTAATGTCATCATCTAGAAAGAACTCGCCACTTAGTTTAAAATCATCTGAAACTGTCATGACTGTCAATTCATACATTATGAGCATATAATCAGTAATGATGCATGAATACAGTTGATGCAATAGCAAATAACATTATGCAAAATGGATCTTGCTGTTGTGTGAAGTGCCATGTTACACTAATCCGGCTACACTGAATGGAACGGAAGGCACATTTGGCATCACTAAGTCTGAGTATAAAGACAACATGAGATGTGGATGGACAATTCAGGTTGAAACAGCCAAGGTACGCAATGCTACATCAGATACTATGGCTTTTCCTAGGAATTATATAACCAGCCAGAAAAATGCCATGGTTTCTAGAAACGGTCTCAACAAACTGTTATGGCTATTTCCACAAAGAGTGGGTCAATATTTTAAAGCTTTTCACCTATTTATTTACATATGTGAGTAAAGAAAACAACTTTCTATGTAATACATATATATTGTATTTGATGTGACAACTTCAAATGTCATGGGATAAAAACGATGTGCCACCATTACCATCACCAATGTTTCGCACCGTTTCAAATCCAAGTTTCACAAACTACTCATTGTATAATGTGTTAGCAAGATTATCATCACTTTTGTTCATGCTTTTAAATCATGGTTTACATTTAACAGTTCACTCTTAAGCTAATGCAAAATTTTGCAAATAGAAGTACAAACGTTGAAAACAAAACACATTTCAACCCACACTGTAAGTCTTCCTAAGATAAATCTTAATAAGTATGTACAAAAAAATACAATACAATACAATAAAACTGTAGTGTCTCAGAATAGGAAATTCGTTTGCAGCATTCATAAAAATTACAAGAGTAAAAAAGTATAAAAACTGCAGATAAGTATGTATGTAAACCTTAATCATGATAAAATAAAAAACTTATATATAATTGTAATTGTGGTCATCTTTAAAAATAAAATACAACATACATGCATAATGATTGATGTGTGACGGTGTCTCTCATGGAAATATCAGCTCGAGGTGCTTGTCGTTGAAAAGTCATACAGACATTGGAATGAATGATACACGCTGTCTATTTGTTTTTAATGTAATGGTTCTAACCCTTCTGGACGAGGGCAGAAAGGTGTACTTGTTAGGTAGAATATGTATATTGTCATTAATGATTTTAGTGGCTTTACACAGTATGTGCTTTTCATACAGAGCAGTGATTTTCAAATGAGTTAGTTTACTACTGATGTTTGCAATATGCTGCAAATTATTCTTGCAGCATCTTTATTACCCTGGATACAAGAAAAGATGTCTCACAAACATTTTGACTACGAAAACTACTAATTATTGCACCATACTGGAGAGAGGTGGGGACATTCCGCCCTGTTTTGAATTAATTTTAATATATTTTCTGCCCTAAAAACCCTTTGTACACACGCTACTGTATAATCAGTAAGGAGGAAAAGGTCTTCATACCAACGCCTCATGTACAATCTGAACAGGGAAAAACATCACAGAAATTACTTGAATCATATCACACCTATGCATAATACAAGTGATAATAATAACAGCAAAATCCACTAATCACTGGTAGGAGGGGAGGGAGGTGGACATAATTTTGATAAAAACTCAGAATGACTTTAGACACGAAAAATTGCGAATGTATCCACCACTGAGCCCGCTCCTGCCTTTCATGCCCTGCATGGCAGATTGGCAGTCCTTCTTTTCCTTGCGTTAAAGTGCGGGAAACTCTCTACCCCTAATTGTTAGACTGTGATCTTGTCTGTGCTGAGTCCTGATGTTTATCTAGTGTAACTTAATGTTGTCTTGGATGCCTCACATAAAAGTTATTATGCAATATAATTGCATAACTGCATGTCAGTACTTCACATTGTCAATGTTATTTTCACAGGTTAGTGGTGCAGCTCATCCAGCACTATAATAATAATAATAATAGTTCTTTTATCGCGCAATCTCTAACTCAATGTTAATCACTGCGCTCACAGATTAGATATAAATAAATAATAATAAAACATAATTAAAAATATATCTGAATTAAAAAGTATGATAAATTAATTGTTAAGAAAAGATAAATAAATAATAAAAAAATCTAAATGTCATTCAAAAAGTCACCAAAATGTCATGTATCTAGCTAATTGGCACCATATGTTCTTTTGAATAAATATGCCTTCAGATGACGCTTAAACAGTGTCAGTGACGGAGCATCACGTAGCGCCAGTGGCTGTTCATTCCAAATAATAGGTCCGGTTACACCAAACGCTCGTCTACCAGTGGATTTTGATGCATGTGTAACTGCTAGCTGAAGTTTGTCATAAAGCTGCCGAAGACGGGGATTGCGTGTTCGTGGATGTAGCAGATGTGATAGATACCCCAGTGCAAATCATGGAGCGCATTATAATTGAACAAAATACTTTAAACAAAATGCGTTGTCTGACAGGCAACCAGTGCAGTTGTTTGACTACTGGCATGATGTGTGAAGATATAGGTGTGAGAACAACCAGGCGGGCTGCTCTATTGTATATCTTCTGGTGACATGTTAAGTGATATTCGGGTAGGTCCAGCAGCAGAGCGTTGCACTAATCTAAGCTTGAAAAACCAGTGCAATGACAACGGAATGGCAAACATGCTTCGTGATGTAGGTCCTGATTGACCGTATACATCTCAGGTGGTAGATACACTTCATGAAAACAGCATCAACGTGCTACTTCATGTGAATGTCAAAGTAAGCCCCCAAGTTCCTGACAGACACAACCGGTTCGATGTTAACTCCACCAATGACGAGGTACTCTGATAGACCACATTTCTTCAGATTGTGGGAACTGAGGGCCACCATCAATTCGGTTTTGCTCTCATTTAGTTTGAGTTTGTGTTTAATCATACATATCACACAATTAATTGACATCACCAATGCAGTCACTGAGTCTCTGAACAGCGCACTTCAAGTCACCCAGTGTGTGAGGACAATAAGATGCACTTTCAGTGCTGTGTCGGGGTTTATACGCCGATTGTAGCTCCTCATGAAGGCCGTTGTCACTTAGATGTTGAACAAGTCATTTGGCTGCAACTGTCTCCAATATTTTAATAGACACGAATGGCAAACTTGAAACTGGATGGCAATTTTTTAGTGTGTTTCGATCCAATGTAGTTTTTTTCAGCAGCTTTGTTATGGCAGCCTTCTTGAGTTCCCGCGGAACAGTGCCCGATTTAAAACAGGTGTTGATGAGTTTATATTTGAATATGTTGGTGTTTCAATGTCGCTCATATTTGTTTCCATCAATTTTGTTTTACAAATTTTCATAACGTTTTCTTCAAAAAAAATTCAGAAACTGGTAGCATAATTTCCCCCTGGAATCAGTGTCAGGCAGATGAAAAGATTCTACTTTGAGCAGATTGTTCAAGGCTTCGAATGCCGTACTCGGATCGGCATTTTGGAGTAGATTCTGGTAATGCTGAATTTTGGCTTGACGTATTCTTGCACAGACAGCGTTGCGATGATTCACATATATTCTTCTGTGTATGTCTGATGCTCGCCAGATGTTCTCGTTTTGTTGACACAGCTTTCGTATTGTATGCAGTTCCTCACAGTAGCAAGGTGGAGTTATTCCTTTGCATGGCCGCCGTTGCTTCAACTAAATCTCACTCGTGGCCAAAGTTAACTAAAGATATTATACAAATCATGATCAAAATCGCTAACAAACTACAACTGCTAGAACTTTTTATTTTAAAATGTATGTATAAATGTCAGTCAACTTGGATTAAATGAAATAAAATGAACATGTTTAGGTAATGCTAACTATTTAAATTCATCTAAGCTTTGTGAAAATTAATGTTCATGAACTGTTATTAATCAGTTAATTATAGTACGTAATGTAGCCATGGGTCAATTAATTGGATAAGTTATTCTAAAATTTGAGATAGCTAAACAAGTCCCCAGTTGACATCACTCATTTATTAAGTTGTTTAAATTAATACCTTCAATGGGTTTGGGGCAGTGAGCCTAATGGCTCATATGTAGCCTGCATAGAACTTAGTTGTCGTTAATATAAAGTTGATATGTAAATAGTCTTAAAAGCCATTGACTACTACCACATTGACACAATCGCTTGCTGGTGCATACCATGGTGTGATTATTCATTTAGTAAAAAACTGGTGTTATGCATCTGGTCTGCTGTGAATCTCCCCTGTACACTTTCTGTTCTTTCTGGTGGAGTGTGCACCATGCCTACCAGCAGTTTTTGATGATAGGTCACACCATTATATAATGTATAAAATTTTGATGTTTTTCATATTTCATCTGTCTTAACAAATTTCCATGCTATTCAGTTTGCTTTGTTGACTGCAAAGTTTACTTAATGTGCAGAAAGAATCCTTTTTCTTTACAATTTGGGACATGAAAGAACCCCTTTCAGAACATGAATAATCACTGCAATTAGACAAATAAAGTATATTTATGTGTGACTTGTTGAAATTCTTCCCTATAATTCCTCTACAATTACTGCTGAGAAGTATCTGTCTCTTCTTCTCTTCACATAATAAACCTAAACTTGATACTGAATGTGTTTGCTATCTTTTGTAGAAGGTTCACTTGAAATTCCACATGTTAGACATTGAGGTCTGCACCAGCTGTTGCTTTGACTCCGTGAAAATATATGATGGGGCGGATGATGCAGCACCACTGCTTGGCTTATTCTGTGGAGACAAATTGCCAGATGACCTCATTTCCAGCACGAACTACCTGTTTGTGTCGTTCAAGTCTGACGCTTATACTAGAAAAGATGGCTTCAGGATAACATACAAGACTACAGGTAAATTGTTGGTTGGTGCTGTACGTAGCACACGTTTTAGTGATGCTTCAAGTATGGTAGGGGGGTAGCTGTTCTTGTCAACTATTGGTTTCAGTTTTCACCACTGGCTAGTTTTAGCCACCACATACTGGTCACCATGGCTAACCAGATGAGGTATGTTGGAGCAGCATTGATCCAAGGGGTCAGATGTGCTTGACCCATTGACATATGAATATGTTCTGCCACTGTTGCCAATCCACATCCCAGCTATGTTGCTGGCTCACAATGAGGCACTCAAGGCACAAGGCAAAATAATGTAACTTTTCACATCACATCATGATACAAAGGTCCCCTTTGGCATGGAAATTCCTTATGGCCATAGGAAGAAGTTATCCAAAGACATAAGTTGTATCATAAAACCCAAAATAGTCAATTGTGGCCGTCAGCCATCTAAGGAAATCCAGATGGCAGAAATTAAAAAGAAATACAATTATACTTGGGTGCTTTCAAGGGCAAATCCATTCTGAGATACCTAGGGCATGTTTCAGTTATCTTTGAGTACAATATGTTTATGCAGTATGGTAAACTGGACATTATTTGTGTCAAAAGAAATGGTAAAGCCATATATGTATTATTCAGTATTCAATTATTAAATCAACGTATCAGATTTATGCAAAACCATAGTAAATAACCATCAAATTGAGGTAGGGTCGGATTCTACACAAGTGCCCCTCAGTTTTCTCAGGTTTCACAAGACATGTTTTTGTATTCATCTTTTGTGCACATGTGGTAAAATAGAAAATGATTTAAGAACAGAGTTGACCAGTTGTGTAATAGGTCAATGTGTTGCAGATGATGTAATAATATATCCGTAAGTCTTATTGAGCTTTGGTCACAAGCAACACCCTTGACTTATGTGACAAAATGAGAGAATCGTTGAACATTGCATCACTCAAATTATCAATGAACTGTATAAGACTGCCAAAAGAGTAGTCCTCCCCAGCAGCCAAATAAGAGAACACTTTAGAACCAACTACAGTCGGAGCCATCACAAGAGAAGCCCTTCACAACTTCAGCACCACTGTTTGTGTTGGAGGCAAACCTAGAAGCAACATGTCATTTGTAGATGATATAAACCTTGGAGTTAGCAACGAGTTCCAGGATCTCACTAACAGACTAGAGGACAGAGAACTTGTGCTTACAGCATGGAAGTAAGTAATGCAAAGAACAAGATGATGGTCAGCAGCACTGAAAACATCACTGATGACATCACAATGAACAGGCAGAAGTTGGAGCAAGTGGATGCTTTCAAATATCTCAGCTCCACACTTAACTAAGGCGGTCAGACAAAGAGATCCAAAGCCTTAACTGCCCTCAAAATAGCAACAGTGACCAAATTCAGCAAGATATAGAAAAGCATCAACATCATCTTTCCAACCTTGGTCAGGCTATTGAGAGTCCTTGTTCCGATCCTGCTGTACGGCTATGAAAGTTAGACACTGACGGCTGCGACAATGATAAGATCCATGCGTTTAAGAATATGTACTACAGGTACCTGCTACACACATCGTGGACTGAACATGACATTATGACTTTGTCTTCTGAAGATAGATCATTGTCCTGACAGTTCCACAGGAACCCTTTCGTGCAAAAGCGAAGAGAAGAAAGCATGTCGCACGCCATGACTATGTTGCGAAAACAATCATACAGGGAATCCTGGTTTAGGTAATACATGGAGAGGCAGGCAATATTATATTAAAACTTCAATAAAAAATAGAACAATTTGTTCCATAGTCACAATGTTAACTAAATAACATTTTGTATGATATATGTTTTATATTTAAAGGCTATTTTATCAATTCCATTTTCACCTTACAATAGGTCAAAATTGTACTAAGCCATCACCGAAATATGAAAACAATAATTTCTGTGTTAAAACAATTTTATTTATAATAATATATAGCTATTTTTAATTCACTGTTGCCAATATTTTACCAATTGTTTTCAAACACGAGTTGTGTTACATAAGCCTGTGGACTAATAAGTGGTATTGTTGTTAGATGTTGCAGTGGTATGTCCCACTAGTCCAGTGGATCTGACACAGGCAGAAGGCACGTTTGGCATCACTGGGGATCAGTATAAAGAAAACACTCAATGTAGTTGGAAGATTCAGGTTGAAACAGCTAAGGTAAGCACTGTTACTTAAAATGTATATAATAAATTATCAACCAAATATAGTCCTCAAAATTATTTTTAATCAAGAAAGTGAAAGTAGCTACCTCTCAGAGGATGCTTGTCTGTACAGAGGTTTCAGGAACTCTGCCGTCCATTTGGTTGTATTAGTTTGAGCCATGAACCAGTGATTCATGACTTTTGTGTTGCGACGATTGTGCGATGTTCATGATAGAACACATGAGTATATCATATGCCATGCAGGTAGTTGTAAGACTGGTATGGTTTATTATGAGAGGTAAAATAAAAAGCAGCGCCACCCTTTCTCTTGATTCCTGGAAACGAGAAATCATTAGCAAAAAGTCTACTTTTCCAAGTTTTACCTGCCAGTCAATTGATGAACTACTGGTATATGCATATGACAAATAACTGTTGAGTAACTTAATCATAAAATTCTGCATACGTTAGCCATTATTTATGAAGAACATAGCTATCAATTAATGACAACAGTTAATCTAGCAAATTGTTAGAGCAAAGGCAGTGCATACCATGCTTCCTGATGGCCCTGGGGTGGCCTGTCAACAGTCACCCCCTGGTGGAGTAATCTGCAAAGCATCACAATTAAGTCAGTTTCAGGCTATGATTGCCAGGTGGCGCCAGACATCACCGGGCCTACATGGTTCGCGGTAAACAAGTACTCCATCGGCACGACGTAAATAAGACTAGCCTTCTCGTTTGTTTTTAGTACAAATTATCATCATCATTATATCGCAATATGAAGAAATGTCTTTAGCACATCTGAAATGTATACTGAAGAAACGCGATGTTGTTGTTGTTGAAATTGAAATTCTTCCCTATAATTACTCTAGAATTACTATCTGCTGAGAAGTATCTATCTCTTCTTCTCTTCACAAAATGAACCTAGACTTGATACCAAATGTGTTTGCTATCTTTTGTAGAAGGTTCACTTGAAATTCAACAAGTTAGACATTGAGTTCTGCACCGGCTGTTGCTTTGACTCCGTGAAAGTATATGATGGGGCGGATGATTCAGCACCACTGCTTGGCTTATTCTGTGGAGACAAATTGCCAGATGAACTCATTTCCAGCAGCAACTACCTGTTTGTGTCGTTCAAGTCTGACGCTTATACTAGAAAAGAAGGCTTCAGGATAACATACAAGACTACAGGTAAATTGTTGGTTGGTGCTGTACGTAGCACACGTTTTAGTGATGCTTCAAATATGGTAGGGGGTAGTTGTTCTTGTCAACTATTGGTTTCAGTTTTTACCACTGGCTAGTTACGGCCACCACATACTGATCACTATGGCTAATCAGATGAGGTGTGTCGGAGCAGCATTGATCCAAGAGGTCCGATGTGCTTGACCCATTGCAGACCTGTCAACTTGGGACAACTCATATCTGTAAGATCATGACAAAAAATCCTTACGATCTGCAAAAAACCTTACAAATTGTCAACACCCATTACAAAGCACAATCTTGGCATAGGATCCCGCTATAATACACCCCCATATGATATGGAATAACAAACAAAACACAACTTGTTTTGGCACAGATCATTTATTCTCGTGCTCTCTGTTGTAAGCAGCGGTAAAACTAAAAGCTAACTGTAATATTAAAACAATAAAGACAACTGCAATAAAATACCTAGTGACAAATAAATTCATCAATTGCACTGAATTATTTTTAATTAATAACAATACCCAAGCTGTTTGTAAATACAGTAGTCCCTGTCTTCAGCGGACACTCCTGTATCCAAGCAAGTGTCCCTACATTGCAGGTGTCCCCTCATCGGAGGGACAGAATTTTTGAGTGACTGTTTTTGGCTCTAGACGCTAAATGTGCCATTTATGACAAAAAATGTTTTATTTACCAGTCTTAATACCCCAAATACAAAAATGTCCATGTTAATCTCATATAAAAAAAATTTTGTTTTAGAAAGAAGACATGGTTGTAGATCAATAAATACTGTTCAGTAATTTACTTGTGTTCTAGGTATATTAGCATAGTAATTTTTTCAACTTCTGATATGTATCATACGTTGCAAAGAATACCTTGCATGAAAAGCAGCAGCATCTATATGATATTTTATTACACAACTAACATAATTTCTACATGTCAAACTTGAACATGGCATTTATTTTGTGTGTGAGCCAAACTAAGCCATGGTGACAGAGGCATGATGGGAGATATTTAAATCACCATGCTTTCGTCTGTTGATTGTAACAAGAATGTTTTTAATTTACATGTCTAATATACTCAAATAATAATGCTTAGCCAAAGAGTACATACATTTAAAAACATACACATGCAGTGTAGATGCGTGGATGGACATTATTTGTATAGATGTGAATGGATTGCACTTCATTCTACAAGATTGGAACGTATGCGATGGGCGATAATAGGGTACCGCAGCTGTTCGCCGGAGCTCCAATAAAACTTATAAACAATTTCAACGACAGGCAAGGGGTATGCATTGCACCTAGATATTTATTAGACTGCTTTCAATGCTCAATCATCTAAGTAAGAAGTGATTTAAATAACTGCAATTCAGGGTATTGTTCAGTTTGTTGTCCGTGCTGCGGGTGTCTGAGCTAGGATGAGCTCAGCCTCAGACTCGATTCGACGATTGCAATTAGTTAACAGGCATTCCCATTGTCCGGTGACACAGAAAAACACGCAAGACAATAGCCAGCCAGAAATAAAACTAATTATCCACTCCCAGTTGGGTAAATTAGGTAGATTTTGTTTGTGTTTGGTTAATTGGAAACGGGGTGATTTGCTGCTCTGTCCGCCGCCATTTTGTAAATAAAATATTTCGCGGTAAAATTCAGCGCTATTTTGAAATATTTCATGGAGATCGCAAAAATATTTGTTTCAGCAAAATCATAAATATACGTAAGGATTGTATCGTACGCCCGTAAGCCCGTGCATATCGCAAAAATCCGTAAGGCTTACGGGAAAACCGTACAAGTTGACACCTCTGACCCATTGACATATTTTAGAACAGATACAGAGAGAGACAGACGTGCCCACAACGAGCTCCACTATAAATTGCTATTTTTACTTATTATATACGTGAAAGCATACTACGAGTGACACTATAGCAACTAAGCAAGGGAGTGAGTATATGTTTGCATTTGTGGGAAGAAAGTAGAAACTTTCCACAGACCTACATATAAAAACTTGTATATTTATTCCGTACTTCTTCTTCGTACTGGGAATATCGCCCATATTGACACACCAACGCGGGAAAATTCAACTCACGACAGCGCAAGTGAGTGACCGTTAAAGCCATTGTTGGGCTAAGCGTATAACACTCTATTGAGTGTCAGCCTAATCCCAGCTAACACGCCACGTGGTTACCACGTTGAAAAAATGTGGCGGTTACGTGAAAGTGGCAATGACGTGGCATAGTCACGTGGCCATGAGGTGGCAGTTTGGTGAAAGTGGAATTGACGTGGTAGATTCGTGGCCATGTGTGACGTTGTAAAATGGTGGCAGTTTGGTGAAAGTGATATTGACGTGTTAGATTCGTGGCCATGTGTGACGTTGTAAAATGGTGGCAGTTTGGTGAAAGTGGAATTGACGTGGTAGATTCGTGGCTGTGCGTGATAACGTGGCAAGATGGTGGCAGTTTGGTGAAAGTGGTATTGACGTGATAGATTCGTGGCCATATTTGACGTTGTAAAATGGTGGCAGTTTGGTGAAAGTGGAATTGACGTGGTAGATTCGTGGCTGTGCGTCATAACGTGGCAAGATGGTGGCAGTTTTGTGAAAGTGGTATTGACGTGGTAGATTCGTGGCCATGTGTGACGTTGTAAAATGGTGGCAGTGTGGTGAAAGTGGAATTGACGTGGTAGATTCGTGGCTGTGCGTGATAACGTGGCAAGATGGTGGCAGTTTGGTGAAAGTGGTATTGACGTGGTAGATTCGTGGCCATATTTGACGTTGTGAAATGGTGGCAGTTTGGTGAAAGTGGAATTGACGTGGTAGATTCGTGGCCGTGCTTGATTACGTGGCAAGATGGTGGCAGTTTGGTGAAAGTGGCATTGACGTGGTAGATTCGTGGCCAGGTGTGACGTTGTAAAATGGTAGCAGTTTGGTGAAAGTGGAATTGACGTGGTAGATTCGTGGCCGTGCGTGATAACGTGACAAGATGGTGGCAGTTTGGTGAAAGTGGAATTGACGTGGTAGAATCGTGGCCATGTGTGACGTTGTAACATGGTGGCAGTTTGGTGAAAGTGGAATTGACGTGGTAAATTCGTGGCCGTGCGTGATAACGTTGCAAGATGGTGGCAGTTTGGTGAAAGTGGAATTGACGTGGTAGAATCGTGGCCATGTGTGACGTTGTAAAATGGTAGCAGTTTGGTGAAAGTGGAATTGACGTGGTAAATTCGTGGCCGTGTGTGATACCGTTGCAAGATGGTGGCAGTTTGGTGAAAGTGGTATTGACGTGGTAGATTCGTGGCCATGTGTGACAATGTTGCAAGATGGTGGCACTTTGGTGAAAGTGGTCAATATAATAAAAAATATAAGCAGGCAAGGTATTAAAGGTGTGTTTTAAGTGACAGTTGAGTTTTGTTATATTGTAGAAGGAAGGATATTCCAAATAGTAGGTGCAGCCACATAAAAATGTGTATACATGGTGCATATATGTGTAACAACCAACCCTTTTTCAGTATTATAATTTAATACTAATAATATCACATTTTGTAACATTATAATACCATATTAAGGGTTAAAATCAACAATTCCCCAAAAGTGTTGTGATCCTGTTACTCAACTATCACGTGCATGCCACGTGGTAAGAACGTGGTCGTTAATTTTGTGAAATAAAATGGTAAATATTAGCATAGCTCTTATAGCT
>OZ024860.1:15978977-16066719 GCA_964017155.1 Oasisia sp. SBJ-2009
ACCAGAATCAAACTGTTCTAACCAAATACTAACGTTACACTAACGTTTGAATATTATCTGGGGTGTGTTGACATGGACGTTTCAGGGAGAACACGGGAGAACCCAAATCTACCCAAGTGGTTCTCAGTGAATTATTGGGAAGATTGGTTGAGTCTTCTGGGAACCGGGCCCGCTGCTGGGCTGTTCCCGTCCCGCCAGTCCAATGATTAATCTGTTTACGCAAACAACCCGTCGCACGGAGTTTGAAAATTCGCGCGCTTTGGTAGATGCTTTCATAGTGTTCAAGGATACCCAGCAATATAACAGTGTCATGCAGCTCATGATTGGATTTCATACAGAGGCGGCGTTAAACGACACCTGAGGTTAGTGTACATGGCATGTCATGTATGTCTATTTATATATGTTGAATGTTTAAAAACGGGAGATGAAACGCGTGAACAAACATTGCCATAAATAGCCTGGCATAACAGACAGTGTCACTGTCAGGCCATGCATAATTTGAGGAGCCACGGCATATCTATATCTGTTTTGCGTCTGTTTTATTAACTGACAAAATGTCCTAAGGATACACCAAACGTGACGTTGATATAATTAATGAGTCATCTTAAGATGTTTTGACTCACGGTACTGTTTGTAAATACTGTTTGTTTTATTGTTAAATATTGAAATTAAATAATAGTTTTATGTTCTTCTGTTTATAGGCACCGGCTCCAAAGAAACAGATCGCGATACTGCCTGCCTCGACCGACTGTGCTTTCATCTGAAAGTGAATAAGTGCCGTGATGTGAAATGAATTACTATCAAATTATCATTTGTATTATTTACTAATTACATCGATAATTAAAATGTTTTACATTTCTTGCATGAGTTAGTCTGTTGTGTTGTTTGTTTATTGAAAAATGCCTTATGTTTTATCTCAGGTCAGCATTATGCCGGAAACTGAACAATGGAGATGAAAAAGACCAAGACCACGACGAAGATAGTGTCGGTGAAACACGACCATGTAACCGTGGAGTGCATAACGCAGACCAACACGCCGAGAGTAACTTCGTATCGCGAGAGGAAAACAGTCATATTGGCGCCACCTAGCGAGTGATATGTATATTAAATCTGAACTACTTGACAGGTGGCGCTAATGTAGCGAGTTTTCATGGATGACCATAGCCTCGGTTACCCAGACTCCGTGAGGTGGCAGCACTTTTAAGCCCCCTCAACTACGCCTGGGACAGTATATATGCTTAAGTTTCTACATCCGGGCAGCCTTACCCCAGAATAGGGTAGAGACGCTGATTGGCTCTCAGGCCAACTATGAAATAAAAATTTAAATAACGATATAGTTTTACAAGATAATAATATCATTTGAAAAGTATTCACCATTGAACTTATATTAACACAACAGTAAGTAAAAATTCAAATTTACCGTTGTTTATAAAATAAGAATTACGGCAGGATTAACCAGTATCCGTGAGGTGGCAGCATTGTCTAGCCCGACACGGATAGCATACAAATTAAATAAGGAAACCTTTTGATCAAATAATGCTGTATTATAAAAACTATTAAAAATTAAACTTATATTAACCCAAAATAAATAGAAATACAAATTTGCAGTTGTTTATAAAAAAAAATATTACGGCAGTGTCCGTGAGGTGGCAGCATTTTATAGATCACGCGGATACCAAACAAAAGCCGGCAAATGTCACCAGACTGTCTTCTCGGCGTAGTTCCGCAGCCGACCGACAGTCGGTTAAGCGAGACTAGGATGACCATGGTTGTCATCGTTTCATATATCGATATGAATAAATAGTGTTGTACGTTTTGGGGCTCGATTAATGCGATCAACCCAACGTTAAATACAAGACTGTTTTGTATGATTGTAACGTGTAGTAAACGTGATAATAACGTGATATATCTGTCAAATTCCCACGTGGTAACCACGTAACTGCGACTCTACAAAATAACGTCGTATCCACGTAGAAAATGCGTCGTTGCGACACCATCAACGTGTTATAAATGTGGTGGAAACGTGATAATAATGTGATATATATGTGAAATCTTCACGTGGTGACCACGTAACTACAACCCTACAAAATCACGTCGTATCCACGTAGAAAATGCGTCGTTGAGACACCATCAACGTGTTATAAATGTGGTGGAAACGTGATAATAATGTGATATATATGTAAAATTTTCACGTGGTGACCACGTAACTGCGACCCTACAAAATCACGTCGTATTCACGTAGAAAATGCCACCTAAAACGTGGTATAAATGTGGTGAAAAACGTGGCGACGACGTAGCCGCGACTCGACAAAATCACGTCGTTTCGACGTAGCTTCTTCCACGTGGTAGAGACGTGATAATAATGTGATATATATGTGAATTTTTCACGTGGTGACCACGTGACTGCGACCTTACAAAATCACGTCGTATCCACGTAGAAAATGCCACCTATAACGTGGTATAAACGTGGTGAAAAACGTGGCGACGACGTAGCCACGACTCGACAAAATCACGTCGTTTCGACGTAGCTTCTTCCACGTGGTAGCCACGATAGCGCCACGTGGCTGCCACGTGGTAACCACGAAGATTTGTTAGCTGGGATACCGTTAGGTTGGCGTGACGCTCGAACACTTGTGTGGTCCAGACTGAGAGGTGCGACTTCTACCGTGACACGTAGACAATGGGGAAGACTCGATCGACCTCACACCATGACAAATCAGACGTCGACGCAATTGTCAGCGATGCGTTGGCAAAGCAACAAGTCTCATTTGAGAAAATGTTGGACGTGCAACAGAAGGCTTTCCAAGCCTGCCTCCAATCATTCGTCGAGGCCAACAACAAACGCGTCGACGAGCTCGTGCGGGAGCATGCGAGAGAGGTCGCGGACCTATGCATGAGCCTGCAATACACGCAGCGAGAGGTGGACGAGATAAAGACGACCATCCACACCCAGAGCGACCGACTGTGTAACACCATTAGAGATGTCGAACAGGTATCATGCGCGCAACGTGAGACGGAAGACGGCCTCGACTACGTGGAAAACCAAACAAGACGAAACAATCTGCGGATCGACGGGGTCGCCGAAATCGCCGCCGAAAATTGGACTGACACAGAGGCAGTCCTGAGGAAGTCCTTCGCCACAGCGTTGAAACTGCCTGAAGCTCAAGCGAACGCTATTCGCATTGAGCGTGCGCACCGAACGGGACCCAACTCCACCGGCCGACCGAGGACCATCGTCGTCAGATTCGAGGCGTACAAGGACCGAAATTGCATCCTGCAAGCCGCTCGCAAGGAGAAACCGCGTGGTGTCTTCGTGAACGAAGACCTATCGCACCGCGTGATGCAGAGGAGAAAGGAACTAATGCCGAAGTTGAGGGAAGCGCGTGCAAATGGAAAGATCGCGTACCTAGTGTACGATCGTCTCGTTGTGAAAGACCGTGCGGACAGATCGTGACTTCCTTCAAGAACAATCAGCGGGTAAAAAAAAAAAATTATCAAACAACGAACTCATTAATGTCAGTATATAATACCACGCTCAGTGACTGTAACTACGTATTTCCTTTTAATAGTGTCAGCAATGACGACAATGTATTTGGCAATAATAATGCTAGTGAAAACTGTTGCACCAACATAAATATAGATTATGGTTCTTCGTTGGATAATAACTTTGAATCTTTTCAGTATACGGAATATAGTAGCAGCGATTACGATAGAGATTTAGATCCGGTAAATAACCTTTACAACCGGGTATTGCCATCATGCAAATACTATGATGATCTACAATTTAACGTGATAACCAAAAACAATACAAACGGACTGTCAATGATACATTTTAATGCGCGTAGTCTCAATGCAAACTTTCATAGCATCATACATACTTTGCAAACACTTAACATAACTTTTGATATAATTGCAATATCAGAAACATGGACAGAACCAAATGTAACCACAGAATATGATTTACCACACTATCAGGTCTTTCACAAGGCACGGCATTACAAAAAAGGCGGAGGTGTTGCCTTATATGTAAATGATAGAATTGACTGTACTCTTATTGAAAGCAAATCAGTTGTCGTTGAAAATATGTTTGAATGTGTTACGGTAGAATTGAATATGAGAAAGATGAAAAATGTAATTGTCAGTTGCATTTATAGAACTCCAGGAGCCAATGTAGGCGCTTTCTGTGAAGCCTTAGACAATATTCTCAGTGATATTAAATCAAAAAAGACTATGTATATATGTGGGGATTTCAATATTGATATATTGAAGCATAATACGCACAACTATACAAGGACATTCTTAGATTATATGTACAGTTTTGGACTTTATCCTTTAATAACTAAGCCAAGTAGAATCACCGATATTACTGCTACGCTCATAGATAATATTTTCACGAACGAATTGCAGTTTCAAGTAAATAGTGGCTTATTGATTACTGATATCAGTGATCATCTACCGGTTTTTGCTATTTGTAGTAATCAATTTGTAGGCAGGTGTGCAACTCCTTCACAGTATAGAAGAATTATAAACACCAGTACAACTGATAAACTTATAGATGAATTAAATCAACGTACTTGGCCAAATGTGACAGGCACATTAGATGTGAATTTGTCTTATAACAATTTTGTATGTGAACTTCAAGATCTATTGAACAAACATTGCCCTGTAAAACGTGTTAAAAACACAGAAAATCGTTATTCAAATAATCCATGGCTAACCAATGGACTAAAAAATGCATGCAAAAAGAAACATCGGCTATACAAAATGTTCCTGTCGTGTAGGACATTAGCCGCAGAAACCAGATATAAAACGTACAAAAATAAACTTACCTCAATACTTAGATTATCTCAGAAAACATACTATAGTAAATTGTTAGTTGAACACCGTAATAACATTGCAGAAACATGGACAATTCTGAGAACACTAATTGGCAAACATCTTAAACATTCCAGCTACCCCAATCATTTCATTGTAGAAGGAAGCAAGATTAATAACAAAACAGAGATAGCTAATGTATTTAATAATTTTTTTTACAACTATTGGACCTGATTTAGCGAATAACATAATAACACCCACTAATACATCTGTATATGATTACTTAACTTCTAGAAATAAGAAAAGTATGTTTCTTTCACCAATTGATGAATGTGAAGTCATATCTGTTGTAAACGGTTGTAAAAGCAAAACATCCACTGACTGCGATGACATCGATTTTAGACTCATTAAAAGTGTAATTACATATATTGTAAAGCCAATAACACATATATTTAACTTATCTTTTCAAACTGGAACTTTTCCTGAAAAAATGAAAATCGCCAAGGTCATACCACTTTTTAAGTCGGGAAGCAAAAATGATTTCAATAATTATAGACCTATTTCCCTGCTCCCACAATTATCTAAAATCCTGGAAAAGCTGTATAGTAACAGACTAAACACATTTACAAAAACGTGCGACATATTGAATCCTTGTCAGTATGGGTTCAGGGAAAAAATGTCCACTACACATGCTCTTGTAAAAGTAGTGTCTGAAATTACAAATTCCTTAAATAAACGAAAACACTCTATTGGTGTATTCATCGACCTACAAAAGGCTTTTGATACAGTAGACCACCAACTGTTATGTACGAAACTGGAATTCTATGGTATCCGCGGAGTTGCTTACCAATGGATAAGGAGTTATTTATCAAACAGAACGCAGTACGTTAGTTATGAAGGACATAAATCCGAACTTTTACCAATACAGTGTGGTGTTCCTCAAGGATCTATCTTAGGTCCGCTATTGTTTACAATATATGTTAACGATATGTGTAATGTGTCGAAGCTACTGAAGTTTATTTTATTCGCCGACGACACAAATATATTTCATAGTCATAATAAATTACCAGATTTAGTAAGTGAACTAAATACGGAGCTTCATAAGATGTACAAGTGGTTTTGTGTAAACAAACTGTCATTAAATATTGCTAAAACGAATTATATATTATTTGGCAGATATACCCATCAACAAGATGTTGCTATCATTATCAATAATGTTACTATACAGAGATTTCAAGCCACTAAATTTCTAGGCGTCTTAATTGATGAATCGTTAAACTGGAAGAACCACATTAACATGGTGAAATCCAAGCTATCGAAAGTAGCGTCTGTTATATACAAAGTTAGCCATTGTATCGACCACTCCAGCATGCGTACTCTATATTGTTCATTGTTTTTACCTCACTTAATGTATTGTTGTGAAATATGGGGAAACACATATGTGACAAACATACAATGTATTATATTAATACAGAAAAGAGTAATTAGACTGATCCACGGTGCCAATCGATGGGATCATACAAATAACTTGTTCTATGAGTATCGCATTCTTAAATTCAATGATATAGTTGAACTAAAAACAATTCTATTTATGTTTGATGCCTATCATGATGTTTTACCATACGATCTTCAACAGCTATTTGTAAAATATATTCCATTATATTCTACACGTAGAACACATCAATTCATCAGAGAAAATGTCCGCATAAATACGAGAGCAATGTCCATACCTGTACTCGGCGTGAAATTGTGGAATTCTCTCAACGAATCGCTTGTTAGCATAATGTCCAAATATAAATTTAAACGTCATTACTTTAATATTATCATAGGGAAATATACCATGTAAACATACTTGATTATTACGACAAATTAACATTTGTTGTGAGGATATATTTATTTGTTGTGTCATTATAATTATAAAAAAAACTAAGAATTACCACTTATCATTTTTATGAAAAGTGTTCACGGGGTAGACACATATAAGTGTTTCACTTCATGTCTACTCCTTTTCAAAACATATTTCTTAATTGTATTTCATTCGTACCATGTTATTTATTATTTGTATTGCTTGCTTTTTAAATGTGTGTGTTTTGAAATGAATTGAATTGAATTGAATTGAATTGAATTGAATTGAATTGAATTGAATTGAATTGAATTGAATTGAATTGAATTGAATTGAATATTATGAATATGTTCTGCCACTGTTACCAATCCACATCCCAGCTATGGGTAACTGCCAGTTGCTAGTTCACAATGAGGCACTCAAGGCACAAGGCAAAACAATTTAACTTATCACATCATGATACAAAGGTCCTCTTTGGCATAGAAATACCTTATGGCCAAAGGAAGAAATTATCCAAAGACATAAGTTGTATCAAAAAACCTAAGATAGTTGCCGTCAGCCATCTAAGGAAACCAAGATGGCAGAAATTAAAATGAAATACAATTATACTTGGGTGCTTTCAAGGGCAAATCCATTCTGAGACACCTACGGCATGTTTCAGTTACCTTTGAGTACAATATGTTTATGCAGTATGGTAAACTGGAGCATTATTTGTGCCTCAAAATATGTTAAAGCCATATATGTATTATTTATGTACACAATGGAATAACGATAAGTATTCAATTATTAAATCAACATATCAGATTTATGCAAAACCATAGTAAATAACCATCAAATTGAGGTAGGGTCGGATTCTACACAAGTGCCCCTCAGTTTTCTCAGGTTTCACAAGACATGTTTTTGTATTCATTTTTGGGCACATGTGGTAAAAATAAAATGATTTAAGAACATAGTTGACCAGTTGTGTAATAGGTCAATGTGTTGCAGATGATGTAATGATATATCCGTAAGTCTTATTGAGCTTTGGTCACAAGCAACACCCTTGACTTATGTGACAAAATGAGAGAATCGTTGAACATTGCATCACTCAAATCATCAATGAACTGTATAAGACTGCCAAAAGAGTAGTCCTCCTCAGCAGCCAAATAAGAGAACACTTTAGAACAATCTACTGTCAGAGCCATCACAAGAGAAGCCCTTCACAACTTCAGCACCACTGTTTGTGTTGGAGGCAAACCTAGAAGCAACATGTGATTTGTAGATGATATAAACCTTGGAGTTAGCAACGAGTTCCAGGATCTCACTAACAGACTAGAGGACAGAGCTTGTGCTTACAGCATGGAAGTAAGTAATCCAAATAACAAGATGATGGTTAGCAGCACTGAAAACATCACTGATGACATCACAATGAACAGGCAGAAGCTGGAGCAAGTGGATGCTTTCAAATATCTCAGCTCCACACTTAACTAAGGCAGTCAGACAAAGAGATGCAAAGCCTTAACTGCCCTCAAAATAGCAACAGTGACCAAATTCAGCAAGATATAGAAAAGCATCAACATCAACTTTCCAACCTTGGTCAGGCTGTTGAGAGTCCTTGTTCCTATCCTGCTGCACGGCTATGATAGTTAGACACTGACGGCTGCGACAATGATAAGATCCATGCATTTAAGAATATGCACTACAGGTACCTGCTACACACATCGTGGACTGAACATGACATTATGACTTTGTCTTCTGAAGATAGATCATTGTCCTGACAGTTCCACAGAAACCTTTTCTTGCAAAAGCGAAGAGAAGAAAGCATGTCGCACACCATGACTATGTTGCAAAAACAATCATACAGGGAATCCTGGATTTGGTAATACATGGAGAGGCAGGCAATATTATATTAAAACTTCAAGAAAAAATTGAACAATTTGTTCACAATGTTAACTAAATAACATTTTGTATAATATTTTTTTAAATGCTATTTTATAAATTCCATTTTCACCTTACAATAGGTCAAAATTGTACTAAGCCCTCACAGAAATATGAAAACAATAATTGTTGTGTTAAAACAATTTTATTTATAACAATATATAGCTATTTTTAATTCACTGTTGCCAATATTTTACCAATTGTTTTCAAACATGAGTTGTGTTACATAAGCCCGTGGACTAATAAGTGGTATTGTTGTTAGATGTTGCAGTGGTATGTCCCACAAGTCCAGTGAATCTGACACAGGCAGAAGGCACATTTGGCATCAGTGGGGATCAGTATAAAGAAAACACTCAATGTAGTTGGACAATTCAAGTTGAAACAGCCAAGGTAAGCACTGTTACTCAAAATGTATAATAATAAATTATAAACCAAATATAGTCCTCAATATTTTTTTAGGCAAGAAAGTTAAAGTAGCTGCCTTTCAGAGGATGCTTGTCTGTACAGAGGTTTCAGGAACTCTGCCGTCCATTTGGCTGCATTAGTTTGAGCCTGTGGTTTACCAGTGGTTCATGACTTTTGTGTTGTGACCATTGTGCGATATTCATGATAGAACACATGAGTATATCATATGCCATGCAGGTAGTTGTAAGACTGGTGTGGTTTATTATCAGAGGTAAAATGAAAAGCAGCGCCACCCTTTCTCTTGATTCCTGGAAACGAGAGAAATCATTAGCAAAGTCTACTTTTCCAAGTTTTACCTGCCAGTAAACTGATTAACTACCGGTATATGCATATGCCAAATAACTGTCGAGTAACTGAATCAGAAAATTGTGCATACGTTAGCCATTACTTATGAAGAACGTAGCTATCAATTAATGACAACAGTTAATCTAGCTAATATGTCATGCAAATGTATTAATTACAAGTGCATAAAGATTGTTAGAGCAAAGGCAGTGCGTACCATGCTTCCTGATGCAGTTAGCCCTGGTGTAGTCTGTCAACAGTCGCCCTCTGGTGGAGTAATCTGCAAAGCATCACAATTAAGTCATTTAAATTTTCTATAGAATATTCTATAGGATTTTTGCTTATGGTTTTCTATAGGATTTTTGCCAATAGTTTTCTATAGGATTTTTGCCAATAGTTTTCTATAGAAAAATCTATAGAATTCTTTAGAAAACTATAGAAAAATCTATAAAATTATATAGAAAACTTTAGGACACACAAAATCTATAGAAAATTGTGTAGAATGCTATAGAAAACTGCAAAATTCCATAGAATTCTACAGAATTCTATAGAAAATCTATAGTTTTCTATAGAATTTTTTGCCATGGGTAGCCTTTTCGTTTGTTTTTAGTACAAATTATCATCATTATATCACAATATGAAGAAATGTCTTTAGCACATCTGAAATGTATACTGAGGAAATGTGATGCGAGAGTTACGGGAAGAAAATGGGAAATATTTCATCATCAAGCTATGACTGCTGAATCATACATGTCACACACATAGACTCATAGAGGTGTCTGTCTCACTTATCTGATGCTAGAACATTATTTCAGGATTGCTTGTAATGTCCAGTTTTTCTACACGTTTTACCCTTTGATGTTTATTTTTAATTAGCTTTTAATTCTGCAATTGTCTACATACGTGTTTTATGTACAACCTAATATATATATATGTATATATATATATATCTATATATATATATTTATATATATATGTATGTATATATATATATATGTATATATATATATATATATATATATATATATAACACTACCTACCGCATTGCCCGTACAGTGCCATATAATACCGCATTACCTGAACATTTGTAATGATGTCTATAACACCATTTTTCACGGTCAAATATTCGTAAATAATGTTGAGTATGATTTCAGTCAAATATTTATTTAACTTTAGGTGCTTTTTTGTTTATATTGTGTACAGTATTTATAAGAAACATAATGCCGTTATTCCATATATTAATGGATTTGCTTAATTAGGGGTATGATAGTGACACGCTGGAGCAAAGCCCCACATTTGGCACAGTTGTACCTTAGTACTACACAAAAACATTTTACAGGGGGTTGCCTGATTTTAAAGGCTAAGGTCAAGGTCAGGTCAACGTCAAGTGTCAATAATGCTATAATCTTATTGTCTAATATCTCAAAAATTTAAAAATATTTTTAAACGTTTTCAAAACCAGATTTATTTCAATACAAACATGTTTTCATGGGATGATTATCTAATTTGCATAATTTCAAAATGGCCGACAAATTAGCATTATATAAATATCGTCATTCATTCAGAGCCGTTTTCGTAAAGGTCCCAAAAAAATGTTTTACAAACAGATACCTTTGAGACACATACATCTTTTGGGAGGGGGTTGCCCGGGTGTAAACGTTATGTCAAGGTCAGATGAAGGTCAAAAAATAAAATATTTCATAATTCCAATGTAATAATTTACTTAAACTATAACAATGTTTGTGTTTCGGAAGGTTACAGTAGACGTCTATGGGTGCAAAACTCGTTTATATTATATACTATATGTAATTGGCATAAATTTAAAATGGCCGACACATGGAAAATACATATATATAGTGTTATCCTTTTTCAGAGCTATTTTTCACAAAGGTTCTGAATAAAAATATGTTTTGCATGCATACACCTTAGCAACATATACAACTTTTCGGATTTAAAGAAAGGTCAAGGTCAAATGTAAGTCAAAAGACAAGCTATTTCATAATTCCAATTTAATCATATGCTAACACTATGACAATGTTTGTATTGTGTGGAAGTTCACATTCAATCACATTCACAATTAACGTTGTGCTGAGTGAGACAAAGTATAACTATTTTACAATACAATTTTCTAACTTACTCAAAAAACACCAATTCCAGTAGTCCCAAAGTAATTACCAATTCGATCATTCTCATGAGCCACTAAGCAATATTATGTATTCAAATATAATAATAATAACTTTATTTTATTGCTGCATAATGTCATGTACATATAATAAGTGACCTGAGAAATGCCCAGCTCAACATTTTCAAAATGTCACAGGGAAGTCTCAATTGTCAGTTTTTGTTGGTGCTTATTGCATGTTAAAGTCACATCAATTTTGCTTTTGTCACATATGCGAGACACAATATTTGTCAGTGAGATTTGTGAAAAAAGGAACCACCACTTGTTGCAGCATAAAATAATTGTAAACCCAACAAAACACTAACAACCTACTTGGCTCAGCAGATTACAATACATGTATTGAAAAAGAGTAAAGATGCTGCATTGCCCTCATGCCCCAGGATGGTGAATGCATATTAGTTTTACCCAGAGCAGGGTCCGTCAGTTACTTTCAAGAATACTATTGTAAAACAGGCTATGGTTCTGATATTTATGTTTGATCAACGTGATCAAGATGTTTGATCAACATGATCAAGTGAATCAGTATCCCTTGGGCTGAATTTGAAGTATATTTTTGATATGTTAACATCATCCAGCCAGCTATTCAGCATCCGCTCATCCCATGCTGTATGTATATTACGTATCCTTGTCTTTGATCTGGTAAATACCATCATTTTTGTTTTACAGATATTAACCTTCAGTTTGTTACATATACAGTATTCATTCAGTAGATCAAGATTCCTCTGCATGTCATTCTCATTTTCGGACATTATAACAGCATCATCTGCATACAGGAGAACAAACAGATTTAACATTCCATTAAAGGAACATGCAACCATAGTATTGAAAATGCGTTAAAATCCCCCCAATTCCCACATACCATTCATAATAGAATATTGTAACGCATGTATTTTTTGTTTAATTTTGTAAGAATGTTATACATCATAAAATTTATCTTGAAACGTGCATTTTCACTGACCATGGGCGCTGCCATTGTTGCCCATTTCACGGGGAACTCACGAAGATTAACGCGAGAGAATGCGTGAGTGTGACGTAGGCGGTCCACCACCTCAGCGATATAGGCGTAGCGTAATATGTAAACACTAGCATAGCGACATGAATCGAGTTGTTTTATGAGTCTTGTGATAATTAAATGCTTGAATATCAAGCATGCGGATGTCAAAAGAAGGCAGGAGAAGAGTCCGTGAAAGGAAAGAGATTTGTCCAAATGCCAATAAATTATCTACGAAGCCCGCCATCGAAGGGCGAGTTGGCGATCAAATGGCTCCACAATATAGGTACGACTCATACAGTACGTGGAAACATTCCATTTCAACCGGAAAATTGTTTGCCAGGACCATGTCACCGTTGATATGGAACACAGGTTGCCGGGATTGGGTGAAAGACGACTGTTGAACGAAGCTACTGTCCCCACTGAATTTGTGCACAGAACGAAAAGTTCGGGGCCGAAGCGAAGGGTCGGTGTTGCACGCGAAGAAGGGTCTCGCTAAAGGGACGAACTTAATGTATGCAAATACTATATATGGGGTACTAGAATATCATTCAATGCATTTCCTTTATTATAATAAAAATCAATGATTAGTAAAATATTCATTGCGCGACGGTCGACTGGAATAATTAGTTGGATAAACGATTTGTTTACATATGAAAGTGGGCGATAATAAAAGTTATTAAGCTCCGTCGAACCAACCAAGTCCAAAATGGATTGCGCGATTTCCTTTGTTGCAGTCTCTACTTGAGCATCATTATTCTTTATCCTATTCTTGATTAATGTTTATATTATAAGGGACGGCGTTTTTTTTATAGCTGACGCTCTGTAACTAATTAAATGGATGAATATATCTCAGACTCAGTGGGTACGTGAAGAATTCGTTTTGTTTTGCCCACCCGAGGCGCTAGCGGTGGTGGATCTGTGACGTCACACGACCACAGCCGAAATGTCCAAAATGTCAGCCTCCAGGGAGGTTCACTAATTATCCTTAAAAGTTAACAAATCATTTCAGAAAAAAATAACAAAATATGGGATATGATTCAATGAACATTGTTTAATGGTTTAAGCAATTTTTACTTTTTGGGTTGCATGTTCCTTTAATATCATCATTGCTGTCATTATACAGTTTTTCAATAAATTTTAGTGTATTCCATTTCTGTGATGGGAAGAATGTTTCCATATCATTGAGAAATAATGCAAACAAACCACAAAGACAGGTAACGCCATGAATTCCTTGCAGTGACAATGGAGGGGAATCAGCTAGCCTGGGGAATGGGAATGGCGAACATGCACATGGCAGGATCAGGAGATGTGGCGTGTCTACCCCTATTCATTTAAATCATTTAGTCTTTTTTGCAATCTTTCCTGTCTCCGTTTACTCATATTGATCACTTTGGTCTTGATGACAGTCCACGGGTACTTCATTGATGGGTTGCTTCTCTTAAATTCTTCGATCTCTTTCTTACCTGTGGACAGAAATGTTCGTGAAATAAATTAGCAGAACAAATTTTGAATCTACTGCACCTACCATTCTATAAATAAAATCGATACATCATTCATCAACAGCATCCTTATCATCCAGACACAGAGATGGTAGGAAAATAACGACATAATTTTTCCATCAGTCTTACTGGGAAAAATATACTTGTGTTTCCCACTGAAAGGCCAGTATTTGTTTAATTTATTTTCTATGGCAATACATCAATTACTCTATTTTAAAAATTAAAAACGCGTCCCCTGCATACATGTAATATAACTAACCAGGCAATCTCGCTCCATCTTTTTCTCCAAATTAATCACGGGCCACCATTGTCTCTTTGGCACTGCATTTGGTATATGTTCGATCCTTAACTGCAATGGAAAACAACATAATTATGTTATTTGAGAGAACATATTGACAATAAATGTAAGTGAAGGTACATCAATGCAGTCAAACTCATTTCATGATCACCTTAGTGATACAAGTACATCATAGTTACTGTCAGCCTTGGATAGTACCAAACTTTGTTTGTGTAACAGAGAATTATACGAACCCAAGCAAAATTAAATATAATAACCTCTGTAATTTATATACAAAATTATTAATAGTCAATTGATGACATCAGATTATGAAACTGTGTTTGTATGATTTGTATACTTCTAGAACACATTAACAGTACACTGTTATATATAATCTCTCTCGGGCTCCATTTCTGGTTAACTACTGACTCGTTTAATCAATACTATACAACAATGAACAATGTCACAAAAACAATAGACACACATGATAAACAAAAAGACCTAGGGGTAACCTTTGACTCAAAACTCACATTTGATGAACATATAAGCCACGTGGTAAATAAGGCAAGTAAAATGACCAAAATAATTAGAAGAACTTTCCAATTTCTAGATAAACATACTTTTTTGCCTCTCTACAAAACAATGGTTAGAACACACCTAGACTATGCTATGGCAGTATGGCACCCATATAAGATAAAACACAAAATTGCCTTAGAAAATATTCAGAGAAGAGCCACTAAAGAATTACCAGGTATGAGGGACATATCATATACAGAAAGACTCAAACTGCTTAAACTACCTACATTAGCATATCGAAGATTAAGAGGAGACATGATAGAAGTCTATAAAATACTACATAACATATATGACCACGAATCTGTGCCAAATCTGCTGAAAAACAAAGAGATATCACAAAGAACAGGAAACAGAGGACATTCCCTAAAACTATTCACAAAAAGAGCCAAACTAAACTTAAGAAAAAATGTATTTCCAATTAGGATTACTGAACCATGGAATAGTCTCCCAGATACAGTTGTAACAGCTAAATCTCTAAATTCATTTAAAACACTACTAGACAAATTTTGGTATAATCAGGATATTTTATATGACTTCGAAGCACCGCTAAAAATTACTAACAATAGAACCGGAACACGTGATTTAAATTTAATAGATAATGAAGAGCTGATCATAGAGGAGCACACAATCCTGCGATCAGAACCGTCATAAGGTATCCGTCATAAGGTTTTGGCCTTATATGTTAGTTATTCATTTCTTGCAGGCAAGTACAGTCCACAGCCCACACATCATATTAGCATAAAAGCAAGTGATTGCAAATGAGTCTTGAATATTGTCCTGGATTATTTGTATACTTCTTGTACACATTAATGGTAAACTGTTATATATAATCACCTCTCTCGGGTTTCGTTTCTGCATCTCCACATTTCCCAGATGACACACCACTGCCAAAGCCTACAAATGTGGGTATACATTTAAGTTTTTGACATTAAATAAGTTGCAATTTCAGCATTTCACACACTGTTTAACTACTGACTCTTTATGGCCTTATTTGCTAGTCATTCATTTCTTGCAAGCAAGTACAGTCCACAGTCCACCCATCATATTAGCATAAAAGCAAGTGATTGCAAATGAGTCTCGGACGTTGTCCTTGATAATTTGTACACTTCTCGTATACATATATGAATATGGGGCATACATGTGAGTTTTAAACATTAAGCAATGTGCAGTTTAAACATTTCATAATGTGCACATTTCGATTTTTGTTCCTCTCCTTTCTGGGTAATTTCCTGAAAAAGGAAACCTATCAAATAGTCCATGCTAACTTGTTGATGCACTTGTTTTGTTTCATCTTGTTGACATTAACAAATATAGTATAACAAAGAATTGCTATGCACAGGTATAACATAACAAACCTTTGACCTAACGTTCAGAAAAGTCATGTTTTATTTGATGATTAGATAATAAAAACACCTGTTTATTGAAAAGACTATGCACACTACTTAACATTTTCATGTACTGGACTTGTGGCCATAAAAGAACATAATCCTTGATGGGAAAATATATTAGAGCAAATGTGTTAGTTTATAAGTAAAGCTTGTAAGTATCAAAACAATAGAAAAACAAACCAACAAAATAACACATAAACAGCATATATTTTTACAACAGTACAGTACAATGCATATTATGTATAGAACATTAATTTGACCCCAAACAAGTGAAACAAAAACGTAACAGAATGCTTAAACTAGCATCAGGTACCTTCATCAATTTGCTGAAGGAATTTGTCAACAACAGTGCCTCCATACTCCAACAGGAAGGTTCCTGCAGTGTGCTCAACGCTTGCAAATACTTCAAAACCTGCCAAATAGAACAAGCACAGAACGTCTTATGTAACACCTTATATATATATATATATATATATATATATATATATATATATATATATATACTGTGCTACTATCATGTTATAATTAGATTGGGTTTAATGTTTCTTTGTGTAAGCCACTGGCTGATTTGTATTTGTTGTAGTCGAAAATCACTAGACTGGTTCAGATTAAAAAAAGTGTATACAGATCAATGTTATTTATATAATTTCATTATAACTAATTACAGCATGGTTGTATTCATAACCCACTGGAATAGTTACCATGGTTATGTGGTTTACTGAAATTTATACTGAGATAATGCATGTGGTGGCAAGAGAGTGAGATGGAAACACAAAGAGATATGTGAAACAAGAATTGATGATGACATTTTGGTGAAGTTGGGGGCCAAAAACCAAAGCAAACAGGCAAATGTGGCCATTCTTTGGTGTTGACCTTATGTTGGCCACATGAAGAGGATTATGTAAGTATCATGTAAATACAACAAATACAAACCTTGCGGTTTTCGGGACTACCCGAAAGCCATCCTTGTCAATGCCTAACTGACACCACCAGATGGCATCTTCAGTTGGCAATTTCTTCTGAAATATCAGAAATACCAATCATAGTTTATAAGTTATGATAATATTTAAAAGATATCTTTTATTTTATTTATTTGCCAACATGGTCATATTCAGGACAATTGTCCAATACATGGGTGATTACAAAATGGCACACTTTAAAGAAACATGGAGACTTGACATGTACAGTAAAATGACATAATGATAATACAAACAATGAGCAAACTGCTGTAACATAAATTGTTATTTACCTGTGTGTGCTGCTTTTGTCTAGAAAGACTTTCCTTCACCTACAATAAAACAACGTAGTGGTCATACTTCTTTTAGTGAATACAAAAGCAAAATTGTAAAAGGTAAATTTAATATAAAATAAACATAACATATAGAAATTCATATGTTGGGATATTTCTACGTACTCCAAATCTGATAGATGAAGAATTGTTCTTGAGTCACCACCTCCTGAATTAAAAATACAAGATCAGTCAATTTTGATTTTTTTATTACCGTTCCATAAGCACTGTATATAATAGATAATGACCATTCCAATAGTTACTCTGACTTAATGACTTCCTTCAGTATATGTATACACAACAAGTTGTGTTTATATGCAAATAACAAACACAAGTAGGGGTTGAACCTACTACGCACATAACACTGAGACAAGTTCACAAATAAATTCACAAATCACAACACATAATGCAAACACTGATTACAACACCACAACATAAAATGTCAAAAAGAACAATAATATGTTTTAGTTGTTACATACTTTTTTGCAAACTTTATATCAAGTGATATTTCTAGTGTAAGTATGTATAATATATAAGAAATAATAAGTGAACAAAATAAGTTACAACTGACGAGCATTTTAGTTGACTTCAATTAAAATACATGCACTTGGATTTCAAATTCATACAGTACAATTATAAGCAAACTAAGCCATACTACAGAAAATTATTATTCAGATAATCACATACTGTTGACAAAACTTGATTCCTATTTAAACAAATATATATATTCAAACAACTGTAACTGTTAAAAATATACATTTTTATATTTCCTACAAAAGTAACAAATTAGCCATACACATCGCGTTTTGATATGACGTCGGCTCGATCGGTTTAAATTTGACTTCTTTGTATAGGACATGACGTAGAATGACATAGCGAACACATACCTGTCGATAAAAGTTGAAGAAAAACACTTTTAAAAAGCCGTAATAATTTAGGCCATTTTAGTTAAAGACTAAAGTCGTGCGATCAATTTCCGTGCCGTGACGGTATGAGTAGAAATGGTAATGCATTGGTCGTAATGATTACAAGATTTAGCCAAATTTGTCAAGTTAACATCCGACACTAAAACTCCAGATGGCATGTAGACAAGGAAGCCTTCGGCATATTGAGAATCCAACCCATATTATCTATGTATATTCCACTCTTCTGAGTTATTTGTAGATGTTTTTAAACACGCCACACTCCCTACAGGGACCATTACGCAACGCCGTGCGTCATTATTAAACATTTACTCTAATATAAGTCATAAAATGCAGCGAATTGAGGCTGCAATATTCATAGCACCTTCATAAAACACGATAAATATAATGTAGTTGTACAAACATTCGTTGTTAGGTAAATTCACCAATATAGCATATCTAAAGTCAATTTCCTGTGCCAAAAACTAGTGCTGGTTCGATACCAAAAATATCGAAGTATCGCGATACTTGCGAAAGTTCGATACCGATATTTAGTGGTATCGCGATACTTCGATATTTTTGGTATCGAACGCCCACTATTCGATACCTTCGATACTTTCGATACTTTCGATACTTTCGATACTTTCGATACTTTCGATACTTTCGATACCTACGATACCTACGATACCTTCGATACCTTCGATACCTTCGATACCTTCGATACCTTCGATACCTTCGATACCTTCGATACCTTCGATACCTTCGATACCTTCGATACCTTCGATACCTTCGATACCTTCGATACCTTCGATACCTTCGATACCTTCGATACCTTCGATACCTTCGATACCTTCGATACCTTCGATACCTTCGATATTTCGATACTCGACACCGAGTCCATTCGACGAAGTTGATGCGAAGGCGCAACATCGTTGTTGGTGACGACGTTGTTTACAGGAGCTGTCACTACAGCGCTTCGTAGCCTAAATTTACTTATGCGTGGTTGTTTAAAAAATAATATAACATAAAATGTGAATTGTTTTCTAAAACTTTATTGTAGAATTAGTCTCTATAATAACTGTTTTCTGTGTGCTATCTTAGCGTAGGTCAGACTTCACTTAGCAGTTAGCCTCGTTACCCAAACCAAAGTTCGTATGTGACGCTCTCGTTTGGTGGCAGTACCATGCCATCTTTCTCCCTACTTTATTTACGGTTACGCGTACAAAAACACACATCCTATAGTATTTGTATAGAGTGTTTATTGCACGCACTAGTATTTATGAAACTAGTTTAATAATAATATTATTAATATAAATATTTATTCGAGCGCGATGCGGAGGTTATGTTTATCCGGGTTCCGTTTGATGGCGCCACCATTTGCCGTACACGATGCCCACAACCAAGGCGAACGACAACAAGTCGCAACGTTCATCGCTAATAATTTGGCAGTTTTCCAACAAAGAGTGTCTGCTGTGCTAGAGGCATCTCAAAGATAGCGGGGGAAATACATCGAATTTGACGAAACCTGTCACCATTCAAGAAGCTATCAAAACGTGATGATCAATTTTCATCGTATGGCGTCGTTGACGTCGTGGGCAACGTCGCATTGCCCGCCATTGCCATTGACTCGAGAACGTATTCTATCGAAATATTCGACAGTGAGCGAGCAATGGACATCTAGTTACATTCGAAGCGAATCGCCATCGGATGCCGAATCTACTAAGTAACTGCGGCAAACATCGCCAAGAAGTGACATACACGACGTGACTGATTAACGATGACGATGTGCTTACTGCATCTACTGTCACTCACTGTGAGTGTGACACTGCCAGTCACTGGCAGTGGCCAAACAGATTCACCACTGCCTGGCAGAGCCAGAGGTAGAGGAAGAAACTGACCGGTTCTTGAAAACAGTTGCAAAAACATTATGGGGCTTGTTATTGATAACGTGGTAATTTAAGTTTTATATAAAAAAAATTGTGTGAACTGGGAAGTGCAATTGTAATTTTTATTAATATATGTTAAATCACAATTATCTTTACGATACAATTAATTATAAAACAGTTATAACAGTGAGTGTGCAGCTGTGCTGGCAGTGGCACTATAATAAGTGATAGGTGTATTTATATTTAATATAATAATAACATATTATTTGTATGTTATGTTTTAGCTGTATTTGTTGATGGTGACTTTAGGAGACACATTGAATTGAAATTAAGCTGCTATATTATAGTGTATTTACAAACAGCTGGGGTGAAGTACTGTTATTAATTTAAAATAATTCAGTGCAATTGATGAATTTATTTGTCACTAGGTATTTTATTGCAGTTGTCTTTATTGTTTTAATTTTATATTACAGTTACCTTTTAGTTTTACAACAGTAATCAATTATATTGAAACTGTTGTTTGTTTACTTACATAAAATGAAAATTGCATTTTAATCATTGTTTGCATGACTATAAAATTATCACATATTTCCCTACTTGTAAGTGAAAAATTGTGTGTGTTTCTGTGGCATTAGTTTAAGTGGATAGTAGTGTGTTTATTTGGAGATCTCTACTGTACTGAATTACACTTACAAAGTAAATTTTGAGAATCGAATAAAAATCTGGTATCGATTGATATCGAAGAATTCTGGTATCGAACCAGCAATATATCGATCGGTATCGAAGAATTCTGGTATCGAACCAGCACTACTTCTGTTGCATACTGTTTCTACTGGGAACTGTGTTCTATCTGAATACTAGACTTACAACGTAAGTATCGAGTATCGGGTATCGAACAAAATTCAGGTATCGATCGGTATCGAACAAAACCTGGTATCGAACCAGCACTACCAAAAACCAAACTCGAACGAGTATCTTCGATCGGCCGTTTAACTTTCATGTTTTCTGCTATTCTAACATAGACTTCATTAAGCATGCCACGGCAAAATTACAACACACAATCAATACAAGCAGTCTTGGTAATAGTAGTAACCTGTTAGATACATACCGATCTCTGGCCATACGACATTATGCTCCTCTAACGCAAACTTTCGCGAAGTGTTGTCTAGATCAATGCGAACTGACGCATGCGCACAATTCGTTTTCAACATATACGCGGACAAAGTCAGATGCGGGCAGTTTTTAGCGAAAATACAAATTACATCAATATTTCATTTTTATTCGCGCAACGTTTCAATGATTGTAGTAGCTTTGTAACCGCGCAATCTAATCTGAAACATACACCCTATTAAACTAGCATTACAACATATACGATATTTGTGTATGTACAGGTAATGCTCGACACCAAACATATACGTGCTCAAACTTCCCGTTCGTACAAATATAAAATTATACGCTACAACACGCATTAAACTGCATAATTCCATCAAAAAGAACATACTTAATGTATGTGACTAGTCAAAACATCATTAAAGGCACTAGAGAGTTGTGTGTGGAATGTTAAAACATTGCCTGTACACGTATATGTACAGGTAATGCAACTGTACAGGCAATGCGGTAGTTTTTGGCATCGAATGTACAGGCAATGTGGTATGTAGTGTAATACATACATACATACATACATACACACACACACACACACACACACACACACACACACACACACACACACACACACACACACACACACACACACACATGTTTCTATTTCTTGACTACATTGACACATAATATAAATTACAACAATGCCATATCTAATTAATATTTTTTCTCTAATTCAGTTTTCGTACAATATATTCATTCATATGATTTAACTTGTACTTCTATTATATTTTTTATTTTTTAAACTACTGTTGTAAACATTACTGAAGTTAGTTTGTATTTTAGTGACTAAATAATGTCTTATTATTATTAGAGCAACCACACTTTAAACAGAATGCTGTTACCTATATGCTGCACTCGAAGGAGCAATAGTTTGAACCCTACCTGTAACACAGCCTTCATAGCAGATTAAATTGACCAGAACACCTCTCAGCATAATTGATGCAATACATTGTTCACACAAAACGGGATTTGTTTCAGTAATTTATTGACGCATTATTGTAGTATATGCGTGATGTGATGAAACACCTAAATATGAATATTGCTTTGCCTGCAGAACGTTTACCGCATGGTGTGAATATCTATACATTAATGTTCCATTGATGGGACAATCAACTGTGGATATATTATACTAATAAACTGTAACTAGATACAACTACAAATGTTTTGAGTATTTCAATAAATGTTATTGACAAAAAATACAGCTTTTCCAACTGATGAAAACTTGTCAATTGTCTGGCAGTGTAATTACTGCCTTGCATGTATTATTTTATATAGATATAAATGTATACGCATAATAAAAATAACACATTTTTACTGGCATGGGCAATAATTATATGCGAGGTACAAATAAGTACCTGATAGACCGTCCGTAATGAAGTCTTATTCTAACTCTCTTACAAATGTGTTAAATGCTATGGAAACAAGGTAACATACGCCACGTTAGAACGTAAGATTTCTGTAATTAAGTACCACAAATTTTGACCTGTTCTGAATATTCTGGACGTGACATGCCTCTTCCCTCTGCAGGCACTAATACAACTTGAAAGGTTACATGAAATAAAAGCCATACTTAGTCATTCACAGAAAATTTTCACAAGATTGCATCCGTCCCAATTAATGTTTTCAATTTAAAATCCGTCGTCCTGAAATGAGCCTTACACTACTCTGCTGTTATCAGTGTTGGCTTCTGAAATTTTGCGTCTGGCTCAGCCTCAGATCAACTAATTGCTATCACCCAAGCTTTATATTTCTCTTTACATTTGGGGAAATGTATGCCCCTTACTGCAAAATCTGTGAACAGAACAGGCATTTAGGCAGGCAGTAGATATCTTATTTCTTATTTTTACACGCAGGCATGACCGACTTGTTCCAGAAGTAGCAAGCAGGTTCGGTATGACCTGCCATCTGGCAGATAACAGCATGTACTATTAGTCTCCCATAGCCACCTTCAGTCATAAGGAACTGTTTTTATATATTTTGGTATAGATGTGCATTAGGTATTGCTACTATGACTGAGAACTATTTATTTGATTGGATCGTTCTAAAGGCCCCAAAACTGGTTAAACAAATAGAACAGATAACTTTCTCTCCAATTTCGCATAGGCATACCTCATACGTAGTTCACAAGATTTACTTACTTTATTTTTTGTTTCTAAGGACATCTCAGGGCCTCCCAAGAAATTGCATGTCCTCATGTTGCCTGTATCAGCCTGGGCAGGCTGGGACAGAATATAATGTTATGTTTAATCAGGACTGCCTCAACTGATCAAGCTCAACTGTAGAGGCAAAGTGGCCTGCCAGGAAGCATGACTAATTGATAATTGGGTTTGGTGACTGGATTTGTGGCTGTTGCCTGTCACACATTGAAAGCATAAGTAAATGGTATTCCGTTGGTGTCAGGCTGCTTCTGATGATCTTACTTAAGCTGCATCTTCAAAACTGTAGATCTTTCATAAATGTTGATTTTCTGTAAATGCCAGTTGAGTTATTTTGATGCTTATTTAATGACCTTGAACCATTTCAGTCCTATGCCCTGATCTGCTGTGACGACAGACTATGCCATTCCCAGTGAATGTGTGACAATGTATACAACCTCATTTCAAATCAAGATTTGAGGACGAAATATGCATTGTAGGAATAGGGGTGTAATCTATTTTCGGAAAGTATGATAATCAGCGAGTAAAATTAGCTGTACTATATTATATTGACAACACCTGCTTTAAATATCATCTATTTTTAAATTATATGACAAAGTTATTATAAATCTTAATTTTGGAGGCTGATATCTACTAACATGGCTAGATATTTATTTGAGATTTGGTCATGTGCATGTTCTTAAGACAATGTGCATGTATTTTCATGTGCATTACATTTTTAGTAACACACTACTTCTGCATTATCATGTGTACCTTTCTATTAATAGATAAGTCTTCTTTTCTTCACATACTAAACCTAGAGGTGATGTTGAATGTGTTTGATATCTTTTGTAGAAAGTTCACTTGAAATTCAAGACATTAGACATTGAGTTCTGCATCAGCTGTTGCTTTGACTCCGTGAAAGTATATGACGGGGCGGATGATTCAGCCCCACTGCTTGGCTTATTGTGTGGAGACAAATTGCCAGATGACCTAATTTCCAGCAGCAACTACATGTTTGTGTCGTTCAAGTCTGATGCTTATACTAGAAAAGAGGGTTTCATGATTAAGTACACCACTGCAGGTAACCATAAATGTCACTTCATGTGAAAATATACCAGTTGCTACATGAGCCCAAACAATTGCCACATTTGCTAAATCTTGTCGGAAAATAGCTCAGATGAGCTAATGTTATCAAATTCTCATGTAAACCGACGTTAAATAAAGCTTCTTCTTGTATCTTGTCTAAATGGTGCACAGTTTGGCAATTGTACTTAGAAAATATAACTCAACTTCTGAATGGATTAAGATAAGAGAAACCAATACACAAGAGCTTTTGTATTTGTATGCATGTCAAGCAAAACAGAGATTAACCATATCATAGCTGACATCATAGCTTAATTATTGGTCAACTTAATGCACAATTGGTGAGATGTCAACCTCCATGACATGTGATATTTGATTAGAATCTTCTATTTTGGGTATACATTCCGAGTTAACTACTGATGTGAAACGTTTTTAGATGCATGACTAAACAAATTGTGTTTTGTTTCATCTTAATTAGAACTGTTTCTGCAAAGTGTGTCAATATGTCAACCATTGTTTTACCTTTACCAATAGACATCAATTATGGACTTTGTTTCCATGTTCTTATTCCACATACCGTATAGTCCTTAATCAGCTTCTAAATTAGTAGATAACTAATCCGCAATGTGGCGCCACAGCGCTTCCAAGTTAATGACCCGATATTTTTAAATCAACATTTTTACTGCGTAATGTTTTCGGTACAATCTACGTGTTCTTCAAATTGCTTTAATAATGTTAAATGAATGTAGTAATGTGAAAATAGAGTGGATTTACTGCATGTAAACACTGCATTGGCCATGTGCATCCGAAACGGCAAATCAGTGTTGACACACGATATCGATGGCGATGTTGATAACGATGTAGGTGGTCCTGACTAGAACTGTATAGTTTATAGAACCATGAGTCAATAACAGACACAATTATTCAAATTGGCAACTGTCTGATTTATCGAAAGAAGCAAACCTTATTAATAGAAACACATATGCTTGAATATGAATTTATAAGACAATTACTCTGACTTATTCTTGTTATCGAAGTTGGTTGATGCCAGTTGCACTCCGCACCCACGAGCGATTCGTGTGGAATGGAGTTTGGAATTGGATGACAATCTCAACTCTGTCTCTACTCAAATTTGTTTGCACAATTTGTTGTAATTATGTCTTAATTGATGCAATGAAATACACAAGCGGCATCGTATTTACGCAAACAGTCGGCGTTCAATCCAGCGTAAACAATCTTCCATTTGCTTGATGCACATAATGGCCTCTCTCTGATATTACCATAAATTAAAAAATAAAAGCCCTCTTTGTGGTGAGCATTTACATTTACATTTACCATATATTTACTAACAAAAGTCTCACCAGTAACAGTTCGGTTGCCCTACCAATTTATACCATTGATATTTACGAACAGCATTAGCCTGGGTACCATATTTGCTAATAATTGTAGCATCTACTCTGTTGCATTTTTGCAGCACTCAAATACATATTTATGGATTGTTTCACATCTAAAAAAAGGGGGTGGGCGTCTATTAGGTAGTGCGCATCTATTAGCAGTAACATCATGTTTCTTGATATGTTTGGCCAATAAGTTATAGATTGATCAACTGTAGTAAAGTTTTGCTGTACTATCCAAAACGTAGTCTACTTTCAGTATTATTATTCTGGAAATTTGTGTTGGAGCAAAAGAACCAACTAAATTTGTTCTGCAGATTCAAGTAACATTTCCCAAATGAGCAATTTTCATTAATACTGCAAGAATTATGCTTATATTATGATTCAGTCAATTCAAATCAAAAATACTTATTTTTATCCTTCATGGGAAGTTCTTATGTGATGTTTAACAGCTCGAGAGATAACAATTATTGATAAATAAAGTACAGTAAAGAGTACTGCAAAAATAAGTTCTAAGAAATATATGTGATAAAAAAGGAATATAATTTACATTGCACAGCAATAATAATAAAAAGTAAAAGCAGTTCATCATCTCGTCTATAAGAATCCTGTGCGAGCAATAACAGCAACATTTGGGCATGATACAAAATACAGTCTAACCTCACGTATAGTACTGCCAACTTCCCTTCAAATTCACACTAGGACAAACAGAAAAGCATAGGAAATAATTTTTGCTAATATGATTGATTACATTGTCATTCAGGTCCCTTTCGTCCAGTTTCGAGAGTTGCCCTAAATTGTGAGCTTCCACTGTAATGTCATTGGGGATGACATTACCTCATACTGCTATTTAACTGGATCTTGTTCTTAGATGTCGTGGCACCATGTCCTGCTAACCCAGTGATTCTGACACAAGCTGAAGGCACATTTGGTATCACTGGGTCTCAGTATAAAGACAACATGAGATGTAGTTGGAAGATTCAGGTCGAAGCAACCAAGGTAAGCACTGTTATATTACCTGTGAAGGTTTGCTGCACTGGACACCTTGTCTAATTGTTCTCCGGCAGTGGTAGCAGGGCTATGTCAATAACCCAATATATCTATGTTAAGCTGGGCAGGTGCCTGTCTGCATGCTATAAGCTGTATAATTCAAAACTATTGATTTTCTATCAATGCATTATGGGTTTATTTTCATGTTTAATTAGTTTTCAAATGATATGAATGTAATGTCTACTGGTTGAAAATTATTGTATTGTATTATGTATTGTTTTCAAATGTATGATGTAAATTATTGAATTTTGTTAGTTATTGATGGCTCATGTCAGAGTAATAGTTAATGGGACATGACCTAAAAAACATTTTGGTGTCATGTGCCAAATAGACCTAAATATCACACAGACAACATTATTTAAACCTGACTAACTGGATATAATCAACACGTTAGTGTCACGTGCGTGCATTGTATCACGATTACCGAGTATACCAGCAAATGCACTACACAGTACACCTAATTATATTGAATTATGTTGATTACAACCACTACTATTATATTGGTTGCTTAACAGAAAGTGCACAGTACAGTCAACATCCAATGTACTGTGGAGTGCAACAACCACCAACAATAGTAGAGATCATTGTATTTAGTCACTGGAACACTGGCCAATATAGTTGCACCATCTGGTAACTAACAAAACAAAACATTCACACCAAAAACATGGAATTTACTTCAAGTTATGATTAGAAAACACAATTATAAATCTGGCATTCCTTTACATTTTAAATATGCTACTGATAAAATTGAAGTTCATTACCAAATTTTTATGCATTTCTGTAACTTTTTTGTTAGTCCAAAATACACAAATACAGTAACAATATACAAATGCAATTTATAACATATCTTCATAATTGCACTAAACAAAATTCAATTTTTTATGAGACCAACCTATGAATATGAGATAAGGCAAACAATATTGTCCTTTCAACCTAAGAAAAGTTATGGTTATGATGATCTGAATGTGCTTGTAATGACCAAACCTGTTGCTGCATTCACAAAATTTGATTGTGTTCTTCTCTTAATCAGCCAACATCAATGTTTTGATGATTATGCTGATTTATGGGAGTTGCAGTACATATAGTTTGAAGATGTACTAAAAGGGTTTGTAGGATAGTAGACGAGGGTAGTAGACATAAGAAAAAGTGGATAAGGTGGTGTGTTGTGATTACAGGTGGGCAGCAAGCCTGGACTTGACTTGAAACAGTCCAGTGATTTTTAGGTTTCTTCTAAGGAAGCCGAGTTTCTTGCTTGCTTTGTTGGTGATGGTGTCTATGATAAATCGCCAATACAGTTTGTTTTGTATGCTTATAATGAGGTATTTTGCTGTGCTGATGTTTTATAGGTTGTGTCTGCATAGGTGGTATGATAGTATGATTTTATTTTTATTGTGGGACGCACTCAAAGATGCATTTCTATGGATGGAAGCTTATAATATATATATATATATATGTACATATATATATATATATACACATATAATAAAAAAATCTATAGCGCTAATAGCAGAAGTCCATACGCAAACAATCACTTTTTTAACTTCAAGTATGCAGATGACACTGCTCTTGTCAGTCTGCTGTCTGACGGCAAAACTGATTACAGAAGTAACATAGGTCACTTTGTGTCATGGTGTGTGGCCAACTGCCTTGAGTTAAATATTGTCAAAACCAAGGAACTCGTAATTGACTTCCGATCAGGTGTATATCACCCCACCCCTGTCAACATCAACACATAAAAATTGTGCATTCCTATAATATCTGGGTACAACAATAGATGACAAACTAAGGTGAGATGATAATACAGTGAATCTATATCAGAAAGGCCAGTAAAGATTTTTCTTCCTGAGAAAACTCAATGCCTTGCACATAGACAGAAACGTTTTATTTGTGTTCCATGATTCATTTGTAAAAGGTGTTTTATGATGCTCGGTCTTGTTTGCTGGTGGGAAAATATCTCAGTCAAAAACATATATATATATATATACACTGTATATATATATATATTGCAATGTTGTTTTATCATCTTTATTAATTAATTAATTTATCTTACTATAATATTGTTTTAGCATATTTATTTATTCCAATATATATATATATATATATATATATATATATATATATATATATATTCTAAGTTATATAGTTTATCTACATATATTTATTAATATACATTTATTATATTTCTTGTACAGCGCATCGATCCACCATGCGGATATAATAATAATATAATAATAATAACTTTATTGTCCAATCATAGAGTAGAAATACATTTTGCAATTTGGAGGTTGGATAAAACACAATATTTAAGTCACATAGTAATGCATGTATATAGTAAAATCAAGCTTGTAAATATGTAAGCGGTAGCTAATATATATATATATATATAAGGTTAAATGCTGCATAGGGAGACCAGTTGTGCATATACCACCGCCTAGGGAAGACCGCGGATTTAAGGAGACCGCAGCCAGTCTCCTTAATGTTTTGAGGTGTGATTGCGTAACTAATGCATTTTGTGTTACGATTCCCTTGTTAGTGGAGATAGTTTAGACATAAAGGAATTAACTTATGCCATTATTCGGAACTTTTTTTTAAATTTTGTTTGGTTTTGAGCACATTTATTGCAGACTCTTGTATATTTTGAAGTCCATAAGGCGCTACGTACGGGAACCCGGCAGAAAAGTGTTTATAGTTTATAGGTTGTGCTATGTATTGATTGAGGGGTTAGTGTTTCGTGTTCAGTGTACTATATGATTGTTGGATATGTAGTAATTTTAATAAATATATAAACATATTAATAAAAGAAATATTTGACGGATCTCCTAGCCATACGTTGTACAATTGTTAAATGCGGCGCTTTCATTTTGTGTATATGCATATATATTTACGTAGTTATTAAAATCGTTGTATTGGGTTTTGGATATCCCAGGTCGGCATTAAATATAAACCACTGCAAATAAGCATAGCTAATAACTAACTTCAGATTACACACCAGCATCTAAGCATAATGGTTTTAAGGAGACCGATTTTTGTGTATATATGTTTTTTATTACAATATCATAACAATATTGTAGTATGTGGTGTGTATTTGTATTACAGACAATATTCCAATTATACATAATTGCAAAATCAGTTACATAAAAATATACGGCTGGTCTCCTGTAGGCGGTCATATATGCACTGGTCTCCCTATGCAGCATTTAGCCTTATATATATTATATATATTATATTATTATTATATATATATATATATTAGCTACCATGTTTTATCCAACCTCCAAAGTAAAAAATGTATTTCTACTCTATGATTGGACAATTAAGTTATTATTATTATATTATTATTATATCCGCATGGTGGATCCATGCACTGTACAAGAAATATAATAAATGTATATTAATCAATATATGTAGATAAACTATATAACTTAGAATATTTATATATGAACATTGGCTTTAAGACGTACAATACTAAAGAGAGGAATGTAAATTATATAAATTAATATAAATCAAATTAAACTTTGATTGTAACACGTACAATCCTAAACCTTTGTATATTAATTATATAAATTAATTTTAAACAAATTACACATTGGTTTAAAGACATACTGTGCTGAAACAATGTATGTAAATTATATAAATTAATTAAAAAAATACTGTATTACATTTTTTATTATATAAATTAATATAAAATAAAAAGTAATAATATGTATAACACTAAGATAAATTATAAAGCACTGGCCATCATTTCAAAACAATTTGAATTAATTAAAATGTTTAATAAAAAATATATCTTTAACCTCTTAAAAGTGTCCCAGATGCACAAATGTTCGCAGGTAATTCATTCCATATTCGTAGTGCTGCTGAGCCAAATGCCGAATCGCCAATGTTACACTTCTTTGTTATGCCTTGGTGCAGTGTTGGCGCATAGTTCTGGTGTAGGCATCCATCAGGCTTTCATTGTTGAACATGTTCTTTTAACAATGTTAAACAAGATTGCCACCTAGAGAATCAACTTCAGATGGCAGGTGGACAAGGAAGCCCTTCCTGTGACTTATTGAGAGTCCAACCTATCTATTTACATGTATCTTGCCCTTCTTAGGTATATGTCAATTAATTTTTAAACATATTAACACTACTAGCACAGCTGTACCTACACAATCAGCTGATAATCTGTTCCATTCATTAACTGTTCTTTGTGAAAATGAGAATTTTCTAATATCTAGTCTACGCTGCTTATTTGCTATTATAACTCCAAGTCCTCTTAGTCCTCCCTTCCTTAACCGAAAAAAGAATATTTCAGTATTCTCATATACATTCAATACTTTAAACACTTTTATCTGATCTCTTCTCAATCTCCTGTTTTCTAGTGTTAAACCACATTCTTTTAGACGCATTTCATAACTAATATTCCTGAGTTTTTGTATATATTCTAAATGAGGCATAGCTATTGTTTTGTATAACAGTATTATTAGTTCTTTTTCATTGTTCACTGCACTTTGCCTAATTAATAAAAAAAATGGTTTCCCATCGCTGCTGCAATTTCACACTGCTCTGATACCTTCATATGAGCACTAATAGTTAACGCTAAATCCTTTTCCTTTTATGGTAGTATTTATCACAGTACACCTGTACTACCCATTGTATAGTGTGCATCTTCCTTCCCATGTCCTGTGTTCTCAGACCATTCGGTCAACTTATTAGGATCATCTTGTAAATGCTGTCTATCTGCATCACTTTAATTTTTGTAAACACTTTTGTATCACCCGCAAACTTCAACACCTTGCTTGTTATATCATCATCCAACTCATTGATATATATTAAGAATAAAATAGGTCCCAATACTGATGCCTGCGGTACTCCACTCAAAACCGATTTCCTGTTTGAAACCTCCCCATCAACTACTATTCTTTGTCTCTACCCATAATGTATAATGGGACTAATCCAACTACCGTTAGGGTATATACTGAGTAACTGAGAGAGCCATAGAAAAACCATATACATATATCTACTACAGGCTACAGTATCGTGTATGCCTGCATAACAAAACAGATATCATTATAAACAATGAATCATGGAGCTATCACTCATACCCCAAGTGAGGATGACACAACAAGCATGAACTATATATACATTTGCAGGAAGTAGTGTTATGTCACTCATTGTGCACATGGCCCCAATGGTAACTGTCTTGGCCATCCAAGGGTGGGCACCATAGGTTGTTTTTTAAACGATGGTCGGTGTCCGATAGTGACACCCCTAATAGTCAGCCATTGTCATTCTCGGGGAAGCACTCAGTTGTCCATCACAGCTAATAATTGGATCTCTTCCCTCCCTCTCCACCCACGGAAGATCTCCCAAGCCCGAACTGACTCTGTGCGGAAGTTGGAATGAGCTCCTCTTGTGGAGGCTGTCCGAAGACCATACACTCCCGAAATATTTCTTGGATCGTTTGACAGCCAGTAGTTCTGCCAGCATCAATCCCAGATAGCATGCAAACGTTAATCTAATGTTAATGTAACGTTAGCAGAAACATTGGTTTAACGTTATTGTAATTGTTTGATTGTTTAATGTTAATCTAATGTTTTGGGAATGTTAGAGATTTAACCATAACCAAAATAAAATGTTTCTAACCAAATGCAAACATTTGCATGCTATCTGGGATGTCCCAGTGGAGGAGAGCATCCTCCATTTGGGCACGCAGGTCTGTCGGGGTCATGCCACATATATGGCATCGTTAATGGGCATACCAATACCATGCCTATTTGGTGCACCACATACATTTTTATCTGCGATTTCGGGTTTGTCACGATGGAAGATGGCATCAAGTGGGCCCTGCTAATCTTCTAACTGGAATCTTCTGCACATTATTGGGTTTGTGTGTAGAAAGAGACAGCATATGGGTGGGAAATGTTAATGCCCTTTAATTACATGTAGTCATCTAGTAATGTAAACGGTAAAGGTAACAGCTCTGTCATCGACCTACTGGGGATACCAAACAGATATTTCTTTTATTGTAATAATAAGAGTCAAATGCTCCACAGGGAAAGCCAATAATCAACTATATCAGCTGTATGGTTCAGTAGCCACAATTCAAAATAATAGGGTGCCCAGGCTGAGGTATTTTGGGAAGGAGGGTGAATGCAACAGAAAACAGGCTGCAGAGACCAAACAAGATGTCTTTCTTGACAGTGGAATTTAGGCTTGTTTTCCCAGTTCATGTAATGTACAGTGGTTGACTGTTGCATAACCACCATGGTGGATTCCTCCCCTATCAGGATATATGGTCCCTGGGAGTATTGTGTAGTGATTAGCTACTGCATGGTCACTAGGCAAGGAACATACTTTCCCTGTATGCAAACCTTCTGTTGAGTTCCTAAGGGGTAACTCTATCCAACATTGCTGAGGCAACATCAATGACAACATTGTCCACATGTGTCTTGCCAATGTTTATGTCCTGGTGCTGTGAGTACAATTTAATATATTTAATTCATGCTGGATTAATTATTAAAACAGTTTTCACATTTAAATTATAAATAAAACAAGGACTTTGTTATCAATATAGCATCAGCCGAAAAATACTTTTTCTCTATTTTACTCCAAAGGTTAAGATTAGAGGTGATGTGTTTGCTTAATCTGTGTTCTACTTGTTCATTTGTAGAAAATTCAATTGACGTTCTTCATGTTCAACATTGAGTTCTGCACCAGCTGTTGCTATGACGCCGTGAAAGTATATGATGGGGCGGATGATTCAGCCCCACTGCTTGGCTTATTCTGTGGAGACAAATTGCCAGATGACCTCATTTCCAGCAGCAACTACCTTTTTGTGTCGTTCAAGTCTGATGCTTATACTAGAAAAAATGGCTTCAGGACTACGTACAAGACTAAAGGTAAGTTCTTGGTTGATGCTTTAGCACATGTTTTAGTGATGCTTCAAGTCATCATCATCATGCTGTCGGTCGCGAAGCGACAAAGACTGGTTCCATCACTTGACTGTTGCTCTCCATTTATCTCTCTGCTGTGAGAGTGATGTCCAGGAGTCGATCTTTATGTCTCTCAGCTTCAGGTTTCTCTTGATGGTATCCTTGAACCGGAGACGAGAGCGCCCTCTCTTTCTCTGACCAGAAGATAGTTGGGAGTAGAGAATCTGCTTTGGTAGCCTGTCTGGTGACATCCTCATGAGGTGTCCAGTCCACCGGAGATTCTTTCTGATCAGAAGATCTTCCATAGATGGCAGCCCTGTACGTTCGAGTATTTCCTTGTTGGTCACTTTGTCCATCCAGGTTATCCTCATGATCGATCGCAGATGTCGCATCATGAAGGCATGCAGCTTTTTCACCTGTCGTCTGTACACTGTCCAGGCCTCGGCTCCGTATAGGAGGGTGGACAGCACGATTGCACGGTATATCTTGCCTTTAACCCGCATGGACATATGGTGGTTGTTCCAGAGTCTCTGGCGTAGTCGGCCGAAAGACGCACTAGCCTTGGCCATCCTCCTCTGTATTTCATCGTCAATGCATCCATCACTTGATATAGTGCTTCCGAGGTAGGTGAATTCCAGAACAGAGTTCAACTTGTTTCCATCAACCATGATATCTCGGGTTCTTGTAGAATTGGGTTGGTACAGCACCTCGGTCTTCTTGATGTTAATCTTCAGGCCAAACTTCTTTGACGCATTGGAGAAAGCATCCACTATATTCTGCATCTCTTCAGCAGAGTGTGCAACCAATGCACTGTCATCTGCGAATAGCAGCTCTCTCATCAGTATCCGAGTAGTCTTGGTCTTCGCTCTGAAGTGTGCGACGTTGAATAGGTCAGCGCTCTGTCTGGACTGTATGTAGACGCCATCCCCCATGTCTCGGAAAGCATCATCGAGCATTGCTGATAGGAAGATGGAGAACAGCGTGGGGGCCAGTACACATCCTTGCTTGACCCCATTTGTGACACTGAACGATTCCGAGACTTCCCCTCCAACACTAACATTCGCACTCATTCCGGTATGTAGTGCCTCGATCATTGTTGTGAACTTCTCTGGGCATCCATACTTCCTCAGTAGCTGCCATAGCCCGGTCCTCCCAACTGTATCGAACGCCTTACTGAAGTCGACAAATACCATGTACAGTGGTCGGTCCTGCTCAATGCACTTTTCTTGTAGTTGTCGGAGACAAAATATCATATCCACGGTGCTCCGGTTACCTCTGAAGCCACATTGAGTCTCTGGAACTACATCTGGTGTTATGTGGGTAGATAGTCTGTTGAGTAGGATCCTGGCGAAGATCTTACCTGCTATGGAAAGAAGAGAGATTCCTCTATAGTTCCCACAGTCTGTTAGATCACCTTTCTTGTAGATGGTTACAATGCTGGCATCCTTCCATGCTTGTGCTACAGAACCCACCTCCCAGGCATTGGTGATTAGTTGGTGCAGTCTGCTGAACAGATTGTCTCCTCCGTGCTTCCATACTTCTGCAGGAATTCCATCTCCTCCAGGTGCTTTGCCATCTTTCAGGCCGGCGATTGCTTTAGCCATCTCATCCATAGTTGGAATCTCATCTAGGCTTGTCTTGATAATGCGCTGCGGGATGTTGTCCAACGCTTCGTGATCTATGTCTCCAGGGACGTTGAGTAGCTCCTGGAAGTATTCACTCCATCTTGCCACAACTCTCTTGCTGTCAGAGAAGGTCTCCATTCCATCTGTTGATTTCAGTTGAACAGGTCCCTTCTTTTTGGGTCCCCACACTTCCTTCAGTCCATTGTAGAAGCCCTTCATGTTGTTACTGTCAGCAGCTCTCTGCAGCTCCACTGCCTTCCTTTCCCACCAGTCTGACTTCAGTGCACGGGTGTGTTTTTGTAGCAGTCTGCAGGCGTCTTTATATGCTGCAGTGGTGGATCTAGTGCTCCTGGTTTGCAACACTCTCTGGTGGGCTTGGTCTCTTCTGCTCATAAGAGTTTGTAGCTCCTGGTCGTTGGGGTCGAACCAGTCCTGGTGTTTTCTGTCTGGCTTGCCAAGATATGTCTTTGCTGTGTTGTACACGACCTGCTGCAGAGCTGCCCATTTCTTGTCTGGTGTTGAGTTTTCCTTCTCCTCCCATTGGGCGAGAGCACTGTCCATCTCCTGCTCAAAACTCTCCCTATGGCTGGTGGTACTTAGTTTTGCTGTGTTGAGCTTGGTCGGCTTACTTGTTCCTTGCCTGCTGTGCTTTTGTCGTATTCCGAAAGCCACTTTTGACCTCAGCATCTGGTGATCGGTCCAACAGTTTGCTCCACGCATGGCTCGGGTACTGTGGATGTCCATCTTATCCCGACACCTCGCTCGTGATGATGAAGTCGATCATATGCCAGTGTCTGGAACGAGGATGCATCCAGGTGGTCTTGCGTTCATCCTTCTGCTTGAACATGGTGTTCGTCACTATCAGTTCGAACTCAGAGCACAGAGCCAGTAGAAGCTCGCCATTGGAGTTGCATTTCCCAATCCCATGTTTGCCCATGACCAAGGGCCACTTGTCATTTTCTCTTTCTATCCTCGCATTGAAGTCTCCTATCAGCAGTAGCTTATCTGTACGAGGTATGCCTCTAAGCACACTTGCCAGCTGGTTGTAGAAGGCCTCCTTGTTTTCGTCTGGGTTTGTCGGAGCATACACGCTGATAATTGTAGCAAAGTTGTCCTTGCTCAGAGGTAGTCTCATCGTCATGATTCTGTCACTTACTGGCCGTGGCATTTCTGTCAGCTTTGTGACGATATCCTTTTTGATAGCAAAGCCCACTCCGGCCTCCCTTCTTTCTCCTTCGGGTTTGCCACTCCAGAAGAAAGAGTATTCCAAGTCGTTGAGACTACCAGACTCTGAGAACCTTGTTTCACATAGGGCGGCGATGTCGATGTTGTATTTGGCAAGTTCCATTGCTACTAGTGCCGTACGTCTCTCTGGTCGGTTAGCTCCTTCTCGGTCGAGGAGAGTCGTGACGTTCCATTGTCCAATTGTCAGTAGTTGTCTTCTTTGTCTTCTTCTTCCTAGCTGATTTTTCACTGTCGATGGAAGATGAGGTCGAGCAGCGCGGTCCTTGGTAACCTGGGCGAAGGCCGATCCGGTATCATGTTTCGTGCAGTTGTACATTTCATGGAAGCTGCTAGCAAAAATTGTTGAAGTGCCGCTGGCTTTTGCAAGTTACTAGCGACACTCTCTCGGGGAACAAATAGAGGTCTCACACCGGCAAGAACATGTCAAGACAGGCGCAAACTATTTGTCCCTGCAGTGGCTGGTCGAGAGATGTTGGGAGTTCCATACATCAACCGCCCTTGATGCTGCCACAGTGACATGGTTTTCTGGTTAGGGTTTGCTCCTTTAGCCTTCGGTTCTGACAAGAACCTGTACCACAAGGCAGTGGTTTACAACTCTGCATGGCAGGGGCGTCAAACTCCCTGAGGTATTGCAATACCTGCATTGCAATACCCGCATACTCATATGCTTCAAGTACGATAGCAGATAGTCATCTTTGTCACCTATTGGTTTCAGCTTCCATCACTGACTACCTTCGGCAAAACAACAATCTGAATGTTGTCTGCCAGTGAATGCTCCATACCTAAAACAATTGTAACCTCCTCCTCGATGTAGCTAAAATATACTGGTCACCATGAGTTATCAGGCTAATCTGATGGGAATCTTGTAGGAGCGTGTCCCCAAGAGGTACCATTTGCATGGCCCACTGACATATATGGATACGTTCTGCCGCTGTTACCAATCCATATCCCAGCTATGGGAACCAATTGCTGTGTTGCGATAGGGCACTCAAGCCAAAGCTAAGTGACTTCACATCATCATACAAGGTCCCCTTTGGCATGGAAATTCCTTACAACCATAAAATGTTTCCAAAGAGTTATTGTAAACTGAGCCAACTCATAGCTAATGAACCGTATGTTCCATATTTATTTTCCAGGAAATTTGTGAACAAATGTTTGGCATATTATTTTGCATTTGGAATAAATTTAGAGGTTAACATTTTGGATATACATGTATTACAAATAAAATCTTAATTAATTGGATATGCTAGACAGCTTGAATGAATATTGAAACTTGCGTAATATTTCCCAGATTTAAAAAGTGCATTTCTGCTCCTCTACCCCGAATTAGCCAGGATTATGGTTGATAATTAAAGGTCTACTGCAAACTTTCCCAGAACAAAGAAAACTCTACAACAGTGCACCATTGATTTCAAGTTTGTTTTGCTTATGAAAAGCAGCGACGTGAGCCTTATCCCAGGCTCTACTAAGCGAAAGATGATCTACACACCAAAACGTATAGACACTGTGGCAAGGCTGTCACTGGTAGCAGTAGAGCAATCTCATGTGACGCCTATGACTAGTGGACACACAACAAATTTGCTTGTGTTTTCTCAAACTCATATTTTCTGTGATTATTTGACTAAACTTAAAAAATACTTTAATAAAATATTTTAATAAATACTTTAAAACATTAAAATAAATAGATCTAAAGAATAAATTATGGCTTTACAATATTTTACACATTTCCATATCAGCATTCACGAAAGTTTGCTAAGTGTCACTGTGAGATCTTTTGGTTAAAAAGGCACCAGTTAATGAAGCAGTTCTTGGTCCTGTTGGTTTTTACTCTGGTTGAGGAATATTGAGTACGGCATCGTGTATTGTATGTTGTAGTTCTTGGTTTTGGTAGAAGTTTATGCAGTTTGTGCTGCGGCTCTTCAATTTGTGTGAAATTTTTTTCACATAACTGCGCACGTCTTTGTTTCAAAGAAGTCAGCTGTGCATTCGCTAACAGATCAGATAATTTTTATGCATTGACGCAGTTGTAGTGTTGTTGCTAACAGTATTACAAGGCAGCGAATTACAATAGCCAAATCTGCTGCTAGCATGTTCCAAAAGTGTTAACAACTGAAAATGATCTTTATTGGTGGATGTGTCGAAGATCACGAATATGATAAAAACAACAGCAACACAAGATATGTTGTTGGAAATTTGAATTACTGTCAAAGATACCTAGATTCCACACCAATGTTACTGGCGTGCTGATTCAAAACATGTATTGATAACAACCATCAATGTTACTCATTGGAGTAGCAATAGGATTAATAATGATCAGTTCAATTTTATTTAATTTTAATTTTTCTGTCATCCAGTGGATGTTGTGTGTTTATATTTTAATATTCACATATTGCAATTTGTTTATGTTATGACATTGGAATGTTTGTACACCATTTTAATTATTTTTTTCTTAGATGTTTCAGCGTCATGTTCTGGTAGTCCAGAGACACTGGTTGAAAAGGAAGGCAAGTTTGGCATTAGTGGGGGTCAGTATAAAGACAACATGAGATGTGGTTGGAAGATTAGAGTTCAAAGAACCAAGGTAAGTGTTGTTATACATCAAGTGTATATGATCATTATAATGTGTTAACAACACTAACATAGATAAATTTAGATTTGTTCGTATAATCTGATATTTTCTGTCATGTAATGAAAGTACACTGTGATAGTTAGGAAATTAGGTTGAGAATATTAACTGCTAAATTTGAAGTTATTAAATTGTAACGCATTTGTAATGCCTGAAACTGTACATGTGCACAGAGCATATAGTAATTTGAATAGTCATTGCTATTATACAATTTACAATATAGAATTATATATGTTCTCTGTTTTCGGGAGCAATGAAATGATGTGCTCATTATAAACATTATGTCATTTCATAGCTTGCTGTCACAAGGTATAATAATGGTTGATTTTTTACGAAACAGTTTTCAGTTTGTTGCAAGCTTAGATTAGTTTCATATATTGTCAATTCCAATATGATAAAAGTAGGGTATATTTCTAGTTCATTCAGTGCATGAGTTGGTCCTATTCTGAGCATAAACCCCTGAATTAATCACAGAAAAAATGGAACACAGATATTATTTAGGGTCTTGCAAAATATGCCTTTAAAAACAACTTATTAAAAATGCTTTGCTGAAGCTTCATAAGACTGGATGTATGTGTTAAATTCGAGAAGATGAAACTGAAGAGGTTTTGAAAATAGATTTGGTAAAATATATACATTTAGCAGTTTCAATCAAGTACAGATTTCTCATGCGGAGTGCAAAGCTATAAGAAAGCTAGCAGAATTATAAAAAAACATTTGCTTATTGATACGGATTATATTGTTCCCGGCACCAATATTTGGGTGTTTTATAAGAAATTAACTTACTTTGGAGCAACATATTTGAAATATACAACATCCATCAGCTGTGCGTCTTAGTCACGTACTGGTGTCATGTGACATGGCTCAGGTTTTGCATAATAATTTGGCTGTAGTTTTGCAAGTCACACAGTGTACATTTGTACAATAGCTGGCCAACATGGTCCAATCAGTGATATTGCACTCAAACGACAGAACACGAAAAGAACACCAATGCAGACCATGTATTTCATTTGGTTCATTTGTAGAAAATTCAATTGACATTCCTCAAGTTCGACGTGAGATGCAGCGATGATGTTCTCAAAGTGTATGATGGAACAGATGATTCGGCGACAGTGCTGGGAACATTCTGTGGAAGCACCCTGCCAAGTGACATAACCTCCAGCAGTAACTACCTGTTTGTGTCTTTCAACTCTGACGCTACTGAGACAGGAGATGGCTTCAGCATTAAGTACAACACTGTAGTTACTGGTAAGTGTTGGCATACTTGCACCTAACCAGTGTAATTTACATTGTAAATTACAATGTGAACATATTGCATAATGAAATATTTAAGTTTTTTTCAAAACAAGGTTTTTAATTATGTTGAACCCTTGCTCATTTCACTCTGTTGTTCCCATATGCATTATACATGCATCTGTATGATGTGTCTAGTCTACTGTTTAGAGCAACAGGGAGAATGGTGTGTCATATTAACCTGCACATAAATCTGATTTATTGGTCATTTTGGTTGCAACAGTCCTTCCCATCACATCTGCGGGCGTACATGCAGTTGTACTTTTTGAAGCAACAGCATCGAGCCTTTCTGCACTTTATAATAATAATGACTTTATTGTGCCAATATCCTCGAAGATCAAGCTCAGTGGTGTGACAAAACCAAGGGATTAAGCAAACTCGTAATTGAAAACAATGCATGAGTCGTCAATAGATGGTTGAAGAAGCTAGGTCGCTAAGGAGGATAGGCAGCATTAAAGAGATAGATTTTTAGACGTCGGCCGAATGAAACTATATTACCTTCTGATTTAACACTGGCAGGAAGCGAATTCCACACTGTTGGTGCGGCAACCGAGAAAGCTCAGATCCCAGTTTTCGTTTTCACCCGAGGGATGGAAAGAGAGTTACTACTGGTTGAGCGTAGCTGCCTGGAATTTCTAGCTGGAGTTAGCATTGAATTTAAATATGCTGGTTGTGTAGATGAGAATGCTTGATAGGCTATTGTACAAATTTTGAAAATGATGCAATAGTGCACAGGTAGCCAATGCAGTGATTTTAGATGCAATACTGAGCGAGAAAAACAAGGAGAACGCATGACTACCCTTGCTAAACCATTTTGGACATGCTGAAGTTTTGCTATTTCCTTGTTTGTGGTATTGTAAAGGAGAGAATTGCAGTAGTCAAGTCTGCTGCTTATTAGAGCTGTTGCGATGGTTTTAGCAACATAAATTGATATAAACTGTCGAATACAGTAAAGGTCACAGATATGATAAAAACAACGGCATGTTTTTGATATATATTGTTTGAAATTTAGGTTTTTATCAAACATTACTCTGAGATTTAAAACTGAGGCAACTGGTGTGATACTCTGACTCAGAATATGTATCGGGAAAAAGGCATCGCGTTTTGCCCGCTGCGTTGAGGTACCAATGATGAGAAATTCAGTTTTATGTGCATTTATCTATAATTTACGGTTTTTCATCCAAAGGGAGACATCATGGAGACAATCCTTGAGCTGGTTTAGGGAGCGACAAGTATCTGGTGTGGTCGAAGAAACATAGAATTGTGTGTCATCTGCATAGAGGTGATGATCCAGGTTGTGACTCTGGATAACAGAGCTTAGTGGTGTTGTATACAGAGTGAAAAGCAATGGCCCCAAAACAGAACCCTGGGGGGACACCACAAGAGGTGGGCAGCATGTCTGAGAAGCAGTCACCTATTTTAATGGCTTGCCGTCTATCAGTAAGGTATGAAGTAAACCAGTTCAGGGCTGTGCCAGATATCTTGTACCACATTGATAAGCGTGTAATGAGAATGTCGTGGTCAATGGTGTCGAAAGCGGCAGATAGATCAAGCAGGGTAAGTGCAGTAACTTTGCCATTATCAATGTTACGGTTGATGTCACTGTGTACTTTTAATAGAGTAGTTTTTGTGGAGTGAAATTGTTTATATGCAGACTGTGACACATTTATGTAGATGTGAGAACTGAGACGATTTGCTACAACCTTTTCAAGTATTTTTGAAATGAAGCTAAGATTGGAAATAGCTGTTTATTAATTAGTTCTTCTTTTGGCAGAGTTGTCTTCTTAAGCATTGGGTTTACGTACATGCGCACATTTAAAATCTTCAGTAAATAAGCCGGAGCAGAGTGATGCATTTATTATATCTGTTATTGGTTTAATTTTTTAAATGTCAAGGCATGCTCTCAGTAGTACGGTGGGAAGTGGGTCAAGATGACAGGATTTACTTGGGGACGACATGATTATTTTTCTCACTTCAGCAGTTGTGGCTGGTTCAAACGATGCAAGTTGAGAATTTAGTTGTGGAGAGTTAGCATTTACAATGTCTGAGGTGTGATCTGTGAAGGCTGAATGTATGAGGCTGATTTTGTCTTTAAAATGACTTGAAAAAGAGTTACACAGTGACTTGATTGATGCATGGGTTGGTAGAGAAGGGGCAGGCCGCCTGTGTAAGATCTGATTTATGACCTGGTCACTTTCTTGATTGTATGTTTTCATGTGTAGTGGTTAAATACTACATCAGCACATGTGGTGTGACCTCTGAAGTTACTGGTTGCCAAACAATGCTAAACATGGTTTTTTCAATGCGTTTCATGTCCACAATATACAAAGATCCCCATTAGACATAGTTTGGCAGTTTGACCATGGCAACATTAGAGGAAATGCTTCTAGATGAAGAGTCCAGTAACTCCAGTTACCATCACTAACGATGATGATGTCCAGCAGAACCTCCACCATGTCTACATATGTCGACCACATCCTTAGGTTTAGGTTGCCAGAGTTGTTGTGCGCGGCACTTACTTGTGCAGGCACAATGTCGCCCGCGATGATCGCAGGCTGTTCCGACAGCCGGCGTCGCGACTTGCTCGTAGAGGTGGTTGCGTAACGATGGCTGCTTGATTCGGACGAACTATATTAAGTTGTGGCTTTTATAGGGTGCGAACTTGTTAGGGTGTAATGCGGTCTTACTTGGTGCTTGTATTATGTGCATAGATCCAGACTATTTTATGCAATTATAAAAAGAATGGGATGTATTAATAGATCAACGAACCGTGAATTATGGAAAAGTATATACAACTTTCAGCTGAACACCGACAGGTGTCTCAGTTTACTTGTCATATAATATTGTGTACAGCACAATAGAAATATATATATATATGTACATATATATATATATATATATATATATATATATATGCAAATTTGATACATTAATCAAATCCACCATTCAAAGGTTTCACAAAAATTAAGTGTTTTATATTATTGAGGTTATTTCATTTTTTATTTAAATTACCAATTTATGTGAACCCGACCACCTGCTGGATATATAAATATTTATAGAATGTTTCATTATTATTAACCATTGATGTAAACCCAATCACCTGCTGGATATATAAATATTTATAGAGTATTTCATTATTACTATTCCTCCCATTCATAAAAGAACGGAAAGATAATAAATAATTACGCACCTAATAATGTTATACACTGTATCTACCAAATAGTTAAAATACAAAAATGTATTCCACATATCAGTTAGTAGATCTCTGTTTTTGTAGTAAATTAAACCCGGACATATCAAAATATTTATGACATTTAAATAGTACTTATTAACAAGTTTACAACTAATTCTACCCCACTACCACTTAAACTTAAGTTGCACTCCATAAAAAAAAATGTATACACAGTTTATATGCACACACAAATATATGCATCCTAAACCACAAACACCGACAGGTGTCTCAGGCTATCTAATTCGGTGTTGTTCAAAGTGATGTCACTACAGAGTGTACAAGAGACTTGCATCAAAGCATTTATCTGGTCCTGTGGGAGGTTCACAAGCCCGCGGTACGCAATCATTGTAGCACTGCGATTGAGAGGTTGGTCTGTGAGAGGCATGCATGTGTGTGTCTCAGTGTCAAACCCGCTGCCGAGGGAGATAACGACACCTCGTGGTGCCACATACATAGAGAGCGTTATAACCATGTTCCCTGTGTACTGCTCAAATGTTGTCTGAATTGGCGACGTTTCCTCTGTGGCCCTCATCGCTATGGTGCATGCCATGGAAACATCACTTCGTTGTGTCAATGCATCATCTCCCTGTGTCCCAGCTTGTCTGTGGCAAGTCTGTCTGAACACATGATGACAGCTTGTCCAGGTTAGTAAAGAACACTGGACATCAACACTCCTGTGACTGTCACTGACAATCATCACAGTTGGTTTATCTGGTGACACCGACACTATGTCAGCAGCAGTTTTCAGGTGGAGACTAAGCAAACCTGTCCGAAGGGGTCCCTGTGCAGAGCCAAGGTCTTGGAGTGGTTGTTCAAGTGCATGCTGCAACACCTGCTTCCTCATCTCCTTGGCTTGTAGCGTGTCGTTGTCATCGTCATTGAATGCTAACAACACAAGTGGAGTCCTCAGCGCATGGGTCCTCATCGTGTAAAACCCGATCGTTGTCTTTTTCGATGTCTCGAACTTCACTGGTTTTGATTCTTGCAGTTTTATGTGGACACTAGTTTGGTTTCGTGGCGTGGGAGTATCGTTGTCAGCGTCTTTCGTCTCGACACTCTTGATGTCCAAGTCATTGTCGACAGTAAAACCACAGTCATTTGCTGTCACTGATATCCTGACAGTGTTTGGTGATGCAACAGATGCTGGTCATTTGTGGCAATAGAATACTGTCCACCCCAGTTGGTAGGTTACACACACCGACTCCTTTCTTCTGCTGCGTCACACTGCTGGTGCATTTTGGTGGCTCGTGACTCCGATGACGGTCACGAACATCATTGTCAGCACGTCGCGACCGATAACGTGATTTACCAACATCATAACTGTTTGTGTGTGACCGCGATCATCGACGACGACCTCTGCCTCGATAGCGATTGCTGACGACGACACTTTGTGAATGACGTCTGCGTTGTCGCGGTTCATAACATGGCTTCCTCCCATCTAGACATGATCGTCGGTCGCAATATCTATCAGTGTCGCGGTCATCATGATGCGAGTCACTGTCACAATGATGCTCTTCTGTTCCTGTTCAGTCCACGGCGCCTGTTCCTTTTCCTTCATTTGTTTCCGGCTGAACTTCTGTAGCTCTAGATGTTGCCGGCATTTCTCCTTCCCCATTTCGTGGTGTGACACATGGTCGACCATGTTCTGTCGTCGCTAGAATGTGCTGTTTAATGACTCAGGACCGCCATCTCATGTACCTAGAGGCACACTAAACAACCGCAACGTTTCAACTTCTGTCTGACCAGGTGGCGCCACCTTGCCGGCTGCAGCATTATGAACTGGGGCTCGTGCTGACACCAGATGAGTGAAATCAAATTGCGCTATGGATTCTGAAAACATGTTTCCTGTGTCATAGTCATGGAACATGTTACCTTGTCTCTCCGTGGTTCCGCCCCTGGGGTGCATCCATGGTTCATACTCCTCAAATTTAGCTTCTTCCAATGGTACGCGCTCCCACTTAAGTCGTTTCGATTCCGCTTTGGTCATGCATGCTACCAAAGGGATCGTGGTACAGAGGGTTGACCGCTTAAGATGTACTTCAGGCGACATTGCCGACACCTGTTTCGTCATCAGTCTTTGGGGCACGTCATCACTGGTGCTACCTGTCTGTTCAACGTTTGGCAAGGTTCTGTGTTGTGACTTCGTTGCCTCAGTATTTGCCGCCATGACAACTGTCTTGGTCCTGTTTGATGCTGGATCAACACTTGGCCTGTTCAGATAAGCGACATTGAGGGCCGTGTCAGGCTTTGACAATGACGTAGTGTTGTCTTCTGTTGACGAGTGATGGTGTAGTGCTCCCACTGGTTCACGTTTCACGCTGACAGGAGTATACATGCGAACCAGTGTGTCACTAGTTGTTGACGAGTGAAGGTGTAGTCCTCCCACTGGTTCACGTTTCACGCCGACAGGAGTGTACCTGTGAACCAGTGTGTTACTAGTTGTCTCGTTTGTGCGGAAAGTATATTTATCATACTGGCGATGTGCATCATGAAGGTGTTTGCCATGACCGCTTGATTTTGCAGGGTTCCTGTACTCCATATTTTCACTCTCAAACAATCCCCATCTCTCTTCACCACCTGTGTTTGGTGACCTGTGTTGAGTATCATTGCGTTCCTTTACTTCAAAATCTTTCCTGATCGTTTCTTCCATGATCTCTCTCCGTTTGTCTTATATCTCTCTCAGTTTGCATTCCCTCAACTTCATGTATTCACAAAAGGCAACTATGGTCCAGCCTGAGCTTTCCTGTTGAGTTTCGTAATCTCCAGAATTTTGTAATCTTTCTCCAGACATTGGATTTCCATCTTCGCCAGTTGCTACCGTAACAGCTGTGTTTCCTTCTTGATACTCTTGTAAGTTGTAGATGTCATGTTGACGCATAGATGGATGTTTGTTGGATGTTTGTTTAAATATATCGGATATAATGATGTAAATAGCAAATAAACTATGCAGTTATTTACGATGGTCGGGTGCGTGTGTAAATATGTAATGACTACTTTTTTACATTAGTTGTCATACTTTAATATCACAACTCAAACTGAACGATGTAACTGAGCAATTTAAGAAATTCAATAGCACTGAACAATTACTGACACTTTTGGGTGGAAAGAGACTAAAGTATCCAGGTATTTACGATCACAAAATAATAGTATCACGCAACAAATACAACTACATACATCTGTGATATTACACGGCAATTGGTGAATTCGATGTGACGACAACGTCGTATTGTTCAAAATAACTTTGTGTGTCTTGCTAAATTTCGTCCGGAGACCTTGAATATGCTCACTCTCCGGGACAGTTGACAGTTGTTCCCCTGCTTACACCTATATACATACGCAGCTGGTCACTGTCTGACATATATCACTGTTTCCTAGCTCTGATACCATGCTACACATAAATATAATTTCTACTCAACCAGTCCTTCATTCACTGCTTCCACAAATTAAAAAAAACTGCATATTGCGGTTCTTTTGAGCAGGACTACAACGAGTAATGGTGGTGGAATTAATTTGGTGGTATCCAAATGTCTAGCTATTCGCCCACTACTGTGCATAGTGTTGATTTTTATTTTGTTTCCATCACAATATTATTTTTACAGTTTGCTTAATCGCCAAGCTGCATATTGAGATATAAATAGCTAGTGGACAGGAATACGAAACAGGGTCGGGAAAGATCGCCATGACATCCAAAATGTAGTGCTCTGCACGAAGTAAATGTGAAAATTTATTCAAATGTTGCATGCAGATATTATATTGTCTATGATCGTGAGCTCACCCATAAATTGTCATCACATTCACAGACATTGCAAGCATAACACTTGAGATACTGTCAAATATAATATTTTTAAAGTTAATGAAAGAAGGAACACCCTGTTTGGAGAGTACTATACAGCTCGATCTAGTGAGACCACAACACAAATACAAACTTAAAGGACCAAAAAAGGCAGCGGTTTGGTGTTATGCACCTAAAAGAATTTACACAAGCTAACCATTTGCATCTACAATCAAATTTTTCGCATTAGTAGATTCCTCAGAAAGTGGTGTTAGAGTGGGTAAATCTAGCTAAATCACCAACACCATGAAAGGACCCATCTAGCTTGGTCCATGCAACCAATCACAACCCAGCTTCTATCTGCACTTTGGAAAAGTATTAGGTCATAAAGTCGTCTGCTGGTTCAGCTGCCATAACAGAGAGCCAAGCGGTTCGCTAAAAGTGCCTTACGTCGGTTTACAGCAATATGCTACACTGTTCCTCATACGCTTGTAGTAACAGTACAGTGAAAGACAGTATCAATAAGATGTCTTTTTGTTAACCTTTGAATCGAGCAGAACTGAAACAGTGGTTCGGTGGATTCGATGGGACAGTCACAGACACAGTGCGGATGCAAGATGACCCATATTGATTGACCTAACCATGAAAACGACCACCAACAGCCGCCAAGCTTCACACACATATGCATACACTACGTTATAAAATAAAAAATCTTGCATTCCTCTAACGAAGAAAATTCACAAAACAAACGTGCAGATCCTGAGGACAACTTCCTCGGTCGCCCAGTGGTACTGTAAAATTGCTATAAAAAGCTAGCTTTACACAAAATACTGCTAGACGGCACGTTTCTGCGTGCGAATATTTAATTTTTTTACTTAAAAAACGGAAGCGCGAAATAGTTTAATTACTTATAAAAAATATTATAATAATGATAAATTATTATTAACACTATGATTTGCATAAAATTATAAGTTTTATTATAATATAATAATATTTTTATTTATATAGCGCCACATCCATAATTGTTTGTGGCGCTTCACAACAAAACGCTATTAACCAAAATTACAATAAAAAGAAAACTATCCACAGATAATATTTAAAAATAAATAATGAAAATACATGTGTCTACCTAATTAACTAAAGTGATCTATCAGTCATAAATAAACATACAAATTCCACAACAACAATAATTGTGATAAATGAATGTAAAGGTATGCTTAATAGTAATAAATAATAAAATAAGTATGACGTAACAATACTTTCCATTCAGCACATACACACACACATTATGCATAAGAAAATATTACCGAAGGTATATTTCTACTTATGAATGATATTTCCACCACCAGATATGTAATAACAATATTTAATAATAATATAAATATTTGCACGCACAAACGCGCCATCTAGCGGTATTTTGTGTAAAGCTAACTTATTTTTTACGGTAGTCAAAGTTGTCGAGTTGCCGTCCGTCAAGACTTGCGCATTTCTGTTGTGAATTTTCTTCGTTAGAGGAATACAAGTGATTTTTTTAATGTAAGACATGTGAGGAGAAGTCATGTAAGACATGTGAGGAGAAGTTTGGCGGCTGTTGGCAGTTATTTTCATGGTTAGATCAGAAAGTAACAGATAATAATACGCATGCACAGTTCATGCCGACCTAGAAGACTTAACTACGACATTCTGTTTCTAAAATGGCGTAGTCTATAGACTTTCTATGGCTATGTGTTCTAGATTTGTTTCCTGGTAAACCACTGACATTAAAAATATGATTGATGTTGGAAGTTGTTACTTATTATTAACTCTGTTAACCCCATATGATCAAAACATTGACTTTTGTTTCCCTTTAATTAAGGTTTACAGTGTAAAGTGTTTATGCTGTGTTTGAGATTTTTGCTATTCAAAATATCTGTTATGGATAAAACAGACACCAGTATTATGCCACAACCAAACGTCATGTTTTAATAATATTATATGTTTTAATAATATTATCGCCATAAACGGTATATTGTGTACAGTCAATGGCCAGAAGTAAACATGGAATACTAACATTACAGGATGTTTCAACATTCAATAGTGTTTAGTGAAATAAAATTCAACAAACATTACAATTTAAGACCATGTCAACGTGTTGTACATATGATGTTGTTTGAAGGGAATACACAAGAAGGTAAAAACTTATATTTGTATGTATCCCCAAACACAATTATTGTGGTCACAACCATAACAATAAATCATGATTAGATATGTAAATATGCTCAAATGGATATGAAAGCAAAAACAATATAAATAGAATTAGTTATACACGAATATTAATCCTGCCATATATATAATAATATATCCTGTTATATAACAAAACATTTTGACTTCATGCAGAAATTACATTATATTTTAACTCTATTAGTATCTAGCTAGCCCGCGAGTAGAAATAGTAACGCGATGGTAGTCATTATTACAAGATTTAGCCAAGTTTAACCTCATTGCCATAAGAGAGTGAATTCCACATGGCAAGTGGACAAGGAAACCTTTGGCATATTGAGAATCCAACCAATATTATCTACGTATATTCCGCCCTTCTGAGTTATTTGTAGATGTTTTTAAACATGCCACACTCCCCATAGGCATGCCATAGGGGCCATTGCGCAACAGGGGCCAGTGAGTATTTCATGTAATACAAGTAGTTTTTGAAAATGTATGCTCACAAACCTCATTTTACATCTTTGTCAATCAGATTGTTTGTGTAGATGCCAAATGTACCTGTTTAACGCATTCTATGTTACATATGGTGTTAATTACCAAAAATATCCTTAAGTGTTCGACTTGCGAATGTATTTGACTGGCGTTTCATTGACTATACGTTCGGCCATTTTTCTCATGTTTTTACATGGGAAAGTGTTGATTACTTTAGTTTTACATACACATTTCTTTAATAGGTCCAATATTTACCTTATCTCTTTAACCAGGAAGCGGTGGAAAACTATTTCTGGACAATTTGTTGCAGTTGGGCGCAGCGCATCATTGGCCATTCAACACCCAACGTCGAGCAGACGCCATCATCTATAGTTTAGCACGCTTAAAGCTACATGGCGCTAGTGGTTGTGGTGTCACATGTTATCGCGAGGAGTTGCATATCTTTGTGAAGCTATAAGATTCTTGGTTGTATTACAAGAAAGCAGTCTCAAAATACACTAGATTATATCACAAACAATGGTGTCAATATTGTTTCTGCATAACACACTTGTTTACCAGTTAGCCACGCTGTAAGCAAATGCTCCTCGGAACTGACCTGCCACGTAGCACATGCCTGCAGACCTGCTCTAGAAATAATACTGATATTGCCATCCTAATGAAGCCAAAAATTATTCAAAAACTTTGCTGCATGGTCAGCTTGAACACTGAACAGATTGACTTAACACCAATATTAATTGGGATGTATAATGTGATGAGCAAGTGCCCTGTTCCTGTATGATGGCCCTAGCTCCTGAAGTTTCACCCTGAACTTTACATAGTAGTTCCAGCTATCACTTTCAGATATAGCTTTGGGTAACTGGTATAGTGGCTGTCTAAGCAACTCAGTGTCACACAGAATATAATATTTCATCAAATCCACATTTATATCTATGAGAAATTTGTTATCACAACATAGTCTAGATCCTACAACTATACATAACAACATGAAGAGGTCATATGTATTTAATTGCAGCATGCATGAACGTTGAAGAATTTCAACTGAATGCGTAAATTTTAATCACATTTAGAGCACTGGTTTCCCTGAATATTCAGAGGATGGACAGGTGTCCATCCTCTGAATAATTAGGGAAACCAATAAGCAAGAGAGTAGAAAGACTTACTACCACCCTACATTTCCTCACAACTGTTTTATTTCATCCTCAGGAAGGACGACCTTATTTATGTTTGGCACCTATATGGCCTATGACGATCCGCCAGAGGCAGGTGTTGATTCATTATTGCATGTGACTATGTTGCACAAACATGCCACTTGGGTGTCAATGGGCAACTAGGTTCCACCACTTCTGTGCAACCATTGCATGTGGCTAAGTTGTATTGTCTCACAGCATATTAAGATATTCTAAATGTTAAGGTCAGTTATTTTAAATCTGAAATTCAGTTCCACATAACACTCAAAATAAACTCAACCTGAAAAATGTTGTATAATCGTTGATACAACAGTTGTAAGGGGCTAGAGTGTTCTATTTTAATAAATTTTGGAACTGTCAACAATGGTCAACCTTCTCCACCACAATCATATATTATATCCTTGTGCAGCAACCCAATTCATATACTACATATGGAATTATTATTTTATTTATTATGTTTGGTTTGATAGGTACTAGTTAATGTGCATTTCCTTAATTTGTTCTTATTGTACTATCCTTTATCAACTTGTTAGAACCTTAATGGGCTCAGCTGTCAACCCAGAATTGTACATGTACACCACTTTTATGTTTATTGTACTTGCTTGTAGATAATGTATCATTGATACAAGTTAAACTAAACTTCCGCTGACCTGCATATCTACATGTATGTTCAGTGCTAACTGAGGCAAGATAACCAAGATAGCTTTGCATAGCTCGTTCTAGTATATGTTTCTGTAATTAAGATAAATGCTGGATCTCAGGCTTTCTCGGTTGCTGCAACAACCTTGAAGAAGTCACTCCTAGTTCGCAATAAATCAATAGTAAATATTGTTTCAATTTGCCTTAGTCTAAAAAAAGCTGTCATTTTAAATATCGCATTCCTGGCTAGCTTTTTATCAGTTTCTTCCATGTGTTGACTGTTGATGACTTTTACTATGAACATGATCAAGAAAATGCTTATCGTTTTGGTTTTGTTGCAGCACAGTCCTCAGATATTCCAAGGGCACTGTCACGAAATAGTTATTTTATTATGAATATTCAAGGTCTAATTATTCTGCAACAAATTTCTGAAATGCTGTTATTATAATTAATAGTGTTTCGTTAGAGTGTTTATAGTGTTTTGATCAAAATTTAAGTAGTTTTGGTTACATTTAGTAAACTCTTTTTGCTACTATGGATAATACTGGTATTATTTTCCAATGTCAGTAATGCTTATTATTTTTATATTTTGCAGCATGCCCTGATAGTCCAGCAATACTGACAGGAACACACGGCACATTTGGTATCAGTAACACTCAGTACATAAACAACATGAGATGTGGTTGGATGATTAACGTCAATCCAGGCATGGTAAGTGGTATTACACCTCCAGTGTATTTCTTTCCTTCCTCCCTTTCATTCTTCCTCTACTTCTCATATCTGCTTCATATCCATCTTCTCCCTTCCTCCCTTTGTTTTTCCACTTCTTATTTTTCTCCTAACCACTCCTGTAAGATAAAATGACATTAAATGAGTGACGTCATGATGTCACCATAATATCATGAGTGTCACCACGTCATGAGTGTAAGCACTCTGATTATTAATTGTGCATACATATATACATTTTTTCTAGTTCATGTTACTTGATAATTTTATAAGAAATCCAATGTAACACACTTGGCAAATCCCTGTATACTATGTGAGATGAGTTTTTCTTTAACTATTCCAGGAAGGTTGTTTAATAATATTGGCAAATTATGTTTGAGACATTTCTTTGCAAAATCATGTTTAATTTGATAAGTGTTTATTTTTACTTTTGTCTCTTGTGTCATGACTATGTACCTCACATTTAAATATACTCCTCCAATTTGTAAATATTTATATAAATATTTTAATTGTTGTAATTTAAGAATTTCATTTACTTTTTTCAAAGTTTTTAGTACAGTGGTTCAGTGTGGGAAATGTAATTAGTAATAAAAAAGTAATAATATAATTTTCAGTTTTTTTGTAGTTTTATCTGAGTCAAAACCCCATGCCATGATGCAGTAAATAATGTGTGGCACTAATAATGAATTATATACTTTCTTTTAATATCTAGAGGTAACGTTATTTTTCAATTTGTTTAAAATTCAAATTTTTTAGAACACGCATTTGATATTTTTTCAGTGAGCTTTTTCCAGTTTAAATTTGTATCTATAATTAAACACACAAAAGTAAAATTCCTTCACTTGTTCAATACAGTATATATGTTGTCTATCTTCAGAGTAAGTATCTGTATATTTTTCTTTATCTTTTGAAATATGATGTACAAGTATATTTAGATTTTGCTATATTTAGTAATCAATTCTTGATTTTAAGCCATTCATTTATCTTAAGACAGTTCTTCGATTATTAAAGGTTCAATATTTTGGTCTTATGTGTTTCATTGAAAACGTTTAGTGTACTTGATAGAGTTGTATCGTTAGTATAAATGAGAAAGTTAAATATTTTAGTTGCTTGTGCAAAGTAATTGATGTATATGATGAATAATAGTAGTCCTAAGATTGCACCTTGTCATGTTGTTATTGATAACATATTTCATATGAGGTAGCTACAGAATAATATTTCAGTTTATCAATAAAAATTGTATGACCAATTGTATCAAAAATCTTGGAAAGATCTAAATAAATATTAATTGGCAATTCAGTGCAAAGTACTCCACCTAAACATACAAGGATTCTCTTCAAAAACTGATCAACTTAAAACATTATTATCAGAGTTCTCTGATGCATATGGTAAACTTGATAAAATCTTATTTGTAAATGATGATAATGCACATTTGTTGTATTTCTTGTTTATTTGAATCCGGCTAATATTAATAGTATCAGTCATTTGCATATACAGTAAGATACCCACTGTAACGTTCAAAATTTCATACTTCAAGGTTCGTCGACAGATATAGCAGATATATTGTGTAAGTAAGCCCATATAGAATGTATATTGTGTAAATCAGTAAATGAGATGGCATAGTAAAAGAAAAGAAAACATGTGAGTAATAAAGCAAAGAATATTAACGAGCACATCTGGTAATGATAGCTGACTGACTGTCCTTACACTTGTCACAACGTAATTATGAACATAATAAAGTAAACTACAGCAATAAGTATATAATAACAATAACTAGTAATGAACAGATATAAATAATACGAAAATTCCTGCGTAATTTTGGCACACCATTTGCACTGCGTATTTCAAAAATAAATTTATTAATAAACACGTTAACAACATTTATAAAAAAAACTTAGGTCACCAGTTAGTCTAGCCATTTAGAGCACATTATTCAATACAATATAAGACTAATATAAACTATCCTATACGCGAAATGTAAGGTTTTTTATCAGTGAAAAACACGTAAGTTATGTATTCAACACTCAACACTTTTGTGTCGTTTGAATTGTTCATCCCTGCACATTTGTCAGAGATTAGAAGGCTAGGTAATGATTATGTTACACGCAAGTAGTATGCCTTAAAAATGTGACAATAAAACACCTCATCTACTACTATTAGAAAATATGCAAACTTCTCAGACTTTTCTGCTTGTTTTCTTTTTGCACTTGACATAGCAAACATTGTGTACTTAATAAACCCAAATATAACAATAGTGTCAGAATAACTCGTAATGAACATTATATATATATATATATATATATATATATATATATATAATATGACATCCCTGGATAATATTAACAAGTCGTTTCATTTGCACAGTGACTACTGTCTGCCAATAGTTGTCGTTCAAAATTGCAAGATATATTTATAATAAAAAACTTTAATATGCAACTTCATTAAAGACAAATAACATGTCAATTAGTGCAGCAATATTAGAGGGCAGTATATGAAGGATATGGGATTAATGTAATTTATCCTATTTGCATTATATTAAAAAAAAAATGTTATGTATCAATTATAACTGTATTCATTGTTTAACATATCAGAACAATTATGTAATTCGTCCTGTCATGGATATTGCATATTCATCAGATGAATGCATGTGCGAAACACTTCATCATGCACAGCTTCACTTCGAAATCAAACAATGCAGCCACCTTCTGGAGCAGTTCGCCAATCTGTCTGCCATACCTGTTAATGTTATTCAGGCATTACTCTATTGCCTTTATTTTATTTGTCTTTTTCAGCACTGTCTCTTTCCCATTTCTCCACGGCTTTCAGAATACAGCTAATCTCCTTCCTGATTGGAAGAAGTTCGTCCAGTTTTGCGCTAATGAACGCGATAGCTTCTTTGAGGTCAGCCATGTTGCCTGTGGCCATGGTAGATGCAGAGCTAGTCTTTCCAGTTGTGTGGAAGTTCAACGTGTTATGCACCTTGGCTCAATACGGTTTTATGGTCTGACTGTGTAGCCTGGGGATACAGTACTATCGCTCAGTGTGCAACCAAAATGTTTCAAAATCACATTCACGGTGCAACTAAAAGCCCCCAAGAGTTCCAAACACCTGCTTGGTAACAGCTCCAATATCTCACCAATTCATAAAGCTTTTTATTTGTTTGTGTTGCAGTAAAATGTGCCTGCCCCTCCTGGGCGTTAGTCTAACCCGGCAGCCATGTTTGCTTTTCGTTGACGGGTCTATTTCGTCTTTCATTCTTTCCAAGAGTATTATGTTGAAGACTTTCCCTGACAAATGTGTGATTCCTCTGTAGGTGGAACATTTGTTGAGGTGTCCTTTCTTGGGAAGTTTTATGAGGTGTTCCTCTCTCCACCCTGTTGGCACTTCTTCGTTTTCCCAGACCTTTAAAAAGAGAGGGTAATAATTCCACAGAGATATCAACGTCTGTGTTGAGTGCTTCTGTTGGAATGTCTGGTCCTGTTGCTATATTATTCTTTAGCTGCTTTATGGCTTAAATGATGTAAGGGTTTACTGCATCAATCTCAGGTCTTAGGTAGTTTACTCCAAACAGCCCAAACTTGGGCTAATGCAGGAGTTTGTAGTGCTTCTTGTGTGTTTTTTTGTTTGTTATCAATGACAGCCTAAAGCTCCAGTTGTTTCCCTTTCTTGTGGAAACACTGAAAATATATATTCAGTATGCGCAGCTGATTCTTGGTATTGTTACCATTTCTTGGTTGACACTATGACATTTTGAAACTTTTTGTAAAATATATACTTTATTGCGGTGTAACTTTGTTATGCTTGGATTTCTACTGCTACAAGTTGGGTTTATTTAAAAGAACATTCAATTATCTACACACTGGTATATAACTTGTTATAATATATTATACATTTTAGCTGTATACGTGGCCAACTCCTGGCTGGAGGACATTTTTAAATGTCCAAAAACAAAAACTATTGCTGTTAAATTTAGAACACGCGGTAAATATTTTTGAGAACGGAAGTATCCAAAATAGTCACAATATCATGTTATATGTCTAGATAGGTGTCGCATTTATTGCATCTTTTAATCACTAGATGCGTCCACGTAAACCGAATTCAAATGCTGTGATGTATTCGCTGGCCAGCTATGGCCGACCTGACAAGATTCGGGATAACCGTCAATGCCTGACCTGAGTGCTAATCGGTTAATATGTTGCACTAACCAGGAATTTTTACCCAGGGCGACTTTTAGTTAGGGGTAACTAAAGATGTTGTTTAAATGCAACCTGGTTCTATAAGGTTTACTTTTGAACCATAGCGTAATTATTAGTTCACATTAAATTTTGAAGTGCACTATTATTTGAGTGGCGATGGGACGAGTTGGATTACACATGCTTCAAGTGGTTGTTGTTTACATTCATGACATCTTGGTCTATATTGAGAACTGATTTGTCAAGCAAGCAAATTTGGCAAATCATAATTTTTGATGTCCTTTTGGAAGGGCTGTTGTAATGTTATATTCTAATAGTTACACAATTGAACATCTATAAGTTTTAATATTTAACAACTCTTTGATATTGTGATATTAGCGATAAACACTAGGACCAACAAAAGATGTACGACTGCACCCCAACGCATGCACAGCCACAACTTCATAGTTGACATAATCACCAAGCTGCAACTCACTGAACTGAAGGGCGATTGCAAGTTTAAATACAAATTATCCAATGCTGTGCAGCTTGATATGTCCTACATTACAACTACAATAACTCAAGCAAATGTTATTACGTCCGTAATACTCAAGATATTATTTTAATATGCCTGTGTTCAACTATTAATCCAGATGGTATGAATTGTTAACACTGTTTAATTATATACTCAATATTTCATAGTGGTTTGTGTAAAGCCACCTCTTTAGCAATTTCAATGAACATTTGTAATCATGAAAATGGGCGTAAAGTTAAAAAGAGTGGTTTCTCACAGAATACTGTGAATCCTGCAATTCTATCACATATTTTCCCTCTTTAGGGAGGTAGATCTATCAAACAAATCACTATGAGCAGTCGTCCCTAAAAACGTACACATTGCCCAAATTTCAGGATTTGGCTGATGGCCTAATAAAATGCAAAGGTGGAAAGCCAGCCCTTCCTTGAAGTGAGCTAATCATAGGTGCAGAAGTGGATGGGCAAATGAAAACAAAATATTTATAAACAAAGAAGTGTGGTAAATAATTTTCTATTTTTATGTGCATAAATTTAAAAAGAGACTAGCTAATAAATATTTGGATGTTGTCCAACCATACCCTCTACAATAGAAATTGTAGCTTTGCCCGTATATAGCCCATTTGAATTAATTTAATCAAATGTAATCTTTCCTGTCTGCCTTCTGGCTTAGTTAATCGTTGTGCATGTCCAGAAGCTCATGTTGAATTGTACATGTTGCAGATCTTGTTGAATGCGGCTTTTTTATCTGGGAACTTGTTATTTGTGGTAACAGCAATGATAGCATAATCATCATAACATTTCTGTGTGGCAATGTTACAAAATTGTTTCTAGTGAAACTGATGCCTCATTACTACCATTAACAACTGCATAGAAATATCTTTCTCTTTTTCCTTCATAGATCAAATCGGAAGTTATGCTCAATGTATTTGATAACGTTTGTTTACATGTTTATTTGTAGAAAATTAAGTTGACTGTCAACAAAATGGACATTGGAGGGGGATACTCCTGTTTAAGTAACGAAGACCATGTCTATGTGTACGACGGGGCGGATGACACAGCACGATGGATGGTGAAGTTATGTAGACAATACACGACGGTCACTGTTTCCAGTAGCAACTACATGTTTGTGTCTCTGTACACTGATGGTAGTGGATCTAGTGGCAATGGCTTCAGCATGACGTACAATGCTATACTTGACCGTAAGTGTTATACTTTATGAAGAGTTACCTATTCCTATGTATGACTGACAAAATCTATCTTCTGCAATAATTAGCATGCTTTTGTCACATTAAGTTATCTCTACACCGCTTGCTAAGACTGCAACACTGACCTCAATGCTTTTTCTAGTATGACAATCATCTGTTTCTCCTGGTACTGTCATACTTCAGTCATTGCATACTTGGTACAAAGACTGACTTACTTCAATTGTAGAACACATGATGTCACGCAACGACTGGCTATTTGCACAGGAAGCTCATATGATTATCATTGATAGTGCAGCTATTGTTAACATCTGATTAATACATAGCCATGTTTATGTAACACATTAGACAACAGTTTCTTGGTGCTGTTTGTCGTGTTGTAAATACACGAAAGCCTTAATGCCTCTATATTGAATACAACAGAAAAAGGACAGAGCCGAGGTAAGGAATGATCACAAGACAAAAGTATTTTACCCGCTAAGCAAAGCAAACAAGCGAATACTGAAGCATTTCCTGGCCAGGTGGTGATGATTGGTTGAGACGAGGTGTGGGCTCAGAGGCAACTGGTGTATAATGGTCATTTTTCAGAAAACCCACCATTATTTTTTGGAAGGAATATAACTTGTAGATTTGCATTCAAAAAGCTCAATCAGCCATCTAACACAATCATCTGATAATTATCTTGCAGCATGTCCTGGCTATGGAGATATACTGACTGGAGAAGAAGGCATATTTGATTTAACTTCATCTGAATACATAAACAACATGAGATGTAGTTGGAAGATTCACATCAGAGCAGGCAAGGTAAGTGATATTATACCTCATGTATATAGTATATAAACCAGATGATTCTTAATACTTAAAGGGAAAAAAAACGGAACGGTTTGGTGATATGGGCCTAATAGAGGTAAGAAAAAGTAACACTTTCCAACCACAATCACATTTTTAACGTGCGCGGTTTAGCAGAAAAAAAATTTAGAAGACATAGCCACAAAAAGTCTATGGAAATCTCCATCTTAGAAAAACAGTGACGTATGAGAGTCGCCGCCACTGATAGGCCAGTTGTCGTACTACTTCTTGGCAACTCCGTCGGGTGGCGCTGTGACTTTGCGCTCACAAAAGAGCATAAATAATAACATGGCGTATCGGTATGGACTTTCTGATTCTTCGTCTGACGGAAATAGCACGGATTCAGAAGTGGCCGGATATAGATTTCAGCCACAAAGACAAAGATCTGTGTTGTCAGACAGACCAGATGTACGTGGTCGTGAAGACCCAAGGGAAATTGAAATGACGAGAAGGGAAACAACCAGAGACGGCATCGACTGGTGTCGATGCAGAAAGTGTCGTGTCGAGTTGTTAGTTCGGCGACATGAGTATGGCTGCTGCCAGGAAACAGCAGCGACTCGACAGCATGCAGAGCCTGCTGGTGAAGGTAACTATTATTGATATATTTCACAGTTTAAATATGCTTAATCTGAAGTCCGAGTTGCGTATCAGCAATACAACGCCGCCGCCGGAAGACCCGCTCCGCCTCCGGCGAATTGTCTACCCGTCTGCCCACCCCTCTGGCATGATTGCCGTTTTACCAAAACATCGCTAGCTTACTGTTACTCGGCTAGTTACCACATACCGTGATTCTGGAACATTGTTATATTAAACTTTTTATGCCATAGTCCCTATGTCAGTGCCAACTAACAAAATTGCCAGAATTTTATGCAAATATTGACACATTTCAAGATAAACATCGAGGTGACATGAATACTAAGTGGTAAGATCAGTCACTGAGGTGAAACGTCAAATGTGGTATAATCAGAATAATAACGCATATTTTAATGTAGTTTATGTGAAACTTATTTAAATGTTTCATTCTCTGTCACAGGTGGACTGCAATGCACAACAAACAACCATGGGTTTGAAATGCTGTGCTTAGAGCAGTTGGTGCTACGAAATGTTCTTGTGGCAATGAACCATGTACGGTTGGATACCTGGCCACTAGACCCTCCAACAAACAAGTATGTATAGTGTGCAACAACAGTGAGATGTGTTCCATAAATATTTATTGACATGCACAACGTAGTTATCCTAATACAACATCAAACAAAGTAGTGTTATCAATAAGAAATATATAGTATAAAATTAGTTCAGCTACTGCAAATATTACAGGTCTCTGTCCATTTTTAACTATATAAATGACATCATACTCGGTCAACTCAACTGTCACACTGTTCGCTGATGTCACTTATCTTATAAAATTATAGAGAAATCAAAGAACATGACTACCATAACATTTTCAAACAGGTCTAATAAACAGCAACTGGGCAGCAGTATCAGTATTCCAAAATGCCAGTACTTCAGAATTCATATGCATACCAAGCCATTACACCTATACCACCTCAAACCAATCAGTCTCACAAGTAGATTGACACCCTTATCTCAGCATCACAACAGATTTAAAACTGTCACAGATAAAGTATGAAACCAAAACTATAATATGAACTCTAGACTAGAATCCGCATATACAAAATAAAAATGTATACAATTGAAAAAAATCCAAAGAAGTCAGATTCACATATTACACAACCACCACAGAACAGTTATAACATGCCTACTGAGCATACTTAGTTGGGACAATGACGATGATTGCAACACCAACTCAATTATTTTTTACAAATAAAACCCAAACTTGTAAACATTACCCTACCATATTTCTAATCCCATGCTCCTGTACACAAAACAGCAATCCTATATACAGACATAAATACATATGCATACTTCTACCATAGTCATAAGAGTGTGGAATTTATCCCTCCAGTAATAATAACCATCAGCCAAGCCCAACTGAACCACACTGCAGCATATATACAGACACGGTTTTTAATATGCACAAATTATTACACTTGTAAGCAAATTGTTTTACTCTTTTATTATTTGTTTTCCAAATAAATGTTCATGTACTCTTTGCATTGTGATTAGTTAGGAATTTTTTTGTTTAGCTGCTATATAGATTATTTTTAAGTGTCATGTCAATGCACAGAATAGAGTATGCTAAATTCAAAACGATATTTAATCAGAGGGATTTATAGGTATGAAACTGTTGATAGTAAACAAATAAGCTGTAATACTGCAAAAAAAGTTAGTATGTTATTTTAAAAACACCATTTCACATGGGATGTGTATACACAACAGAGGAACATGATCATCGATTAATTTTTAGGTCTCGCTTTGTTACAATATTAGTTTGTATTTATTTGAATGCATTTATTTCAGGTCCCTCAGGTGGGCAGCCTACAGGCAATTTACCTGGTGGGTCCATGGCAAGCTGGGTCGAAGGGTTCGCCGTGTACTGCCAGCATGTGCCAGCCACCTGATTAGAACAACATTCCCTGCCCTCGCTGGCGAGCAGCATGAAGGGTATCACTCTGCTCTAGAAGATTAGTGCATAAAACGAGTGACTTTTGCAGCTGGTCTAGGCACATCTGCCCCAAGGATAGCGACACCTGCTGGTACTACGATAGGTGGCAGTGTCACCTTTCCTGTCACCACATCAGTGACCCGGGCCATCAGCATGGGTAGGTGGGCACGTTTCTGGACGTGCACTCGCTGTGAACGTTTACGCACCACCCATCTACCGCGGCGTTTAGAGTAGATGCTGTCAGTGGCAGCAGGTTCGTCTGGGTTGGGATGTGGTCGGTAGTTCCACGCCAGAGCTGAGAGCATGAGGCGTGCTTTCATTCCTACAATGAAGAATATCGCATACTTTTTCAATATAAATAATGCTTGTTGTGCTAATCACACCTGTACAATTTATTGTAGTCATTTATTATCACTTGTTTTTTTCTTCACTTTTATATCTAATATACATACAGCAACTGTGTTTTGATATACATTTTGACATTTAAGTATATTTGGAATTCAAGACGTATAAAATTTGTCTTACAACAACAATCACTACTTGGGTCTTGGTCCCTGTGTACCATACTGATTGGATTACTGGTTGAAGTTAACAAGTCTTATTGAATGAAACATTAGTTGATGCTTACTTCAGCAGCTGTGCATCTCCGTTAGATGTGGCACAACACCACCACAAGTGATTCGACACACTTTGGATCCAGGGAAGTAGGTCCTCGCACCCCTTGCCTCGTGCCTTCGCCGCCAACTTCCGATTAATACCTTTGCCGACATGCCACACATCAAGCTGGTGATCAAGCTGAAATTCAGAACAGACAGTCATATTTGTTATGTTAATTCCACAAGAAACATGCATGCCAAAGAAACATCTCAATAACACATCTTGGGCAAGGTCATTTACTTTATGTTGCTCCATTTCATTCAGCTGTATGACTTAGTACCTAGCTGTAGACAGTTGTGGTTATTTGTGAACGAATAGTCCTTATGCAGCACGACAGGAAACTTCCCAGAGACTTCAAGATGGTCTTCAAATGAATATGTCTGCCAGGAAGTAAAGTGTAAGATGGCATGATTTGTCCTGAGGACTAGACTGTGTATAAGAACTTACCTTATATCATTATTTAAAGTGTCAATATGTTTACCAGTTACAAACATAATAAAGTCCGAGATGCAAATTCATATGTTGTAATTGTAAACAATGCATTCTCACCTCTGGATAATCTTCCCTCAACATCTTTCCAATCATGAGGTGGCGATCTGTAGCCAGGGTGGTGACATCCATGTCATCCTCAGTAATGACTTGACGAAGGCAACGTCGCAATCCTTCCACCTCCATGTGGTTGGAGTTCTTAACCTAATCAAACAGTAAGTATTTGCAAATAAATACACATGACAAACAAATCATGGACAGATATCGCTCAGGCTATGGCATATAGATAACAAAATACTTTCAAAAAGATTTCTTCTGTGAAATAACTTCAACGCCAGTGTTTCATGAAGATCCACCTGTTTCGGGGTCTTCAGAATGATAAAATCATATAAAAATTCCTTGTACATAGTAACAGCGCCCTAAGGTATGTATATGCCAAATTAAAAAGCTAGATCCTCAATGGTTTCGGAAATATGGGAGGTAACAGTGCTTTATGCTGTTATGACTAATACTTTTTTAAACATTCGATGGAAATATGCCTCTAAATAATAAATGATGACACATGGCACGGAAATATTAATGTGTTGGCTGCCGTGTTGACTTACCTCTGACACTTGGACCAACTCCAGTGCCACTATCCGGTTTATCCCATGTCGTCCTTCTCCATCCACATGCATCAGTGCATATGATCCATATTTCGCGTTGTGACCTGGGGTGTCACAACGCGCATCCCCAGCCAGTGTTGCAGGGCCGCCATCCTTCACTTCCAGGGCCGTCCCTTCCCTCTCGAGCTCCCATGCCTCCTGTACCACAGGGAACAACACCTCCTTCTGGTAGCGATCAAACACTGGTTGGCTAAAAAACAGCAGGCCCAAACAAGCTGCCATTTCTGCCACTGCTGCATGTGTCAGCCCTGCAAACAGGATCGCAGCCGACATCAGAATGTTACCCATGGGCGTTCTGTTGACAACTGGCTGTGACTGCCAAGTGTAGTCGTGGCCACCATGACACTCCATCTTTACAGACAGCATCGACCCAGTCGTGAACCTCACCTTCTTCGTGATAGGTTTGCCACACTTACTACAGAAGTTGAGCAGCGAGTCCAGCTGATCCTGGAACACAACGTACTTATTTGTGTAGTTTGCTGGCGACCCACTAGTCAGGCTGTCAGTGTCGGTCGATGTTGATGGAGACGGCTTGTATGATGATCCGCTCTCCACAAATGGCGAATCGTCTGGGTCTGATAGTTCCGCAATGAGGGGCAGGGCGAGCGGTGGGGTGAGGGACGAGTCGGTCGACGACTCAATCCGGACATGACACTTCTCAGTCTGGGTTGCAGTGTCCATTGTCCGTGACGCAAAGTACGGATGATCTAACCTCGTCCGTCTTGGAGTGCCATACGTGCCGTACCTTGCTATCTTTGTTGGGGAAGGCTAAAAAACAGATACCCATACTTACATGACATGCATCAAAAATTGATCCATTAGCGTCCTTACTACAAAAAACATGTTATTGAGAGTGAATGTTGAATCAAAATAACAATAAGCCACCATAAGCGTTTTGACTATGCAATAGAGAATATGTTGATCAGTCACTTCTTCAATTAAATGTATTTACCTTGCTCAAATAAATTAATGTAAAGATACTTTTACTTGAATTGTCTGATTAATGGTACTCTATTAGATTTATATGCTGATACATATTATGATAACAAAACCATGTTACACTGAAATCTAAAGTGGATCTCTGCAAAAATAAAATTGTTACGTATAATATTAAGTAACAGTTTGCTATAAATTATATCAACGAAAGTAGAGTACCTACATCATATGACATCACGAATAGGAGTTTCTATTTTTAAAAATGTTCAATGCATTGGTAGTGAAATAGATTATTGATGCTTAGAATATAGCAGACAAAGAGTTTATGCTGCAGTGTTTAGACATTACCTTTGTTGTAGTTCAAAAATTAATAAGAACAATAAATCAATGCATGATTACAAGTAGATTATGGTAAGGGTGAAATCATTTTGATTATTTCACAACACTTAAACAGCACCTGAACATTACATCTATGAATTACAAGTGTGAAGAACTATCGTAAATGGCAAACTATTTACAATGCAATGTGCATGAAAAGTGGGTGGGAAGCCAGGGATTTCTTCCTGCAATAAATGAAACATTACACAATAAGAAAAGGCAAATTATTACCCATATTCAACAAATAATGCATCTTAGCAAACACTATGAAAATGTAAAGAAATATGTCACATAACAGATAAACAGTATTATACATTTATCACCTTATTGTTAAGTTTTGAACTGTTTACATAATTATTTTTTATCACTTCTATTATTGTTCTAAACATCCGTATGTGATTTATTTCTTCCAAAAAAAAGTGTAAAAAATTATAATTATTATGTTTACCTCAATTGTTCCCAGTGGTGTGTATTCACTGGATGAGGTGACCGTGGACGGTGGAGCTGGACCAACCCTTTTTCTTGGAATCTGTCAAACATTGCATTGTTATGATTTGATGGTACGTCATCTAACAGTGAATTTCCAATAAGAAACGAATACAATAGTCATAAGTTTAACTATGTGAATAGTGCAGTACATACCGTAGACTTGGTGTGGAGTGCAGTGGATTCCTTTTTGGTAGAACGCACTGGCACTGGGGAGAGTGCAGGAGGAGACAACAGCTGGGAAATGGTCTGCAAAAAATGCAATGCAAGAGTACACTGAATAACGATTACGGTTCGAATGATTATGAAATGCTTGTTCTCATTAAAACTGAAATATGCATAATGGTAATTCAGCTCATGGCAATAAATCTAATAAAACTTACAAACATCACATTAAGCATATTTTTACATAAAAAATAAGTATTCACATTCAAGACATGTGATTGTGATAATTGTTTTACAATCTGCAAAACTCCAAATGTTACGTTTATCATCAACAATAGGCACTCCATTTCAAATCAAACAAACACATGGTGTAATTTACATTACCGTCTTAAATTTCTATAAAATTTGACACATTGGCTTATTATCACAAGTCTAGATGCTTCCCACAAAAATTTACGTCAGCCTGACTGTCACATATCCAGAGATAGAAGTCATCAAAATTTGACCCAACCTTGATACCTGATTACCTTCCTGTCATACCACTTCTAGGTGACCTACATATGTGATGTTAATGTTATTGTAAAGCTGTTAGAATTGTCTACATATTTAGACAATAACACATATACAAAACAATAAAAAAAATTATGGCGCATTAATGGCGAAATATAGGCAATAAATAGTCATATTGCTTCATTGGTATGCAAATGGTGGCTGATTTTCTGTAATTTGTCTTGTTTTGTTATCATCTTTACTATCCGCTAATTTATATATTAATCTACATTATGCTGGCGTACTTAATATACAATATAATATGTGTCAGAACCGTATTTGCATTTGTATACAGAAATTATGTGTATTTGTAATGAAAATCACAAAAGGGCATGTATTTATATTTTAAATTTAGTCTGTATTTGAAAAGTATTTGCAAATACAATCAAATACACATGTAAATCACCAACAATAGGTAAAACTGTGCCTGACATAAACTTCCTCAGGAGTCAAAACACAGAATGTTTTTTCACACCTGTGGTATAGTTAACAGTGGGCAGGTAGCATTAAGAATATGAGCCTACAATGAAGCTGGTCAAACATTAGCATCAATGAATGAAAGGGAAGTGAGTGAAGCTTATCAGATATAGCCATAATGGCAGGTATTCAAAGGGAGTGTGTTTCAAAGGGGTAACCCTCCAAGGAATCCTGCTGTGTAAACATCCTGGGCTAAGACAAAGGAACCCATGTTTCTTCCTGTGCAGGGGAAGAGCTACTTACTATTTGTACAGATAAGGACAGTGTAGTAAACCTGCCTGCAAATTAGTATACAGCAATTATTCAGACAAAATTCTACCAACTATGATACACTTGAACTGTAATGGAAACACAGGCCCTGCCCCATATTTGAATATAAAAATAAAATTTCAAAAATGGAAATGTACTTATTTGACATGGAATGCCCCCTCCAAAAAAAACCTGTTAATTTATTACTCAAATGGTGGTGGCCTCGTATGTAATGACTGTGCCCTTTTGACCTTTTAACATGGTGGCAATTAATAGTAAAAAATTTGGTGAACTATGAATAAAACATAGAATATTGATAAATAGAATGACACACTGATAAATTCCAAGCCATTTTTACAATGTTTGTAATAAGTCACTGTCGTATATTTGAGTCTTGTCAATTAACCCTGATTATACTGGTGAAATGGTCACTCACTTCTATTCAAAGAAAAAAACGAATGACCAGTTAGTTATTGGAAGAAAACATACATTTTGTACTCCTTTGGTCTTTTGATTGTAGGTTCAATAGTGAGCCAGCAGCTGATTAAAACACTTGATATTTATTCTGCAGGAATCAGTTACACTTTATGCAATGACTCTTTGAACTAATTATAGTGCCATTTAGTCTTGCAATCCTTATCTGTGGACATCAGTGTGTGAACAGATGAATGACAGGTTCAATAAGACAAGTGTCAGGTAGTACTTAGTGCTAAAGTACCAGGGGGTATCTGATTTCAAACAACCATCAAATTCCACTAGCCATCAAACAGTCATAAACACACTAGTAAGGGTGAAAGGAATGGGCACTACATTTCCTAAATGCAACTTCCACAAATCAGCATAATCATCACAACATTGATGTTGGCTGATCAATAGAAGAAGATGAGTTATAATTTTCTTCTTACAGGTCCTTTTCTGGCTGATTTAGGCATTATTGCCTCTTGTGCCAGCTCTGTCTTGATCATTGTCATGGGACTGTGCGCATGCAGGTGACACAGTCCATAGTAGAGGTGGTGCAGTAAAATAATTTTGTATAGGGTGATTTTTCCATAGTTTATCAAGTTTACCTTCAAAAGATAGTACTGATGGAGCATCTACCACAGACTGTGGCAGACTATTCCATACATCAGTAGATCGGTATACAAATGAATTTTTTCGGATGTTTAATCGGCATCTTTCTTTAAATATTTTTAGGTTGTGCCCTCTCGTTATTGATTCATTCATTATCCCTTAATTAATGTAACAAAATTTGATGTAACTGCAGAGTCATATTTCCCAGTTAATATTTTGTAAATTTCTATCATGTCTCCCCTAAGACGACGGTATGAAAGAGTTGGTAGGTGTAATCTTATTAGGCGTTCTTTATAATCAAGTTCTTTATATCCAGGAATTAATTTAGTTGCTCGACGCTGAACATTTTCCAGTGCTGTTATGTGTTTCATTAAATATGGACTCCATACCTGGTTTGCATACTCGATATGTGGTCAGACAAGAGACTTAAAAACAGTAGAAAAACAATAATGGTTCAAAGAGCATGCAGATACTTTGTAAAAGTCTGATAAACACTGTCGGATATGCAGCTTTTGTAACCGGGTAAACTTACCACATGTCTGAACACACTGTTAAAAGGTTCATGCATTTTAAACGTTATTATACCTAGGCTTAGGTCAGTTAGGAGTATGCAAAAATTCTGACTTTCTTATCGACATTATCTTTACGGAGTCCTTATCTTTATTTGTTTTTTTTATGGATAAAAAGACAACTATTACCGAGAACGTTTTTATTGCAAAAGTTACGAAATATACATTCAGTTGTATAAAGTCCTGTGCCTGTAGGACCTATTTTAAAACATTCGGAATTTTCTAGGACAGTTCGTTGCTATAATATCGCTCACGCGACTTGTCAGTCACTTTAGTTTTTCTAGTCGAGTGTCTTCCAAATACTAACCTATTTACTGTGTAGCATAGTTAATTATGCTACTGGTCTACCTTGCCTCAAATGTATGTATTTTTGATCACGAGGACGTGACACAATCGACTTAATGACAACTGATTTGGAACCGACAAGACCCCGAGCCTAGCTCACGCTCGGGTCGCTGTCATCGCAAATCGATAGCCTGGACGTCAAAACTTCCTAGTACAAGTAACAAATTATGCCGTTTTTTTTCATTCAAAAACGCTCCACGTCCATAAACTACACAACTGCGTACATATAACATCAGATCACACAATATATCTCACCATAAAGGCCGAATCACAAATGGTAGACGATTACACTTACGGAACTTAACGTACTTTTACTACTTACCTTTTCGTGAGCCGACCTCTCGGCGCGCTTCAGCGACGATAAACGTTGCTTCGATGGTTGAGGCCCGTGGCTAAATATCGTCGGAATTGCTCCAGGTTTAAGTTGTCGACGGCGACGTTGTTTTTTCGGATCTTGTCCCATCAACTGAACGTACATGTCGACCTCTATGCACTTTTCTTCGAAGTGGGCCGAGCAAAGCGTGTTATACTTTGATGGCTTCCATCCAGCCCGTCCACAATTGTGGATCCATTGTTTAAGTTCTGCCGGGCAGTGCAAAGGAAACTTAAAAAACGAAAGCCTGCTATCTCTTGCCGAACTGTTAAAACAACCGTATGCAGAACAGTATGGTATCCTGCATGTAACTATTTCACGCTGAACAGGCGTGCACAACAACCGCACGCTTCTGACAACTGAGCAAGCACCGAGCGATGCAGCTTAGACTCTGTGACGCGCTTATTCCACGGCAGCAAATGGAAGCTGGGTTGTCATTGGTTGCTGCGACTAAGATGGTCACATTCACGGCGCGGGTGATTTTGCTTGATTTTTCTACTTCAAATTCACTTTCTGAGTAAACCACTGATGTGAAAAAATTTATTGTAGGTGCAAATGGTTAGTCTTTGTAAACTCTTTTAGGTGCATATCACCATACAATTCCCTTTTTCTTCCCTTTAAAATGAATAAAGACAAGGTATAAGCTAATACATCAATATAGCCACTGCTCACAAAACTGCTTTAAATGGGTCTGCTGTTAAAGTGATTACAAGGCTGGAATGATATGATATCGGTCATGGTTATCTGGGGACCCCCACTTTTATATGCAAGTTCCGAGCCCTGCAGCTAAAAAATGGTCAGAGTGTAATTTTGATGTGATTTTGTTTGTGTCTTGTTATTTTCAAGTGTCTGCCAGAAACATACACTGATAGTATACACCCAGGTACTATTTTGCTAGTCTTATTGTTATTATTATTAATTTATTCGGCCTCTGTTGCTAGAGAAGAAACATTACATACATAATCATATTTTACATTCAAATATAAAAGACACATGGCGAGGAAAAATAAATTGCCTGATAAAATAAAAACCAGCAATACATACATACATAAAAAAAACACGTAATATATTTTGTGAGTGCAGTGGTTAAGAGATGAACTAAAATATGTACATATGAATTTGGCTTTGTAAAACTATCGGTAAATAAAAGGTGTCTAACTGAGTCAACAAGACCATCATTGTTTGGCACAGTAGTTTGGGATATATATTGAGAATTAAAAGCTCGCGTAGTTGATGACTTGCCCATAGACACCACCCTATCCAGCAGGGTCTCAGGTACCGCTACACCATAGAAAATAAAACGAGACAATAAATGCTGCATCAATCGACATGCTGGATTTTCTACTTTAAATATTCTATTGTACAGGGATAACACATTTTATTTATAATAGCTACTACCTTAACATCTTTCTATAACACCCAAGCACTGGGTGTACAAACGAAATTACCAAAGACACTCCAGAATAAAATAAATCCTGAGAGAGGGGGCAAAATATTACAAAGTGACATAGCTTCATACGTATTATTATAGTTGTTTTATATCCATAAGAATTAAATTTGTTATCAGGAACAAATATGTTGCAAGGTTTGGCCTTTATATACCTGTACAGTTGATACTTAAACAACTGTTATCGTACATCATGCATTGTTTTTGGTTATCATACCTCGCCCATGACTATCTGACAATAAACGTTAATGTTTTGGATGTGATATTCAATTTTTTTAATTCAATTCAGTAACTTTATTCTGGAACATTACATCCATATGAAAACCTAAAGTAAGACTAATAACTATATAGATAAAGCATTGTCTGCCATTGGCGACACAATGGTGAAGTATACAGAGCATCACTATTCATGATACTATGTAGTATTGCATTGCCCGATTTCGCTATACACGTCAAAAAACTATACACATTTTTTCTAATTAACATTTTACATGTGGGTAAACCTCTTGACACAAACATATAACTCGCACTACAATCTCAAGGTTTATTGCATAAAAATCTAAGCACATTATGGTATGCTACACACAGTTTTCTCATAGACTCAGCTCTAGAGCAAAACCACAGCTGGCATGTATACAATGAAGTACAGTAGGATTTAAATAAAGTACATTTTACAGATTATGTACACATGTAAAACTTTTGGATCAAGGCATTACCCTGAGCATAAATTCTCTTGTATTGCCTTGATATGTCATCATTGTCGCATAGATCTTCTGTGATAATATGCCCAATATATTTATACTTACTAACCCTTGGCAATGTTTCACCATTTAGCAAAAAGTTTGGAATGTGTATGTCTTTGAACTTTTTACAAGAAAATATCATAACGTTAATTTTGGTACTATTGTATTTAATATCATGTTCTATCCCATACTCTGAACACACAGTTAATAACATTGATAAACCCATAGATGAAGGTGCCATGAGCACTAAATCATCAGCATACATCAAATGGTTAAATTAATTAACGAGGAACCTATTATACATCGAGCATTTACATTGTTTAATTTGTTACTGAGTAAACACAAAAAAGATAAGGAGAGATAATTCCTCCTTGACGCACCCCGTTAATAGCAGAAAAATTGTTGGACATGATATTTTTCCAACGTACATACATTTTTTGAGTAGTATACCAAAATATTAAAATCCTAACTATATATACGGGTATGCCCCGCTTTATAAGTTTTTCAAATAAAACATAATGATTTGCATGGTCAAAAGCTTTGGACGCATCCAAAAAAACATGAGTATACATTACTATTCAAACTCCTATATTTTAGTACAGTCTTTTTGAAGGCACATATACACATGTCTGTATTATGTTTAGCTTTGAAACCAAACTGGTTATCACATGTAATTAGGCTGTATGCAATACGTTTTTTTTCTCAAAAACTTTGGACACAATGCTGACTAAAGCAATAGGTCTGTAATTACTCTTGCTACATATGCTAGCATTTTTGTTTTTCACAATGGGCACAAGCACAACAGATATCATGGATTCAGGTAAAATCCCATGAATAAATAAGCTAGTAAAACACATAGACAACAGTGGAATTATAACATCACTGCAATGTTTCAAATGTTCTGCAGATATACCATCTAAACTACAACTCTTGTTGTCTTTCAAATCTTTTATGGCATGAATAATCTCCGAGTGTGACACCTCTACATCCCTTTGATATTCAAACTTTTTACAAATATTATTTACATCTTTATTGTTAATTAGACAATTGAATAGATGCTCATAATGGGATTTCCACATATTTACAATGTTTTGTAACCCCCCCCCCCATCAATAACATTTGGAAGAGACAAATTACTGTTATTCATTAGCTTAATTTCTTTCCAAAATGCTTTGTCATTTTTACACAACAGCTTTTTGGCAAGTGATTCCTTACTTAGTGCATCCTGCTTCTTATGAATCTCATAGCACCTTTAAATCTAGCCTTAGCTCTGCTTTTCATGTCAAAAAGTGGACCTTGCCTTGGACTACTGGCATTTTTCCACATGGTATACATTTCTCGAGACATATCATAGAGATCAGATGCAAATTCTTTCCAACCTGGCAGGTAAAAATGTTTACCCTTGGATGGCTTGTTTGTTTTTATAGAATTCTGACTAGCAGTGATTATCGCACACATTATATTGTCATAATATTTTTGCAAAGCTACTTTATGCTCTACATTAGTACAGTTGCAGTCTTTACACAATAAAACGTCAGTTGGTATCTCAACATCTCTCAGTAGGTATTCTGTTTGTACACCATACTCATAAAGTACATTTTTGCTCTGGGCAGACCAATCAATTTTGCATCTAACATCATTGAATGACCCATCTTCAATGTCAGGAGCTAACTGTAAATCAATTTCAACCGTGACCGGGATATGGTCAGAGAATAGTACCATATAATACAGACATATTTGTTATGACACAGTTGTCATCTTCAGTTGAGATCAAGTGATCCAACTATGAATGACTGTCCCATGCATCACTTACATATGTATATGTTTCTTCTCATAATCTAAGGCAACTAGTCCACTTATCTTTAAATTGGCTATAAAATTCTTTCAACAAAACAGCAAAAATTGCATTTTTTTTACACATTAGCGTTATAATCTCCAACTACTGCTACACAGGAGCTGTCACATTCATCTACCAAATTATGAAGTTTGGTTAAACGTTCAAGACATTTTTCCTCATTATCTTTTTTATCATAAGGTATTACCAATTACCAAGGTATTTTTTATCATATGGTATTACCAATGGCATAATATATGAGGACCATCGTTTTTAGAACATTCAAGCAATGTATCTGGAAAGAACATGAAGGACACACTCTAAAATGATATTGACTAATTGTGCTCTGCTAATTACTGTGTTTCTTTGGATTTACGCTGAACTGAGGATTGCACACACTACTACTTGTTCATGAAAATACAGTGATTGTTACAGTATAGTTTTTATTTGTAAAGACACTGTATATTGTCTACAATTTTTTAAAGTTTATATGTGAATGTAAGCAGACATCCGTGAACGAAGTTGGCGGTCAACTTTAGGTGCCTGCTGACAATGTCCAGTGAGGTTTGCAATTTGGCGGCACATTGTCGATGATGTGCTACTTTCGAGCTATTTGGCCTGGCTCCAGAGCTGTCACACCTTGATAGCCTGATGCAAATTATTCCTTAATAAAACGTTTGGGACTGTCTGCCTGCAGTCCACCCTTGCATGGAAAACGAGGAGGCAAGCGCAAACAGTGCGCGATCCTAACACGGATTACTAATCATTAAACAACATATATGTGACGTTCCACTGATGGTGTGTTGTCTGAATGCTCAGTCAATTCGAAATAAGGCTACATCGCTGGCTGATCTGGTTATTTCAAGGGACATTGACATATTAAAGTTGACAGAAACCTAGCTTGGGGTGGACACTGACAATTATGTGATAAAAGAACTTATGTCATGTAGCTATACATTTAAACATAACTCTCACTACATGCGATGCGATGAAGGCGTGGGCTTAATGTACAAGTCCGGCATCAAAGTTGAGAATGTGATATCAAGTCATAACTTCACATATTTTGAACATGCCTATTATATCACAACACTTGGCACCAGGTTCAGATTGAGGGTGATATACCGCCCTCAATCGTCTAAACGAAATGGCTTTACAAAAAATATTTTCTTCGAGCAGCGGTCAACATACTTAGAAACCGTGATGCATAACATAGTCATTTCTGGTGATACAAATTTCCCTCTTGACATTACATCAGATCCACAAGGTATTTTTTAGATGCTCTCTGACCTTGGTATCTTTCCCTTTTTCCTTCATAGATCAAATCGGAAGTTATGCTCAATGTATTTGATAACGTTTGTTTACATGTTTATTTGTAGAAAATTAAGTTGACTGTCGACAAAATGGACATTGGAGGGGGATACTCCTGTTTAAGTAACGAAGACCATGTCTATGTGTACGACGGGGCGGATGACACAGCACGATGGATGGTGAAGTTATGTAGACAATACACAACGGTCACTGTTTCCAGTAGCAACTACATGTTTGTGTCTCTGTACACTGATGATGGTGGATCTAGTGGCAATGGCTTCAGCATGACGTACAATGCTATACTTGACCGTAAGTGTTATACTTTATATGACGATATACCTATTCCCATGTATGACAGACAATATCTATCTTCTGCAATAATTAGCATGCTTTTGTCACGTTAAATTATCTCCACATCGCCTGCTAAGACTGCAACACTGACCTCAATGCTTTTTCTAGTATGACAATCATCTATTTCTCCTGGTACTGTCATACTTCAGCCATGGTTCTGGTACAAAGACTGATTTACTTCGATTCTCGATTAACTTCAGTAAATATTTTAGAAATAACAAATCTTTTTTCAGAAAACCCCATTATTTTGAGGATATTGTGAAGGTAACAATATTGATTGCAAAAACATTTCAAACTGTCACAATTGCTTGCGGGTAAAGCCTTCTAATGAATAATATTGACGTATCATGTTTTTGGCACTTTTGATCACTGCTTAGATAATTCAACTTCTTAATTTCTAATTGCTAGACTGTTATTTTTCTGTCAAACAAATTTTCATGGTAGTGTAATTGTAATTGTGTATGGTGTGTAGTGTGATTTATAACATTTCAAGCAACTTGTGGATATTAAACAAAAACCAGACCCAATACAGCTGTACAACTCTTTAAATAGGACAATACTGTTGAAATGAGTACAAGTTGTTGATGGTGTAAGCTGCACCTAACAGAATCATGTGATTATTGTTTTTATATTGCAGCATGTCCTGGTAATGGAGAGATACTGACTGGAGCAGAAGGCATGTTTGGTATCAGTAGCTCTCTGTACATAAACAACATGAGATGTTTTTGGAAGATTCACGTCGATGCAGGCAAGGTAAATGATATTAAACCTCCTATGTGTTATAAGCCTGATACATTTCCTCAATAATCACTTAAATTAGACTGCAACATGATAATGACACCAATGTTTCATAAACACCATAATGTATATACATGAAACTGTTGACATTAAATGTAAGTGTACTATGCCAGGTAGTTACTTACCTTTCGTAGAAAATACCTATCCCATGATTCCGGCGTGTTATCGACTGCCTAGCAAAACCTTTGCCAAGCCAAAAAAATTGATGCAGAACACTGTGTTTTGAGCATTAAAATAAAACATGATAATGTTCTCAAAAACTAATGTAATGTAATAACATGCAAAACTACAGTAAGTAGAGTAAGTAATCTTGAAGTAATATAAACATAGGGGAAGAGGGAAGGAACATACACAAACAAAATATATACAAACAAGCATGGTTAATACTTTCCCTTTTTGATGTGCAGAAATTTAAATAAGTTACCACCTTGTTCATGTTTATCCCATTTCATATAAATCAATAAAATGTTTTTCGTGTCAGCATTGAACTATATCTCTCCTACCTTCTGGCTCAGTGAGTTGTTGTGCACTTCCTGTAGCTTGTATTGAACTGTGCTCCTGATGTTCTGGGCAACTTTCTTAGCTGGTAACTTGTTATTGGAGTAACTGTACTGTACAGGGAGTGAGGACCACCTATTATTTTACCATTGGTTTTGTGATATTTATTTATAATCGGACGGTGCCAGTTCAAGCTTGACACAGTACATTTAATTTTCTTGACTTTTTGTTTATGTTTTATACTGTGATTATTTCTTTAAATTTCTATGGTAAATATTTATTCGCCATAAAAGGTGAAAATATTACCATAATGATATATTTTATGTGTATAACAATGTTTCTAGGTTTTATTTATCCAAGTGCTATTAGCATAAATATCATGCATACAAATAATGCATATAACTTGTGATAGGAACATAATAGACAGATAATTTGGATATCTACTAAGGGATTTCCAGGTACGCCCTACACAGTGGTGGCATCAAAAAGTTATTTAGACTGTTTAGTTACTGAAATCCAAGATGGCTGCCACCCAAAGTCTTTCAAACGTGGAAGAGAATATAAAATTGGACAGAATTGTAGTAGAATGATTATTTTGGTGTCTTTTGTAGGGTTTTCAGGTATGCCCGACATAGTGGCGTTGTCTAAGCTAATTAAAATGTTTATCCTATTTACCGAAATCCAAGATGGCCGCTATCCATGGTCTGTCAAACATTAAAAAAAACATGAATACGCCTGTAACTTTCGGCGGATATATATAGTGGAAGGATGATTATGATGTCTACTGTGGGGTTCTCAGGTATGCAGTGGTGCCATCTAAAAATATTTAAAAACTTCTTATTTGCCCATATCCAAGATGGCCACTATCTAAAGTCTATCAAACATGAAATCATGTATAACTTGACAGAAATGTCGTATGAGGATAATTTTGTTGTCTATTTTATATAGATGTGTGTGATACAGTGGTGCATGGCGTAGTCTTTTCCAGGCTTTAACTCCAGATAACTATCAAATACAATGGAGAGACTGGTTCTGGAGTAAACTGACACTGCACGGTCGAGTGTCCCAAAAGATGTTAAGTTTGGAAATAATCAAATGTTAGACACAAAGTCTAAGATAACGGATGAGCCTCTCCAGGAAATGTTATCATCGGTTAAATATTTCTCCAGATTAGCATTCAGTGTTATTCTTAGCAGGATTGTCGAAATGGGGATGTTGTCATGGGCATAGATAGGGACGACTGCCATGCCCTGCTCTTTCATGATCTCAAAGCCACACTATGCAGCCGCTTTCATCTTGGGTGACACCGCTACATGAGTTGTGGTCATCGCAGTAGTTGTTTTATTGCCAATTTCTGGCAGATTTTGTTTCAATATGGTCACGACAATGTTTTGTCTTCTGCAAGAACCACTCTTTCCGAATTCTTTGCTCAGTTGATCTCCACTCTTTTCACCAGAAGCAGGCAGCCACACTGCCACTTCATCATCTGCAGCTGATTGGTAATGAAATTGTGGATCTTGATGCCTGGAACTTCGACCATGTGTGAATTGCTCCAGAAGCATCATTTTCATCCAGCTGATCAACCTTGCAGCATGTGATTTTATGATGTGTTGCTGATTCACTGTGATTCATTGACTCATCATTCGTCATATCCCTGAAATTGTTCGAGATAGGTCAAATTTTATTAAATATAATTTGTCACTCAACTGTGATCGTCAGATTTGTTGTTTGGCCCACAATGCACCCTTCACTTTGATTATCTCTGTATTAATTGTTCCAGCTTCATATCTGATGCAGTTTCCTTAAAACAGCCAGAAGCTTGATCCTTCACAATGAAATGACCACTGATGCAGTGCCAAAAAACCTCAGGATGAGTTGCCTCTAGGACCATCATCATTTCTAGATAGAATGATAATAGAGACAGTCAGTCAGTATATTGGAAGAGATTTGTCTACAGAGACAGCAATTCACTTCCCGATCTGATGCAACAGCATGCTTAATGATGGTAGATCTGTTTGAAACATTTGCAAATAGTGGCACATTTCAAACTTCACACAGCACTCGATAAGAAAATACTCATTTTCCTGAAGCTTTGAGAATTGATCAACAAGGTCAGCAAATTTCTCCCAACCTCTTCTTCTCACAGAGAATCGTCTATACTTCGGTCGCACATGCCATCATTTACCTTTTGACCACTGCGCTAACCACTGCCATAACACCTACCACGTTAGTGAGCTGATTATGTCTGAAATATCATTATTTTCTGGAAGGAACGAACATAATAACTATAACCTTACAAGATTGCGTCCAAGGTCAGTTTACAAAACACTTCTGTTGCAATTAGAGTATCCTCAGTACCCAACCTTTGCTGATATCGTTCAGCATACTTCACTTAGTAGAACATCGCCATCATGCCGTGCACATCACAGCATACATTCAGCTTAGCCATCATGATGTTGGCCACAGTATGAAACGGCCATATTGGCTTTTGGTAACTAAGAAAAGTTTCAAAAAATTCTAGATGATACCATTACTGTATCAGTTGTATATATATATATATATATATATATATATATATATATATATATATATATATATGAGAAGTTGAGAATGCCACGATAGACACTAAAATCATCCTTCTACTAAATTTCTGTCAAAAGTTGTACATATTTTCGTATTTGACGGACGTTGTGTAGTGGCCATCTTGGATTTCTGTAAGGCAAATTTCAAAATATTTTTATATGTTTGGCATATCTGAAAACCCCTGAATAAATAACATCATCTTTCTAGTACAACATTATACACTTTTCCACGTTTAAGAGACGTTGGGTGGTGGCTATCTTGGATTTTAGTAATTAAGCAAAGTCTGAAAACAGTTTGAGTACCACCACTGTTTCAAGCATACTTGAAAACCCCATATCATAATCATTGTGCCGCCATGGTGTCCCGTGGTTGGGCGAATGCCTCAGCATGCTGCATCCACATTTGCCTATCTAGCGCTAACCTCTGCCAGATCGTACCCTTCCACTAGTCGTTTAGTTAATCTCTCCACCATCTCGCCGGGCTCCCTCTAGGTCTTTTCCTTTCATGGAGTGGTGATACGCAGTGTCCATCTGTTATCTCGTATCCTGCTGAAGTGCCCTGCCCAGGTCCACTTCCGTCTTCTGACTTGTTCAATCACGTCAGTGACCTTTGTCTATTCTCTTACCCAGATGTTTGTTTTTCTGTCCGATTATTTAGCATACTCCGTTCTATATTTGCTTTTGCGGCTACTAGCTTGTTTTTTGCTTGGTTGGTGAGTGCCCATGTTTCCGCACTGTATATCATTGCTGGAAGTACACATGAGTTCTAGACTTTTCTCTTCAAGCATGTTCCAATGTAAACCATGAATATATGACAGTACTTGGCGAATGCTGTTCATCCGGCCGTGATTCTTCTTTAAATGTGCTTGACTTGGTTTTTGTCTCTGGTGATATAGGTAGATAGATGTAGCATTCAATGTTCTCGGTCTGAGTGTAGTTGACGTATATTGGTGTGTTGTTTTTCATCATCGCCTTTGCCTTCAACTTGTTCATCTTCAGACCCCGATTTTCACTTTCATCAACTAATTCCTGTGGCATTTGTTGTAGCTCATATTAGCACATATATGAGTATGACATCGGCGAAGCGAATATGACTAAGATATTCGCCGTCTATCTTCAAGCCTCGGGTTTCCCAAGTTAGTTGGCAGAATATGCTTTCGAGTGCTGCCATAAACAGCTTTGGCGATATGGTATCTCCCTGTCATACTCCTCTCCTGATGTTAATCTTGTTGCTTTCTTTGTGTAGGTGAACTGTCATCGAGCTGTTGGTGTAGATTTCCTTCAGATGTTTGATGTACACATCTTCTATCCCAATGTTCTTGATGCGAGGTCAATACTGCTTGAGTTTGCACTGAATTGAAGGCTTTCTTGTTGTCAAGGAATGTGATGCAAAGTTGGATATTATATTTTGTGCACTTCTACTTAAGTTGGCTTATAACATGGATGTGGTCTGTTGTTGAATATCTGCTTCTGAATCCAGCTTGCTCTCGTGGCTGGTTTTTGTCGAGTGTCTTCTTAAGTCTTTTTGTTAGTACTTTCGTGAGTATCCGGTACTTTATAGATGGTTGATAGTAGTCATATTGGTCTGTAATTCTTGAAGTCTTTTTATTTCCCTTTCTAAGGATTATCACCATCTTTGCATTCTTCCACGCTGTGGGTATTCATCTTTCAGATAAGCATTTACTGTACAGCTTTGCAAGTGTCTTCGAGATGGTATCTTCTTCTGCTTTTATTATTGATGGTTATAATAATTATGGTCGTTGCTTGTTGTTGTCCCATTCTTCATATCTCGAAGTGCTGCTTCCACCTCCCATGATGTTATATCAGGTACCTCTTTGGGGTCAGTGTGGATTATGGTACTCTGTTCACTGTAGCATAGCCTGATTTAGAATTACTCTATTCGTTCTATGATCTTATCTTGATCACTGATTTCTCTTCCCTGCTTGTCTAGGAGCATGATCAGTCTGTCTTGGCCTAGCTTCTGCATTCTTCGAACTTTCCTCAGGCTCTTTGAAGCCAAGATTGTTTCTCATATGATCTCTTGGTTGTATTTTCTGATATCCTCTGTTGTTGTTTTTTTGATGGTCTAGCATATTTCTGAGTTCTCTGCTTATCATTGCCATTTTCCACCAATTCTCTTCCTTTCGTCATCAGGGCTTGTGTTGGTGATGATATTCTCGATTTTCGTGGCATGTTGATTGCCTTAGATACTCTTGACATGCTTTGTTGGATCATGTCTGTAATGGTTTCGCTCATTTTGTCGACATCGTCTAGGGGGTAGTTCTAGTTCGAATCAGTTTTTCTCAATTCGAATTGGAAATCCTTTTTATGTGGCATCCACTCTTGATGGCCTCTGGGTCATCAACATTTTCCTTTCCACCTCTGTTCAGTTTGATGTTGCTAATAACCATCCAGTGGTCAATTCCAATGTTGACTTGGTTGATGACTGTTACGTTTGTGACGATGTCTGGCCTGTTTGATAGGATGTAGTCAATTTCGGTCTTCATTACACCGTTTATAGCCCAAGTACCATAGGAACGACAATGCTAAGAAGAGCGAACAGTAACATGAAATATAAAACAATATCAAATACCACATGTCTGATATAAGACTACAACCTTAGGTCATATGCTATCTGGTCTCATTCTAGAAGTTATAGATTTATTGTATAACAGGATAGCGGAGGGCACAAGTGCAGCATATCTCAATGGAATACTTAAGACCACCAGGCATGCACTAAAAATGTAGAGGTTTTCTCTTTGTAAAGGTGCTATTGAGGATATGCATGCAGTCAAGCATAATTGCATGGTTTCCTGGCCATTCGTCATTCAACCGTAACAAGGGGGGAATTAAGAATCATGCCTCAAACTGAGCCAGCTCTCTCAATAATATTGCTAAGCCTTCCAACATCATGCTTAGCAACATCCACCCATTAGTACAAATAGGCATAAAACAGATCAGTTGCTGTGACACAAAACATACAACATCTTCTGACAAACATTTAAATTATCTCGGTTTCCAAAGGAAAAGTTACCCTTGTAGAGATTTCTTGTACAGAAAACCAGTGTTTTCCTTCAATGACATCAACCAAGTAAATGTATTTATTATTTGCACTGTCACATTGCAGATTTGATTAACTAAATCATGTCTGTTTCCCTTGCGCCATTCCATATATTGACAGCTATGGTTAGTAAAATTATAAGTAAGTGAATAAATAATATATTAATAAATACAGGATGTAAATAAATAATTTGTCAAATAAATAAGTACCGTATTGTCCCTAATAGACGCGCAGTGCACGAGTGGGTAAGCTGGGGCGCGCGTCTATTAATTTCTCAAAAGTGGGACGAATGTGGTCACTCACTATATCGGCTTCTAAATATAGTAGATAACTAATCCGCAATGTGGCGCCACTGAAGTACGCACAAGGACAGCTGCTCCAAGTGAATGAACCGAAACGCACTTAAAATTTGTACTGCGTAATGCTTTCGGTACAATCTACGTGTTCTTCAAATTATTTTAATAATGTTAAAGATACTCAATCCATTCATTCCCATAAAAATTGTTTGCTCCTATCGATTATTAGTAATTTCACAAAAAGCGGATGTAACAAGTACTCCTTAATGATTGCTTAGTTGGTTTATGCATACATGTTACTTCTTTTTTCTTAAATAGATAAAATAAATATGAACTCTTTCGATTTTCGTTTCGATAGGATCCTATCGAAACTCTATACGAAACCTAACTCTGGAAATGGAGCTCTGAGCGGAATACGCTTTAGTCTTCATGCAAACGAGGCTTGGGCGAGATTGATCTTCACCCTGTCGAGTTGTGTATGTTGATGAACAATGAGTTTAGGTACAAATATGATTTTTATATGCCATCAACACGGCAAATTTAGCAGACAAAGACAGCATCGATGCATGATTGGGAAAGAATATGGAACTAAGCAGTGAACAGAATGACTTCGCCTTCAGAACAGTGACAGTGCTCTTTGCAAGCTACGGGCACCGTAGGCCGGCGGCAAGGGCCGGCGAACTGTCACTGACTAGTACAGACACAGACAGTCCACATGCAGCATTCACACAGATGTTCTTCCAGATAGGTTAGTAATTACGAATTGCTCAGCTATAATCATATATATATATATATATATATATATATATATATATATATATATATATATATATATATATATTTATTTATGCATATGAGTATGTATGTCATTGATATTTATGTTGTTTAAAAAAAATTATGTTATTGTTTACCTTCAACTTTGGCGCTTATTCAGCCAATGCCACGCTACGACAAAATAGCAAGGCCAAGGTTGAAGGAATGGCTATGCTATGAGTATGACTACGCCATGCATTGACTATGGCCTATATGACTATGACATATCAGCGATTTATTATAATTCTGTAACTATGACTATGTAATGTTCATTCATTCAAAGTTCATTCACTGATAAAGTTCATTCACATTCACTGTAATGTTTAGCAGGTTAATATCCTAAGGCTAAGATTAACTAGGCTTAATTAGAGATAATGAATGGCAAACTTGTACCTGTCCACATCAAAGGTTCAATGGCACCAGAGCTCCTGGAAGATCTCATCTGATCATGTTCAAGTAAAAGTCACTGCACAATCAATTGTCCATGCGGTCAGAACAGTTTGTATTGCACAGAACTGTTCACATGTCACAGCAATGAAAATTCAACATTCAATTAGCGATCAAGACATTCTATCTGATTATGATGGTGATGGTGATGATGATGACAACGATGGTGAATAAAAAAATTATTAATGTTACTTACCTTCGTGATGAATTAATATTTTATAAAAACAGAGACACGTTGCTTGCTTTGTAAGGTGTAAAGTCAAAGGGTAGCGATATCGATGGTGAGCCTATTCAACTCGATTCTCATAAATGTACCTAAAGCAGTCCAATGGAATAACCCATTTGATGAGGATACAATAAGTTTTCCAGTGGCATACGATGTTGTCTTGAGTATACTGACAAATAGAGCAACCACTGATGATTATGAAATGACGCAATATTGAATATAGATACGTTCATGATGACTTTGTTTGACCTTCACTGCACGTGTACTACAACATTTGATGGTTCGACTGTGTATTTCACTGTCAAGGGGATAAAATATGCTTTCCAATGGTATGTGAAACGTCCATGATTATGTAGGTGACGCAGATGTAATATATATAAGCAACCAGAAATTATGTTTCGTGCGGAATGGCGCAATTTCTAACGTTCATAAAATTACAGTGACCCTCTTTGAACGCTGCTCAACACAAACTACCTCAACTCACAGTACCACGTCACACCGCATTCTGATGGGGAGAAACTGATCTTTCATCAATTATATGACGTGTCCATAACTGTAAAGTAGGCACACAGCCAATTAACCGATTAGCACTCAAGTCGGGCATTGACGGTCACCTCGAAACTCCTCAGGTCGGCCATAGCCGGCCAGCGAATACACCATAGAGTTTGAATTCGGTTTACGTGGTTTGCATCTAGTGACTAAGGGATGCAATAAATGTAACACCTATCTAGACATATAACATTTCATTGTGACTATTTTGGATACTTCCGTTCTCAGAAATATTTACCGCGTTTTCGAAATTTAATAGCAATATGTTTTGTTGTTGGTCATTTAAAAATGTCCTCCAGCCAGGTGTTGGCCACGTGTACAGCTAATATGTGTAATATATTATACAAAAATGTATACCAGTGTGTAGATAATTTAATGTTCTTTTAAATAAGCCCAACTTGTTGCAGTAGAAATCCAAGCATAAAAAAGTTACACCGCAACAAAGTAGTTATTTTACAAAGAATTTCAAAATGTCATAGTGTCAACCAAGAAATGGTCAACATATTTTAATGTTACAACAAACATTTTGACACCACTGTGTAGGCAATTTTATTATCTACAACATGCATACAACATGCAACAGCGAGAATTGAATAATAAAGGCGCTAGAGCAAACACAATGGCGCAAACAATATTTTTAAATATCTAGGTCAAATAGTTGAGGAGCCACAGGCAACACGTTAAAATTGGCTGCGTGCTAATGGGTAATATAACTTCATAATATTCGTGGCATTGTAAACTTTCCAATCATAGTCATTTTATGACCTTGTTTGACCTTGTCATCATTCTTATCATTTCAGAATACAGCACAATGTTTTCCATTGTCTTGGATATAAGATTTTGCACTTTCCAACAATATATGGCTTGGCCATTTTCTAATAATGTAAAATAGCTACACGTGTACTTAACCATGTTAATATCGAGAAGTTTTCAAAAGCGTCCAATTTCAAAAATTGATCGTTTTATGGTGACCTTGTTTGACCTCGGATTAACGCTTACTGCACCACTTGGCAACTGTAAGCCAGGCCTCATTGTGATGAGGAAATGCGGGACTTTATAATAATATAGCATTTGAGTGTGTGTATGGGGGGGGGGCAGTTACATTGATCTGTTAGGTGCCGCTCACCTAAAAGATATTGGCCTGTAATTTGTAAAAATAAATTCTCCAGACTTATATAGTGGAATAAGTTTGGCTATTTTTGGATCACCATCAGACATCACGTAGTATTTGGTGGTGGCGTAAAAATTAGCATATTGCTGTAGCAAGGCTCTTGCTATGTCACTACCATATGACATAGCCAGATAGTGTATCAGGGCCTTCAAGGTTCTGATACAGTATCAGGCACGGAGTGAAGTGAGTATATATATGAACTAATAATCCCAACATCATTTCTATTAATCACAACAGATCCTTCGTTACACATACAAAAACAGAAAACCTTGGCATTCTAACATTAAATTCAAATGACAAGATGCGAACGACTGATCATGATAATGCAAACACACTAAGCGACCACTTCCAATAAGTTTTCACCAAAAACAACTTCCCATTCCAATCATCCCCATTCCAATCATCACCATTCCCCTCAATCCGAACACTGGCATAATAAAACAACTAGAAACCCTAAAACCAAACAAGGCGTAGCTCAACACGTATTCCATCAATCATACACCAGTGGCAAACCCCCACAGGCATGAACCACATCTATTGCTTTTCTTGTATTCAGGAAAAGCAATAAAAAAACAATCCTTTTAACTACAGGCCAATTTCTTTAACATGTATTCTGTGCAAGGTGATGGAACATATTGTTTACAGCCACAATGCTAACAACGTTATTCTCTATCACCAGCATAGATCCCAAGCAGGGCTCTCCTGTCAAACCCAGTTCATGGAGGAGTCCATGATAGACAGATAGATATGACATTGACACCATTGAAAAAAATCCAAAGAAATACAGCAAGATTTGTACTAAACGACCACTGCTGCAGAACAAGTGTAATAGGATTAATATACAAACTTGGTTGGGATACAATTGAAAGACAATAGTTACACCACCAACTCACATTCTTTTACAAGATTGAACACAACCTCCTAAATATCATGCTACCATATTACCTCATAACCACATGCTCCCATATACGAAACAGCAATCCAAACAAATACCTACAAATCCACGCAAACAAACACATACTCCTTATATCCGAGAGTCATAAGAGCCTGGAATCTACTCCCCCAGGAAGATATATGCATACCGATACTACACCCATTTCAACAAGCTCTCAGTACATCCACCTTGTTGCTCCAGCGAACTTCAACAGATTATAACTTAATATTAACTACAGACAGAGACTGTTTCAATGTGCACAAATTATAACACGTTTTACAAACTTACTTGCTTCAGTTTTTAATCCTTTGGGCCAAATTGGTTCCAATGGACTTATGGCATCATTTTATGTCAGCCGTTCGCCGTTCGCCGTTCGCCGTTAACCTCAGATCTAAGAAATTGTCGAAGGTCTGTTTTTCAAATTGTGCACAGACATTTCTTAGGGTACTGTCACTAAGCACAAGGAAGGTCAATTTGATTGATACATTTGTAATCCTTCTATGGTCCTTTAGGGCCTAAAATTTGTATATTTTAAGTTTCCTTCTTTAAGTCTCATTCAAAAACATTTCTGAAGCTTGCCCTCTGATTTTGCATATACACACTTGAGGGTATATCTTCATTGTACACAAGACATTTGTATTAGTAAAATGGTTTACCTCTCTCTCTCTCTCTCTCTCTCTCTCTCTCTCTCTCTCTCTCTCTCTCTCTCTCTCTCTCTCTCTCTCTCTCTCTCTCTCTCTCTCTCTCTCTCTCTCTCTCTCTCTCTCTCTCTCTCTCTCTCTCTCTCTCTCTCTCTCTCTCTCTCTCTCTCTCTCTTCTCTCTCTCTCTCTCTCTCTCTCTCTCTCTCTCTCTCTC
>OZ024860.1:16066919-16129419 GCA_964017155.1 Oasisia sp. SBJ-2009
AAGAAACCGGATCATTATATTCGAAAAACACATTTTTTTAGTTCACTATTCTTTTGTAAGGGCATCTCAGGACCACCCAAAAAGCTTTTTTTTAATGTTGCATGTTTCACCCATGGCTTTTAGCAGATCTCAGGTCACAAGCTCCTGTCGGGGGGGGGGTGATTTGTGTGTTGGGGACTGTGTCTAATTGTGGTTCTCCCCTAGCAGTGGTAAGGGCTTATCAATAACCGAGTAGATCCATGTTAAATTGGACAGTTGCTGCCTCAATTTGCTGCAACTGCTTGACTAATTATTGCTCTCCCCCTAACAATAGTAACAAGAGAAAATGCCTCACTATACAGTCGAAAGAACTTCAGGGCCTCTTGGCCCAATGCAATTATTTTTCTTCAAAATTCACCTGTAACACATAAGGTACCATGTTATTCTTTTTTTTCTGGAATCAACCACAATTTCTTTAAACTTGCCCACATGTAGCATCATAAAATTGGAATCACATTGTCATCAACACTTTGAAACAAATTTTTAAATTAATTTCACAGAGCAGATCCATCATCGTATTGGATACACCCAATGATAGCATAATCATCATAACATTTCTGTGTGGCAATGTTACTAAATTGTTTCTAGTGAAACTGATGCCTCATTACTACCATTAACAACTGCATAGAAGTATCTTTCCCTTTTTCCTTCATAGAACAAATCGGAAGTTATGCTCAATGTATTTGATAACGTTTGTTTACATGTTTATTTGTAGAAAATTAAGTTGACGGTCAACAAAATGGACATTGGAGGGGGATACTCCTGTTTAAGTAACGAAGACCATGTCTATGTGTACGACGGGGCGGATGACACAGCACGATGGATGGTGAAGTTATGTAGACAATACACAACGGTCACTGTTTCCAGTAGCAACTACATGTTTGTGTGTACACTGATGATGGTGGATCTAGTGGCAATGGCTTCAGCATGACGTACAATGCTATACTTGACCGTAAGTGTTATACTTTATATGAAGATATACCTATTCCTATGTATGACTGACAAAATCTATCTTCTGCAATAATTAGCATGCTTTTATCACATTAAGTTATCTCCACATCGCCTGCGAGGTTTGCAATGCTAACCTCAATGATTTTTCATTAAACTTCAGTATGTTGGTGCTGTTTGTCATGTTGTAAATATCTGAAAGCATCAATGTGACTACATGGAATAGAACAATGTATGGGACAAGGAGACTAGTTAACAACACCTGCAAACTGGCCGGATTTCTTGTAATAGAATGAACACCAGACAAAAGTGTTTTACCAGCTAAACCACAATTGTCTGTATGTACTGTCCTCTTATATATAATATGATATATTCTTTCGATCACTTTTCAGGTAACTCTACTTCAAAATGTCTAATTAATAGACTCCTATTTTGCTGTTAGGCTAATTATCAATTGTAGCATAAATGTGTACAGTATATTAGTATACAATAGTGTGATTTATAACATCTCAAGCAACTTTATTTTAACATAAACCAGAGCCGCTATAGCTGTACAACTCGATAATTCAAGTAATACTGTTGAAATGAGTACAACTTAGTGATTTGCTTATTCACAAAACTCAGTCTGCCACCTAACAGAATGATGTGTTTTTGTCTTTAACTTGCAGCCTGTCCTAGCAATGGAGAGATACTGACAGCAGCAGAAGGTGTATTTGGTATCAGTAAGTCCGAGTACATAAACAACATGCGATGCCGTTGGAAGATTCATGTCAAGGAAGGCAAGGTAAATATAGTTTACCCCCTGTGTATTTGTTTTTCCTCTTTGACCTTAGGAAATGTTGCAATATATTTTTGGATGCAATTTGAGATTTTAAGTGTCTTGAATGTGAACACAGCAGCGAAAACCTTTCAACAGCACCCCTCCCCCTTCATTCGATGTCATCATAATCATCCAACAGTGCGTGACAGCACGAAATGGGCTGAAGCATGGCCTTCACTCCCCATATTAATTTATGTTATGTTTTTTTCGCGCTACTGGGCTTGCTTTAAGTGCAGCCACAACACAAAAGTGACATGTGAGTGATGTTTGGGCTTCTGTTTAGCATTACATAATTGAATACGCTGGTTAGGGAATACTAGGCCCTACAGTTCACGCCAGTCCTACACTCATACGCAACCAGATGCATGCTACTTGACTGTTTTTAATTCTTTTTAGAATGAATGTTTATTTTTGGAAACGTACAAAGCACATATGTAATAAACTAAGAATGTAACAGACAATGTACGATTCCGGTCAGACAGCGGAGCCAATTAAGGCTGTTACCAGTTTGTATAGATAATTATTATTACAAATGTGTATGTCATGGGTAAATGTAAAGATATCAGATAAATAATGAGGTAGACTCCTGTGAACATAATTATACATAAATTTTCCAATTTCTAGTTCATATACATCATTCAATTTAACTAATTTTAAGCACGTAAAGAGGGGGTGAGAATATTCCGTATAATTTATTTTGAGTATGGATCAAACTTTTTTTTTTTTGGATAATAAATAATTTTGTCAAGTACGTTTTATATGTAGACCCCCACAAGATGATTCCATATGTCAAGTATTAGTAAGCCAAAGTGTAATAAATTGTTTTAAGTGCGGACACAGGAAGGTAGCAGTTAACTTTATTGATTACATATAAAGCACTGGTTAATTTATTTTTGCATTTGTTAATGTGTTCCTGCCAATCAGGTTTTTCATCAATACGAAGACCTAGAAATTGTACACACTTCATACGCGGAGGAGGGGATCTACAGAATAACATGCATTTTGTTTTGGAAATATTTAGAGATAATTGATTTGCACGAAACCAGTCAGCTGATACTTGAAGTTCCCTATATATTGAATCTAATACCTATATATTAAATTATTTGCAAGAGCTCAACATGTCAACATAATATATGTTACATTTCTGGTCATATGTCAGTTTTCTTAATGCACTTTAAAAGTTAGCTTTTTTGAAGACATCTTCCAGCCAAAAAAATATTATAGGCTATTATGTTAATGAGAAGTTCAGCACAGGTTGCATACAGGAGCATGTGTGTATACAAGTTAGCGCTGGTTTTATTCATACCTGACTGATAGGCAGCAAGCCATTAAGATAGGAAACTATGTTGCCAACCTCATATATCGCCCTCAGGGTTTGTTTTGGGGCCATTGCTTTTCACTCTATATACATAATACTTGTCTCTCCCTAAATCAGCTCAGGGATTGTTTCAAAGATGTGTCCCTTTGGATGAAAAAACAGTAAAATAAATCAGAAAAGACAAAATTTCTCATAATCGGGACTCAAACGCAGCGTAGAAAACTTGATGGTTTTTTAATAGCACATATTTTGAGTCAGATTACCACACCATCTGCTTCAGTGTTAAATATTGGCAGTAACGTTTGATGAAAACTTCAATTTCAAACAACATATATCGAAAACATGCTGCTGCTGTATTATCGTATCCGCGATCTTCCCCATATTCGCCGGTATATATCACTTTTCATTGCCAAAACTATCGCAGCTGCTCTAGTAAGCAGCAGACTTGACTACTGAAATTCCCTCCTTTACAATACAATACTGCAAACAAGGATATAGCAAAACTTCAACATATTCAAAATTGTTTGGCAAGGGTAGTTTTGCGTTCTCCTCGTTTTTATCACTCAATGCCGCTTCTAACATCATTGCATTGGCTCCCTGTGCACTATCGCACTCTTTTCAAGATTTATGCAATAGCCTATTAAGCCCTCTCATCAACACAACCAACATATCTGAATGTGATGCTTTCTCCAGCAAGAAATTCCAGACAGCTACGACCAGTCATTGGTAACCCTGATAAAGGTCGGCGACAGTAGTCATGTCCAGAATGAACTATATCACAGAGGTGGAACGACTACTTTCTAACCAAAAACATTACACTAAAGTAAACAAACCGGTCTATCCGCGAGCTGCAGTCCACATTTCGACAACACTAGACAAACTACAACGAACAGGATATATATCCAAAAAGCAAAAGGAATACTTAGAACCACCTAACAGTTCTCGACCATGCTTACTTTACCTATTACCCAAGATTCATGAAACTAAAGATAAGTGGCCCCAGTCTCCAATGGCTCCAGGAAGACCTATCATATCCGATTGCAACAGTGAATCATATAAAATTGCTGAGTACATCGACCACTTTTAGCTCCACTGGCAGTCACACATGCTTGTTATGTAAAAAACACTACAGACTTCATTGATAAAATGACTGGAATCGAAATCTCTGGTGATGCCCTACTGCTCTCCATGGATGTAGAAAGCCTCTACACCAATATTGACAATAATTCGGGGATTGAAGCAGTAAAGCAAGCCTTTTTACGGATCCTGGATTTTGACTGCCCATACATAGACATTTTATAACTACTTAAAATCTCACTGGAACACAACGATTTTGTATTCGGACCCAACTGGTACCTATACAACTTTTGGCACTGCAATGGGAAAACGATTTTCATGACCGAATAGGAAAAACAAGCACTAAGGAAATGAAGCAAATTAACTTTGATTTATCTACAATATTTGAAAGATATGTTTGGCATCTGGACCCACGGTGATGATGAATATCGGGTCTTTAAATTAAGCCTCGTATTTAGCCTTTTAAAAACTCATTCTACATTTATCATCTTACAGACTTATTTAGCATTTTACAAACTCATTTGAAACTACTGATTTATTTTATTAATAATTTTAAATACCACTTGATTATGTTTATGTAATATTTTTTTTCTTGCTAGATTTATTAGTCTAATACCTGCAAAGCTATTGCAAATTTAGCATTAGTTTGACGTTATACTCTCATCTATTTAGTTATATATTATTTATTACGTTTTAGTTAGTGTTGTTGACCCATGCCAAACATCAAAACATTTACATTATTTTAGAACGTCTGGCTACTCTCAGTCACTAATTATTTTATGATACATTAATTTTATCACTTGAGCAGATTTTGTCAAATGTCACCATTGTTCTCACTGTGTGTTTTATTTTTATCCTGTTCTGCAGTTTTTAGAAGCCATCATTTTACCTTGTATAACACACTGGCACAGTGGTCAGATGTAATTTCAACACCTTCCAAATACATGACCACACAAGATTCCTTGACCTATTTACCCAGTCTGCCATGCCTTAATCTTTGTTTCAACCGAAGATTACTACCTATACCCCGTTCCAGGCCAACATTTAAATTGGCCTTGATGCTATACTGCTAGCAGGAGATGTTAGTCTTAATCCTGGACCTGTGGTCAGGCACAATATTCGCTTGGCCACCACTAACATTCGTTCAATTCATGAAAAAAACTGCCTCTCTCACTGATCTGATAATTTCCAAAACAATAAACATTCTTGCTGTCACTGAGACTTGGCTCAGACCGCATGAGACCGAGGCATGTATTGTCGACATCTCCCCTCCTGGCTATACCTTCCACCATCGACCACGTCCAGTTGGACGACGCAGTGGTGTTGGTTTCCTTATTTCAAAACTATTTAACGTAAACCTGCACACCAGCCCTGACAATACCACCTTTGAATCTATCTGTCTTATCACATCAAGTTCGTGCTTCTGTGGGTTTTTCATTTGTATTTATTGGCCTCCAGGTCACCCAGCTAACTTCTTTGAAGAATTCCAGGATCTTTTGGAAAATGTTGCAACCATGCACACAGAATTTTACATTGTTGGCGATTTTAATCTTCAGCATCTGCAACAACTACCACATTTAAAGATATCCTGGCATCATTTGACATAAAACAACATGTCAATTTCCCAACACACATACATGGACATTGGCTCGACATCTTAACAACTCGCTCCTCTTGTAAAAACATTCATACACCCACAGTTGCAGATGGCTTAGCGGACCATAACACAGTAATTGCAGATCTTAAAGTTCCTATAGTCCCAGCCATGTCCAAACACAATGTGTTCTACAGAGCCATTCACAGAATCAACATTGTATCATTTATGACTGATATCATCACGTCCGACCTTGTCACACATCCTAAAGAACATGTGTCAGACCTATACAAACAGTACCATCAAATACTAAAGACATTGCTTGACAAACATGCACCCATTAAATCCAAATCTGTGTCACAAAAGCTGCCAGCTCCTTGGATGACCCCGGAAATAATCCAATCTAAATGGCGCCGTCGCTATTTGGAACGTGTTTGTCGTAAATCTCGTTTACCCTTAGACAGGTCATGCTACACATGGCAATGTCATCTATGTAACCAACAAATGTCAAAAGCAAAGTTGTATTATTATGAAACTATGGTCTGAAATAACTGTGCTACACCAAAACAGCTATGGAAAGGCATAAATCAGATCTTACTCAAGCGGCCTGCTCCTTCTCTACCAACCCATGCATCAATCAAGGCACTGCGTAACTCTTTTTCAAGTCATTTTAAAGACAAAATCAGCCTCATACATTCAGCCTTCACAGAGCACACCACAAACACTGTAAATGCTGACTCTCCACAACTAAATTCTCAACTCGCATCATTTGAACCAGCCACAACTGCAGAAGTGAGAAAAAAAATAAACAAGTCGTCCCCAAGTAAATCCTGTGATCTTGACCCACTTCCCACCGTACTACCGAAAGCATGCCTTGACGTTTTAATTAAACCAATAACACACATAATAAATGCATCAATCTACTCCGCCATATTTCCTGAAGATTTTAAATGTGCGCATGTAAACCCAGTTCTTAAGAAGACAACTCTGCCAAAAGAAGAACTAAACAGCTATAGGTCTATTTCCAACCTTAGCTTCATTTCAAAACTACTTGAAAAGGTTGTAGCAAATCATCTCAGTTCTCACACCAACATAAATGGTTTAACCAAGGCGTCGCAGTCTGCATATAAAAAATTCACTCAATAGAAACTGCTCTTTTAAAAGTACACAATGTTGATAATGGCAAAGTTACTGCACTGACCCTGCTTGACCTATCCGCCGCTTTTGACACCATCTACCACGACATTCTCATTACACGCTTATCAACGTGGTACGAAATATCTGGCACAGCCCTGAGCTGGTTTACTTCATACCTTACTGATAGACGGCAAGCCATTAAAATAGATAACTGCTTCTCAGACATGCTGCCCACCTCTTGTGGTGTCCCCCAGGGTTCTGTTTTGGAGCCGTTGCTTTTCACGCTGTGTACTACACCACTAAGCTCTGTTATCCAGAGTCACAACCTGGATCATCACCTCTATGCAGATGACACACAAATTTATGTTTCTTTGACCACACCAGATACTTGTCGCTCCCTAAACCAGCTCAAGGATTGTCTCCATGATGTCTCCCTTTGGATGAAAAACCGTAAATTAAAGCTAAATGCAGATAAGACCGAATTTCTCATCATTGGTACCTCAACGCAGCGGGTAATACTCGATGGCTTTTTCCCCGACACATATTCTGGGTCAGAGTATCACACCAGCCGCCTCAGTTTTAAATCTCGGAGTAACGTTTGATGAAAACTTCAATTTCAAACAACATAAATCGAACACATGCCATTGCTGTTGGTACCATATCCGTGATCTTCGCCGTATTCGCCGGTTTATATCACTTTCCGTCGCTAAAATCACCACAACAGCTCTAGTAAGCAGCAGACTTGACTACTGCAATTCCCTCTTTTACAATACCACAAACAAGGATATAGCAAAACTTCAGCGTGTCCAAATTGTTTAGCAAGGGTATTCAGGCGTTCTCCTCGTTTTTCTCACTCAGTACTGCTTCTAAAATCATTGCATTGGCTACCTGTGGATTATCGCATCATTTTCCAAATTTGTTCAATAGCCTATCAAGCACTCTCATCTACACAACCAGCATATCTAAATTCAATGCTAACTGCAACAAGAAATTCCAGACAGCTACTCTCAACCAGTAGTAACCCTCTTTACATCCCTCGGGTGAAAACGAAAGCCGGGACCCGAGCTTTCTCGGTTGCCGCACAAACGATGTGGAATTCGCTTCCTGCCAGTGTTAAATCAGAAGGTAATATAGTTTCATTCTGCCAACGTCTAAAAAACTATCTCTTTAATGCTGCCTATCCTCCTTAGCCTCCTAGCTTCTTCATCCATCCATTGACGACTCACGCATTGCTTTCGATTACGAGTATGCTTAATCCCTTGGTTTTGACGCGCCACTGAGCTTGATTTTCGAAGATATTGGCGCAAAAGAAGTTATTATTATTAAAGCGGAACGCAAGGTTTACTTTAAGCCAACAGATACACATCAACTACTGTACAAAGACTCATTCCATCCCAAACATACCTTCTCTGGTATACTCAAGTCGCAACTACTATGATTTCACAGGATATGCAACAATAAATCAGACTTTGAGGAACCTGTTCAAATACTTTTCCATAGTCTGAGGCAAAGGAATTACATACCACAGTTTTTAAGGCATATTAAAAACACAATCCTAGCAGACATTAACTATAGGAATAGGAAAGAACAAGCCGTGAAATGCCAAGTTAAAAGATGTCAAGCTTGTACGGTATTTGTAGACATCACCCCTATTAATAACACAAAGGTGAAAGAACGGGGCAATATTAACAATTGCAGTACACTTGTACATCCAATATGCATGGTGTACCTAATTACTTGCAACGCTTGTTCAGCTAGTTACGTTGGTGAGATGGGCAATCAACTCAGGACACGCCTGAATAATTATAGGTCGGATATGGATATAAGACATTTCAACGACGCACAAGTGGCCAGACATTTTAACGGAGCCGGTCACTCATATGCCGACTTGTGAATAACAATCTTGGAATCAGTGCCATTTTTGCTGACACCTCATTGGAAACCATCTACCGACGGAACTGTGAATCCAAATGGATTACAAGACTTAAAACTAGGCAGCCAGGAGGTTTAAATATTAGAGAGGACTCTTTTGATATTATACATTTTGTGATTCGTTTCTCCCACCAAGGAAAGACAATTGCTAAACTGGCTAAAGCTACCTATAAACTGCTTCAATTTGCTTATCCAGAAATTTAAGCACCTCAGTTTATAACAGCCTTCCAAGAACAAGAACCTTAAAGATATGCTAATGTCCACCAAATTACAATGAACAATGGACTTCTACAGCACAAAGTAGGGTGTGACTGAGACACTGGGTGGAGGTTGGGCGTGCTTGGGGGCGTCTTGGTGGTGGCTCCTGGCCGGGGCACAGTGTTGTAGTTGTTATGGGGGTTAGACTGCGTGCGTGGTTCATCGGGCTGCAGCAGCGCTGTTCCATGCGGCTTCGCACGTGTCTGTCCTTTGTGCAACTGCATTATGATGGTTATTATTATAGACATAAGTCATTGTTCAATTAACTAATGCATTCTGATTCTTTGCAGGTGTACAATTGTTTAGTTGTTATGGAGTTTAGATTACGTGTGGGGTTCGTCGAGTCGCAGCGGTGCGGGTCCTTTATTATTTTACAGGTTTACCAATCAGGGAACAGGTGTATGTATTAATAAACAAAGTCACAAGGGTTGTGGAGGTGTGAGGTGGCCAGCAGTATCGGCACTGCAGACTGCACCACAGTTTCGCAATGTTGTGCTTGAAATTTTGTTTTTTCATTTCAGACCATTAATCATGCTTATATAATTCAAACATCTATGAAAAAAATATAAAAGGGCAAAACTAAACAAAAATATGTATTAATTTTTTTAACAGGACAGAAGGGAGAACATCAACTGCTATCGCCGATCTTGCATAAGTGATGTTTGTTTAATGAATGAATGAATGAATGAATGAATGAATGAATGAATGAATGAATGAATGAATGAATGAATGAATGAATGAATGAATGAATGAATGAATGAATGAATGAATGAATGAATGAATGAATGAATGAATGAATGAATGAATGAATGAATGAATGAATGTTTTATTTTCGGAAACGTACAAAGCACATATGTAGTAATAAACTAAAAATGTAACAGACAATTATATAATGAACGATTCCGGGCAGACAGCGGAGCGAATTAAGGCTGTTACCAGTTTGTATAGATCATTATTATTACGAAACCATTTGTTATAAATTAAACTGGTCGCTGCCAACCCTACCATAGCTGTATAAACAATAATTAAATAATAGTAATATCACGTGTAACACATACTTATAGTTTTTATAACTAACCAGGTATGTAAAACGTAACAATAATATTCAATAATAAATGTTCAATTAACATGTATTGCAAACGTGTAGTAATACCAAATAACGACAATGACAAGGATATAATTACAAACGTATATGGGCAGATATTTTATATTTAATAGGCTTCAGCTAGCTCTTCATACCCTTTTATAACAATTGCTTTTAGTGATATTGAAAAACTTTTTATGTTTTTGTTGTTGTTGGATGGTAAACGGAATTCTGTTCCATATCAATGGACCTTTACATAAAAAACTGTTAGAAGATTTTACTGTTAGAGAAGTAAAAGGACGTATGTGTGAGGATTGTCTAGTTTCGTGAATGTGTATGTCATGGGTAAATGTAAAGATATCGGATAAATAATGAGGGAGACTCCTATGAACATAATGATACCAACAAAATCCAATTTCCAGTTCGTATACGTCATTCAATTTAACTAATTTTAAGCACGTAAAGAGGGGGTGAGAAAGTTCCCTATAATTTCTTTTGAGTATGGATCGAACTTTTTTTTGGATAATAAATAATTTGGTCAAGTACGTTTTATATGTAGACCCCCACAAGATTATTCCATAAGTCAAGTAAGGATAAACTAAAGTGTAATAAATTGTTTTAAGTGCGGACACAGGAAGGTAGCTGTTAACTTTATTGATTACATGTAAAGCACTGGTTAATTTATTTTTGCATTTGTTGATGTGTTCGTGCCAATCAAATGTTTCATCAATATGAAGACCTAGAAATTGTAAACACTTCATACACTGGATAATTGTATTAGACATTGTTAAAATAAATTCTTTAGAGATAATTTATTTGCACGAAAGCAATCAGCTACTACTTGAAGTTCATTGTTCATGTCTTCGTATATATTATTAACTTGTTTTCCAGTCTTGTATATAGTAGTGTCATCAGCAAATAGTATAGTTTTACAATCCTTTACACAAAACGGGAGATCATTTATGTTTATAATAAATAGGAGCAGACCAAGTATAGACCCCTGTGGGACGCCAAATGTGATGTCCTGTTGAAGCTAATCACTATTATTATATTTAACATATTGTTTCCGATTTGACAGATAACTTTTAAACCATTTGAGAGGAATACCCCTTATTCCATAAAACTCAAGTTTATGTAATAAGATTTGGTGATCAATTGTATCGAATGCTTTACTTAAATCCAAGAAAACACTAAGGACCGAGTCTTTGTTTTCCAAAGCTTTTATAATATCACCAGTAAGTGCGGTTATAGCATTTATTGTTGAATGTTTTTCACGAAAACCATATTGGTTATTACTTAATATTTTATTACTTTTAATGAAACGAAAAGTCCTTTTATATACAATTTTACCCAGTATTTTAGAAACTGAAGGTAACAATGATATCGGTCTGTAATTGGAAATATCATCTTTAGCGTTTGACTTATGGACAGGTATAATTTTCGCAATTTTCAATTCATCTGGTACTATTCCCTCAAACATTGACTTGTTTATTAAAATAGTTAAAGGCATAGCTATTTCCTCACCAAATAAATTTATGACAAGTGGACTCAAATTGTCCTGACTTCTACTTTTCTTAGATTGAAGCGAGTTTATTATTTGCCTGATCTCACTTGCATCGGTTGGGGTCATGAACATACTATTTGAATTACGTTTAGGGCAATTCTGAAGATAAGATGTAAATTGTTTTTTGGATTGTGGTATTGCAACGGCGTAGTTTGGACCAACATTTGTAAAGAAATTACAAAATGCATTAGATATTTGATCAGGATCTTTAATTACAGCATTATTATGTTTGAAATGTAAAGAAATGCCAGATTTATCATTGTTTTTTCCAATCATATTTTTGTGTGAATTCCATGTTTTTTAGAGTCATTCTTGAATGTGTTTAATTGATTAGCATAGTAGGTTGTTTTTGCAATTTGTTTTAACTTATTATAGATTTTTCTATATTTCGCATAATGGATGTGAGCAGGATGTGTCTTAGGAATGCTAATACATTTCCGATACAGTTTATTTGAGGTTAAAGATTATTTCATTAGTCCTTTAGTCATCCAAACATTCCGAATGACATATTTCGATTTAATTTTGACAGTTTTCTCTGGTGCGTATGATGCAATGGTACAATTTAAATGTTCAGTGAAGTTTTTAAACGCATTATTTATGTCTAACTGATGAAGATGTGTCCAATTAATTTAGATAAAGGTCTATGTTTAAATATTAATGGCTCATTACGTGTTTTTGAGGGTTTCCGCTTTCCGATAAGGCAGAGTATAGGTAAATGGTCAGATATATCGCTGAATAGTATACCAGAGTGAATAAATGGGGTAGTGTGCCGTACATATATGTTATCAATGAGGGTAGCAGAAGTATGGGTGATACGCGTTGGCTTAGTAATCGTGGGAATTGTATTTGCGGCTAGATATAGATGTAAAAGGTCAGTTGTGGGTTTATAAGAGTTAATTTTTAGATTGTCGAAATTTTGATCAGTGCCTATTATAACTTGACTGTTTGAGCTTTCCGTTTTATGTAATATTGCCTCATACCGTTGAATAGACAAATTAACATTTGTATTAGGAATTCGGTATATTTCACCTATGATTGAAGTTTGACCTTTATTTATGGATTCAATGAATATGGATTCAAATTCACCTTCTATGAAAATACTAAGGTCTTCTCTTAGATTATATTGTATGTTATCACGGATATTTATCGCGACACCACCTTTAGCTTTAATCTTTCTATTTTTATAAATAAAGTTGTAATTGGGCAGCTTGAAAATGTGCGCATTATCATCATTTATAAAAGTTTCACACAACAAAATATAGTCAATTTCCACATATGCATCAGAGAGCTCTGACAGTAATGTTTGAAGTTGATCAAATTTTGATGAGAGTCCTTGTATGTTTAGGTGGAGCACTTTACACTGAAAATTATTATGACTAAACTTGTCAGGAAGGATATCGTTAACATCATAATAATTACTGTTTATATCTGCTAAATTAAAAGGATTCATTTCTACATTTTCATATTGGGTATTTCTCTCGTACAAGTTCCTGAGATCTAGCTCAGCATAATTATTAGATATTTCATCCATACTTTCTTGACAATAAATAGCTTACAATATAGTACATTGTTAGGTCATAGACAAGCGATGTCATTGTAGAGACAATAAAGCTATACGACAAAAAAAGATCGTTGAATAAATGTATGTAATTTTCATTATAATAGTTGAGACATTGCAAACACATTCATTAAGGTCAAACATCAAGATTTTAAGATAATGATATATGGATGGACACGTGGCTATGCATAACAGCTTGGCCAAAAAACCCAAAAAGAAACAAAGCATGTGGCTGACTATGATGTAGATAACCGGCTCTGAGGTCAGGCCAAAAACGACTAGCAAACAGTTAGACTAGCAAACAGTTAATAATAATCTTCAACTAATGGACAGAGTGTAACAGGTATACATATTGCAGTCTATTTGATAATGACTACTTATACCTATACAGTTGTATATATTCGTCTTTACAGTTACTTATACAGTAGTTCTATATGCACGTACTCATACATACATACATACATACATACATACATACATACATACACACACACACACAGACACACACACACACACACACACACACACACACACACACACACACACACACACACACACATACATACAAACGCACACATATAATGGGATGGTGTGAAATAATATTCGACAACAGGGATGTAACATAATAATGTTCAGTGTGTAACTAGTTAATACATTTTCAGTTCCTCGAGTGAATTTATTCGTTTAATTGAATTGTTGTTGTCTTTAATGACAACGTAGCCGTTGTACGTCCAGCAGTCCGCTAATCTTCTTTGATGCTCATAATTTTCTCGTCTCATACGCCATCAACGATTGTCGCTTGGAGAGGTCTTCGTTGATGTAAACGCGTTGTGCCGGCTCCTTCGTCTTATTGGAGGTCTTCAGTTGCCCCCGAGCATTGTATACGGTGTCACATTGTTTTTCTGATTTAAAGCGCACGATCATTGTCATGGGACGTGTCAGATCTGTCTGGCGCACCAGTCGATGGCAGCGCTCGATGTCTACGTCGGTCAGCGGTGGGCGCAGTAACATCGAGCTGTTGATGACATCCAGCACTTTGGCGCAAGCGTCTTCGCCCGCGCCCGCGCCCGCGCCCGACTCCACAATCCCCTGAATGCGCAAATTTGCACGGCGACCATACTGCTCGGAAGCATATACGCTTGCCTCGAGCACACTGACCCTATCGTACAGTTCACCAATCACTCTGTCTTTTTCGTTAACTATGCTGCCCAATTGAGTGATCTCTGCTCTAAGTCCCTTTATTTCTGCCACTAGGTCGTCGGGATAAAGGGCTTTTTTTATTTTCGACACCACTTCCGTGTCTCCGAGCAACTCTAGTACTCGCAGGGTGAATGTGGCCTGCGAGTCCTCTTCAGCGTTGCTGCTGCCCTTCCTTGTCTTGGCATTAGGCATGGTGTTGCGTTATGCAATACAATTGCCAGTCAGCTCGTCACGGTTGGCTGGTCACTTGCTCGGTCTGGCTCAGATGTATTCAATGGCTCAAATGTATTCAATTATCGCTCAGACTTAAGCGTGGTCAGCCAAGATCAGTTGGGTAGAATCACTCAAACAGATGTTAATAACAAAAAACTCACCAAAAGCTTGGAATGTCTGCCTGGCGATCGCCTCAGCATCAGTTCACTGCAATAACCCCCATTAAACTCACTCATGCATTGAAATCTCTGCTAGCGTCTGCCCGACCCGCAATACACGTCAGTCCACCTCGGCAGCCATTGTCAATGTATATTGACATGGGAGTGTAACGGCTGCATGCTCTCCTGTGCTTTCGGTATATACGCGTATTCTTGTTCAATATTATGTTTGTTTATGTTATTGTATGCCGGTATTGCAGTACCTCTGGTATTGCAATACCTCAGGGAGTTTGACGCCCCTGCCATGCAGAGTTGTAAACCACTGCCTTGTGGTATAGGTTCTTGTCAGAACCGAAGGCTAAGGGAGCAAACCATAACCAGAAAACCATGTCACTGTGGCAGCATCAAAGGCAGTTGGTGTATGGAACTCCCAACATCTCTCGACCAGCCACTGCAAGGACAAATAGTTTGCACCTGTCTTGACATGTTCTTGCCAGTGTGAGACCTCTATTTGTTCCCAGAGAGAGTGTCGCTAGTAACTTGCAAAAGCCAGCAGCACTTCAACACTTTTTGCAAGCAGCTTCCATGAAATGTACAACTGCACGAAACTCCATACCGGATCGGCCGTCGCCCGGGTTACCAAGGACCACGCTGCTCAACTTCATCTTCCGTCGACAGTGGAAAATCAGCTAGGAAGAAGAAGACAAAGAAGACCACTACTGACAATTGGACAATGGAACGTCAGGACTCTCCTCGACTGAGAAGGCGCTAACTGACCAGAAAGACGTACGGCACTAGTAGCAATGGAACTTGCGAAATACAACATCGACATCGCCGCCCTATGTGAAACAAGGTTCTCAGAGTCTGGTAGTCTCGACGACTTGGAATACTCTTTCTTCTGGAGTGGCAAACCCGAAGGAGAAAGAAGGGAGGCTGGAGTGGGCTTTGCTATCAAAAAAGGATATTATCACAAATATGATAGAAATGCCACGGCCAGTAAGCGACAGAATCATGACGATGAGACTACCTCTGAGCAAGGACAACTTTGCTACAATTATCAGAGTGTATGCTCCGACAATGACGAACCCAGATGAATACAAGTAGGCCTTCTACAACCAGCTGGCAAGTGTGCTCAGTGGCATACCTCGTACAGATAAGCTACTGCTGATAGGAGACTTCAATGCGAGGATAGGAAGAGACAATGACAAGTGGCCCTTGGTTATGGGCAAACAGGGGATTGGGAAATGCAACTCCAATGGCAAGCTTCTACTGGCTCTGTGCTCTGAGTTTGAACTGACAGTGACGAACACCATGTTCAAGCAGAAGGATGAACGCAAGACCATCTGGATGCATCCTCGGTCAAAACACTGGCATATGATCGACTTCATCATCATCACGAGGTGTCGGGATAAGATGGACATCCACAGCACCCGAGCTATGCGTGGAGCAAACTGCTGGGCCGATCACCAGATGCTGAGGTCAAAAGTGGCTTTCAGAATATGACAAAAGCACAACAGGCAAGGGACAAATAAGCCAACCAAGCTCAACACTGCAAAACTAAGTACCATCAGCCATAGGGACAACTACAGCCTCCGACAACTACAAGAAAAGTGCATTGAGCAGGACCGACCACTGTACATGGTATTTGTCGACTTCAGTAAGGCGTTCGATACAGTTGGGAGGATTGGACTATGGCAGCTACTGAAGAAGTATGGCTACCCAGAGAAGTTCACAACAATGATCGAGCCACTACATACCGGAATGATGGTGAATGTTAGTGTTGAAGGGGAAGTCTCGGAATCGTTCAGGGTCACAAATGGGGTCAAGCAAGGTTGTGTACTGGCCCCAACGCTCTTTTCCATCTTCCTATCAGCAATGCTCGATGATGCTTTCCGAGACATGGGGGATGGTGTCTACATACAGTCCAGACAGAACACTGACCTATTCAATGTCGCACACTTCAGAGCGAAGACCAAGACTACTCGGATACTGATGAGAGAGCTGCTATTCGCAGATGACAGTGCACTGGTTGCACACTCTGCTGAAGAGGTGCAGAAAATAGTGGATGCTTTCTCCAATGCGTCAAAGAAGTTTGGCCTGAAGATTAACATCAAGAAGACTGAGGTGCTGTATCAACCCAACTCTACAAGAACCTGAGAGGAGGATATCATGGTTAATGGAAACAAGCTGAACTCTGTTCTGGAATTCACCTACCTCGGAAGCACTATATCAAGTGACGGATGCATTGACGATGAAATACGGAGGGGGATGGCCAAGGCTAGTGCATCTTTCGGCGGACTACGCCAGAGATTCTGGAACAACCACCATGTGTCCATGCGAGTTAAAGGCAAGATATACCGTGCAATCGAGCTGTCCACCCTCCTATATGGAGCCGAGGCCTGGACAGTGTACAGACGACAGGTGAAAAAGCTGCATGGCTTCATGATGCGACATCTGCGTTCGATCATGGGGATAACCTGGATGGACAAAGTGACAAACAAGGAAATACTCGAATGGACAGGGTTGCCATCTTGGAATATCTTCTGATCAGAAAGAATCTCCGGTGGACTGGACACCTCATGAGGATGTCACCAGACAGCAGGCCTTGCCTTTTGAGGAGCGCGATCGCGCTCCATCACGCTCCTTCTTTTGGGAGGGCGATTTTCCGCGCACCTGGGCGTTGGAATTTTTCGAGTCGAGATTCATTTTTCGCTTGAATACCACACTTTATGCTGCATAACACAATAATTGTTCCAGTTAACTTATAATGTTCTGTGAGAGAAATTTGGCTGTGTTTGTTACATTTACTTTACAATATCCTGCATATTCATCAACGCCAATGCGTTCAGACAACGAGCGATATCGTTCGGCTTCAGTCAGTCCATGGGCGCCGCCATCTTTGAATTTTCGAAGATCGTAAACATGAAATGAAATTCGCCACAAAGTCTGTCTTTCCAACAAAATCCGCTCCAATAACGAGTTAAACATTTAATAAATATGTACAGACACAAACTATAGCAACATCAAACTAAACTAAAAACTAATCGAACTACTAAATCAACTAAAATCCCACTTCCAAATACAAATCCATTAACTTTCAAAATGCTATAACGTAGAATGATCTCCCCAGTTACAAAATCCTAAAAAATGCAACTTACACGTGGGTAATCAGGAAACTACTTGATGAACGAATAAATATATTTAATGTATATTAGCAGAAGTAGTTTCCCTTAATCCTAAATTTAGTAGTCATTTCTCCCTTCCGACATGATAGTTATAACATTTATGTTTGGTATAAAATGTTGCTAGATATATATATATATATCTGAGCCTAGTACATATTATAACACAATTACTGCGTCTAGTGAAGACTTCTTCCTGCGGCACACTGTGTACGTCTGTCACTGCACTCACTCTGTGTGACTGTTGTATTGCAGTGTGAAGGCTCGGCAATAATATCAATAGCTCTCCTGGGCATTTTGAGGAGAGCGACTTTTAGCTCTCCAAGGTTTTTTAAAAGACAAGGCCTGAGACAGGCTACCAAAACAGGTTCTCTACTCCCAACTGTCTTCTGGTCACAGAAAGAGAGGGCGCCCTCCTCTCCGGTTCAAAGATACCATCAAGAGAAACCTGAAGCTGAGAGACATAAAGATCGACTCATGGACATTACTCTCACAGCAGAGAGATAAATGGAGAGCAACAGAATAGTGATGGAAGCAGTCTTTGTCGCTTCGCGACCGACAGCATTATGATGATGTTCAATATATATGTTATTCACTTTTAGGCAACCCATATAAACCCCCTCTATTTTACAGGTATACCCTATATCCGAAAGGATTAAACTGACTGATCAGTCATCAAGAGTTTAGAGTTCACTTCCGCCACCTATACTCTATTGCCAGTGCATTAGTGTCATTGTTCATGTTCCAAAAATCGTAAATAGAGGATACTTGAACTAAGTACACCCATTGCCCATAAATGCCCGCCCGCCCGCCCGCCCGCCCGCCCGCCCGCCCGCCCGCCTGCCTGCCTGCCTACGCAGATATAAGAAGAATAACTAGAGGAATTTATGAAACAAACGAGACGATCTACATGGTGGCAGCACAAGGCACATACCCACGTACACCATGAGTGGAATCATCATCGTACTGGATACACCCAATGATAGCATAATCATCATAACATTTCTGTGTGGCAATGTTACTAAATTGTTTCTAGTGACACTGATGCCTCATTACTACCATTAACAATTGCATAGAAGTATCTTTCCATTTTTCCTTCATAGATCAAATCGGAAGTTATGCTCAATGTATTTGATAACGTTTGTTTACATGTTTATTTGTAGAAAATTAAGTTGACGGTCAACAAAATGGACATTGGAGGGGGATACTCCTGTTTAAGTAATGAAGACCATGTCTATGTGTACGACGGGGCGGATGACACAGCACGATGGATGGTGAAGTTATGTAGACAATACACAACGGTCACTGTTTCCAGTAGCAACTACATGTTTGTGTCTCTGTACACTGATGATGGTGGATCTAGTGGCAATGGCTTCAGCATGACGTACAATGCTATACTTGACCGTAAGTGTTATACTTTATATGAAGATATACCTATTCCTATGTATGACTGACAAAATCTATCTTCTGCAATAATTAGCATGCTTTTATCACATTAAGTTATCTCCACATCGCCTGCGAGGTTTGCAATGCTAACCTCAATGATTTTTCATTAAACTTCAGTATGTTGGTGCTGTTTGTCATGTTGTAAATATCTGAAAGCATCAATGTGACTACATGGAATAGAACAATGTATGGGACAAGGAGACTAGTTAACAACACCTGCAAACTGGCCGGATTTCTTGTAATAGAATGAACACCAGACAAAAGTGTTTTACCAGCTAAACCACAATTGTCTGTATGTACTGTCCTCTTATATATAATATGATATATTCTTTCGATCACTTTTCAGGTAACTCTACTTCAAAATGTCTAATTAATAGACTCCTATTTTGCTGTTAGGCTAATTATCAATTGTAGCATAAATGTGTACAGTATATTAGTATACAATAGTGTGATTTATAACATCTCAAGCAACTTTATTTTAACATAAACCAGAGCCGCTATAGCTGTACAACTCGATAATTCAAGTAATACTGTTGAAATGAGTACAACTTAGTGATTTGCTTATTCACAAAACTCAGTCTGCCACCTAACAGAATGATGTGTTTTTGTCTTTAACTTGCAGCCTGTCCTAGCAATGGAGAGATACTGACAGCAGCAGAAGGTGTATTTGGTATCAGTAAGTCCGAGTACATAAACAACATGCGATGCCGTTGGAAGATTCATGTCAAGGAAGGCAAGGTAAATATAGTTTACCCCCTGTGTATTTGTTTTTCCTCTTTGACCTTAGGAAATGTTGCAATATATTTTTGGATGCAATTTGAGATTCTAAGTGTCTTGAGTGTGAACACAGCAGCGAAAACCTTTCAACAGCACCCCTCCCCCTTCATTCGATGTCATCATAATCATCCAACAGTGCGTGACAGCACGAAATGGGCTGAAGCATGGCCTTCACTCCCCATATTAATTTATGTTATGTTTTTTTCGCGCTACTGGGCTTGCTTTAAGTGCAGCCACAACACAAAAGTGACATGTGAGTGATGCTTGGGCTTCTCTTTAGCATTACATAATTGAATACGCTGGTTAGGGAATACTAGGCCCTACAGTTCACGCCAGTCCTACACTCATACGCAACCAGATGCATGCTACTTGACTGTTTTTAATTCTTTTTAGAATGAATGAATGAATGTTTATTTTTGGAAACGTACAAAGCACATATACTGCAACATTTAAAAATGTAACAGACAATGTACGATTCCGGTCAGACAGCGGAGCCAATTAAGGCTGTTACCAGTTTGTATAGATAATTATTATTACAAAACCATTTCTTATAAATTAAGCTGGTTGCTGCCAACCCTACCATAGCTGTATAAACAATAATGTTATAATAGTAATTTCACGTGTTACACATACTTATAGTTTTTATAACTGACCAAGTATGTAAAACGTAACAATAATATTCAATAATAAATGTTCAGTTAACATGTATAGCAAATGTGTAGTAATACCAAGTAATGACAATGACAAGGATATAATTACATACGTATATGAACAGGTATTTTATATGTAATAAGCTTCAGTTAGCTCTTCATGCCCTTTTACAACAATTGCTTTTAGTGATACTGCAAAACTTTTTATGTTTTTTTTGTTGGAGGGTTAATGGAATTCTGTTCCATATCAATGAACCTTAACATAAAAAACCTTTAGAAGATTTTACTGTTAGAGAAGTAAAAGGACGTATGTGTGAGGTTTGTCTAGTTTCGTGAATGTGTATGTCATGGGTAAATTTAAAGATATCAGATAAATAATGAAGTAGACTCCTGTGAACATAATTATGCATAAATTTTCCAATTTCTAGTTCATATACATCATTCAATTTAACTAATTTTAAGAACGTAAAGAGGGGTGAGAATGTTCCGTATAATTTATTTTGAGTATGGATCAAACTATTTTTTTTGGATAATAAATAATTTTGTCAAGTACGTTTTATATGTAGACCCCCACAAGATGATTCCATATGTCAAGTATTAGTAAGCCAAAGTGTAATAAATTGTTTTAAGTGCGGACACAGGAAGGTAGCAGTTAACTTTATTGATTACATATAAAGCACTGTTAATTTATTTTTGCATTTGTTTGTGTTCCTGCCAATCAGGTTTTTCATCAATACGAAGACCTAGAAATTGTACACACTTGATACGCTGGATATTTGACATTGTCAAAATAGGTTCTTCATTCTCAGGAGGAGGGGATCTACAGAATAACATGCATTTTGTTTTGGAAATATTCAGAGATAATTTATTTGCACGAAACCAGTCAGCTAATACTTGAAGTTCCCTAGATATTGAATTTAATACCAATATATTAAATTATTTGCAAGAGCTCAACATGTCAACATAATATATGTTACATTTCTGGTCACGTGTCAGTTTACTTAATGCACTTTAAAAGTTAGCTTTTTTTAAGACATCTTCCAGCCAAAAAAATATTATAGACTATTATGTTAATGAGAAGTTCAGCAGAGGTTGCATACAGGAACATGTGTGTATACAAGTTAGTGCTGGTTTTATTCATACCTGACTGATAGATCGCAAGCCATTAAGATAGGAAACTATGCTGCCAACCACATTTGGGGCCATTGCTTTTCACTCTATATACTTCTCTCTCCCTAAATCAGCTCAGGTATTGTTTCAAAGACGTGTCCCTTTGGATGAAAAAAAACAGTAAAATAAAGCAGAAAAGACAAAATTTCTCATAATCGGGACCCAAACACAGCGTAGAAAACTTGACGGTTTTTTAATAGCACATATTTTGAGTCAGATTACCACACCATCTGCTTCAGTGTTAAATATTGGCAGTAACGTTTGATGAAAACTTCAATTTCAAACAACATATATCGAAAACATGCTGCTGCTGTATTATCGTATCCGCGATCTTCCCCATATTCGCCGGTATATCTCACTTTTCATTGCCAAAACTATCGCAGCTGCTCTAGTAAGCAGCAGACTTGACTACTGAAATTCCCTCCTTTACAATGCAGTACTGCAAACAAGGATATAGCAAAACTTCAGCATATTCAAAAATGTTTGGCAAGGGTAGTTTTGCGTTCTCCTCGTTTTTATCACTCAATGCCGCTTCTGAAATCATTACATTGGCTCCCTGTGCACTATCGCACTCTTTTCAAGATTTATGCAATAGCCTATTAAGCCTTCTCATCAACACAACCAACATATCTGAATGTGATGCTTTCTCCAGCAAGAAATTCCAGACAGCTACGACCAGTCATTGGCAACCCTGATAAAGGCTCTGTAACAGTAGTCATGTCCAGAATGAACTATATCACAGAGGTTGAACGACTACTTTCTAACCAAAAACATTACACTACAGTAAACAAACCGGTCTATCCGCGAGCTGCAGTCAGCATTTCGACAACACTAGACAAACTAGAACGAACAGGATATATATCCAAAAAGGAATACTTAGAACCACCTAATACTTCTCGACCATGCATACTTTACCTATTACCCAAGATTCATGAAACTAAAGATAAGTGGCCCCAGTCTCCAATGCCCCCAGGAAGACCTATCATATCCGATTGCAACAGTGAATCATATAAAACACAACGATTTTGGAACACAACGATTTTGTATTCGGACCCAACTGGTACCTACACAACTTTTGGCACTGCAATGGGTAAACGATTTGCCCCCAACTATGCCAACCTTTTCATGACCGAATAGGAAAAACAAGCACTAAGGAAATGAAACAAATCACCTTTGATTTATCTACAATATTTGAACGATATGTTTGGCATCTGGACCCACGGTGATGATGAATATCGGGTCTTTAAATTAAGCCTTGTATATAGCCTTTTAAAAACTCATTCGACATTTAGCATTTTACAGACTTATTTTGCATTTTACAAACTCATTTGAAACTACTGATTTATTTTATTAATAATTTTAAATACCACTTGATTATGTTTATGTAATATTTTTTCTCGCTAGATTTATTAGTCTAATACCTGAGAAGCTATTGCAATTTTAGCATTAGTGTGACCTTATACTCTCATCTATTTAGTTATATATTATTTATTAAGTTTTAGTTAGTGCTGTTGACCCATGCCAAACATAAAAACATTTACATTATTTTAGAATGTCTGGATACTCTCAGTCACTAATTATTTTATGATACATTAATTTTATCACTTGAGCAGATTTTGTCAAATGTCACCATTGTTCTCACTGTGTGTTTTATTTTTATCCTGTTCTGCAGCTTCTAGAAGCCATGATTTTACCTTGTATAACACACTGGCACAGTGGTCAGATGTAATTTCAACACCTTCCAAATACATGACCACACAAGATTCCTTGACCTATTTACCCAGTCTGCCATGCCTTAATCTTTGTTTCAACCGAAGATTACTACCTATACCCCATTCCAGGCCAACATTTAAATTGGCCTTGATGCTATACTGCTAGCAGGAGATGTTAGTCTTAATCCTGGACCTGTGGTCAGGCACAACATTCGCTTGGCCACCACTAACATTCGTTCAATTCATGAAAAAGCTGCCTCTCTCACTGATCTGATAATTTCCAAAACAATAAACATTCTTGCTGTCACTGAGACTTGGCTCAGACCGCATGAGACTGATGCATGTATTGCCGACATCTCCCCTCCTGGCTATACCTTCCACCATCGACCACGTCCAGTTGGATGAGGCGGTGGTGTTGGTTTCCTTATTTCAAAACTAATTAACGTAAACCTGCACACCAGCCCTGACTATACCACCTTTGAATCTATCTGTCTAATTCGTGCTTCTGTGGGTTTTTTATTTGTATTTATTGCCCTCCAGGTCACCCAGCTAACTTCTTTGAAGAATTCCAGGATCTTTTGGAAAATGTTGCAACCATGCACACAGAATTTTACATTGTTGGCGATTTTAATCTTCGCCTGGATACACCATCTGCAGCAACTACCACATTTAAAGATATCCTGGCATCATTTGACATAAAACAACATGTCAATTTCCCAACACACATACATGGACATTGGCTCGACATCTTAACAACTCGCTCCTCTTGTAAAAACATTCATACACCCACAGTTGCAGATGGCTTAGCGGACCATAACACAGTAATTGCAGATCTTAAAGTTCCTATAGTCCCAGCCATGTCCAAACACAACGTGTTCTACAGAGCCATTCACAGAATCAACACTGTATCATTTATGACTGATATAATCACGTCCGACCTTGTCACACATCCTAAAGAACATGTGTCAGACCTATACAAACAGTACCATCAAATACTAAAGACATTGCTTGACAAACATGCACCCATTAAATCCAAATCTGTGTCACAAAAGCTGCCAGCTCCTTGGATGACCCCGGAAATAATCCAATCTAAATGGCGCCGTCGCTATTTGGAATGTGTTTGGCGTAAATCTCGTTCACCCTTAGACAGGTCATGCTACACATGACAATGTCATCTATGTAACCAACAAATGTCAAAAGCAAAGTTGTATTATTAAGAAAATATAGTCTCAAATAACTGTGCTAAACCAAAACAGCTATGGAAAGGCATAAATCAGATCTTACTCAAGCGGCCTGCTCCTTCTCTACCAACCCGTGCATCAATCAAGGCACTGTGTAACTGTTTTTCAAGTCATTTTAAAGACAAAATACAGCCTCATACATTCAGCCTTCACAGATTACACCTCAGACACTGTAAATGCTGACTCTCCACAATTAAATTCTCAACTCGCATCATTTGAACCAGCCACAACTGCTGAAGTAAGAAAAAAGTAATCATGTCGTCCCCAAGTAAATCCTGTGATCTTGAGCCACTTCCCACCGTACTACCGAAAGCATGCCTTGACCTTGTAATTAAACCAAAAACACATATAATAAATGCATCAGTCTGCTCCGCCTTATTTCCTGAAGATTTTAAATGTGCAACCCAGTTCTTAAGAAGACAACTCTACCAAAAGAAGAACTAAACAGCTATAGGTCTATTTCCAACCTTAGCTTCATTTCAAAAATACTTGAAAAGGTTGTAGCAAATCATCTCAGTTCTCACATCAACATAAATGGTTTAACCAAGGCATCGCAGTGTGCATATAAAAAATACACTCAATAGAAACTGCTCTTTTCTAAGTACACAATGTTGATAATAGCAAAGTTACTGCACTGACCCTGCTTGACCTATCCGCCGCTTTCGACACCATCGACCACGACATTCTCATTACACGTTTATCAACGTGGTACGGAATATCTGGCACAGCCCTGAGCTGGTTTACTTCATACCTTACTGATAGACGGCAAGCCATTAAAATAGGTAACCGCTTCTCAAACATGCTGCCCACCACTTGTGGTGTCCCCCAGGGTTCTGTTTTGGGGCCGTTGCTTTTTACGCTGTATACTACACCACTAAGCTCTGTTATCCAGAATGACAACCTGGATCATCACCTCTATGCAGATGACAAACAAATTTATGTTTCTTTGACCACACCAGATACTTGTCGCTCCCTAAACCAGCTCAGGGATTGTCTCCATGATGTCTCCCTTTGGTTGAAAAACCGTAAATTAAAGCTAAATGCAGATAAGACCGAATTTCTCATCATTGGTACCTCAACGCAGCGGGTAAAACTCGGTGGCTTTTTCCCCAACACATATTCTGGGTCAGAGTATCACACCAGCCACCTCATTTTTAAATCTTGGAGTAACGTTTGATGAAAACTTCAATTTCAAACAACATAAATCAACACATGCCACTGCTGTTTTTACCATATCCGTGATCTTCGCCGTATTCGCTGGTTTATATCACTTTCCGTCGCTAAAACCACCACAACAGCTCTAGTATGCAGCAGACTTGACTACTGCAATTCCCTCTTTTACAATGCCGCAAACAAGGATATAGCAAAACTTCAGCGTGTCCAAATTGTTTAGCAAGGGTATTCAGGCGTTCTCCTCGTTTTTCTCATTCAGTACCGCTTCTAAAATCATTGCAATGGCTACCTGTGGACTATCGCATCATTTTCAAAAAAATTCAATAGCCTATCAAGCACTCTCATCTACACAACCAGCTTATCTAAATGCAATGCTAACTGCAGCAAGAAATTCCAGACAGCTATTCTCAACCAGTAGTAACCCTCTTACATCCCTCGGGTGAAAACGAAAGCCGGGACCCGAGCTTTCTCGGTTGCCGCACAAACGATGTGGAATTCGCTTCCTGCCAGTGTTAAATCAGAAGGTAATATAGTTTCATTCCACCAACGTCTAAAAAACTATCTCTTTAATGCTGCCTATCCTCCTTAGCCTCCTAGCTTCTTCATCCATCCATTGACGACTCACGCATTGCTTTCGATTACGAGTTTGCATAATCCCTTGGTTTTGTCGCGCCACTGAGCTTGATTTTTGAGGATATTGGCGCAAAAGAAGTTATTATTATTAAAGCGGAACGCTTTAATTCGAGTGCACACCTAGACAGTCATCATCATCGTGCTGTCGGTCGCGAAGCGACAAAGACTGCTTCCATCACTTGACTCTTGCTCTCCATTTGTCTCTCTGCTGTGAGAGTGATGTCCATGAGTCGATCTTTATGTCTCTCATCTTTAGGTTTCTCTTGATGGTATCTTTGAACCGGAGACGAGGGCGCCCTCTCTTTCTCTGACCAGAAGACAGTTGAGAGTAGAGAACCTGCTTCGGTAGCCTGTCTGGTGACATCCTCATGAGGTGTCCAGTCCACCGGAGATTCTTTCTGATCAGAAGATCTTCCATAGATGGCAGCCCTGTTCGTTCTAGTATTTCCTTGTTTGTCACTTTGTCCATCCAGGTTATCCTCATGATCGAACGCAGATGTCGCATCATGAAGGCATGTAGCTTTTTAACCTGTCGTCTGTACACTGTCCAGGCCTCAGCTCCGTATAGGAGGGTGGACAGCACAATTGCACGGTATATCTTGCCTTTAACCCGCATGGACACATGGTGGTTGTTCCAGAGTCTCTGGCGTAGTCGGCCGAAAGATGCACTAGCCTTGGCCATCCTCCTCTGTATTTCGTCGTCAATGCATCCGTCACTTGATATAGTGCTTCCGAGGTAGGTGAATTCTAGAACAGAGTTCAGCTTGTTTCCATCAACCATGATATCCTCCTCTCGGGTTCTTGTAGAGTTGGATTGGTACAGCACCTCGGTCTTCTTGATGTTAATCTTCAGGCCGAACTTCTTTGACGCATCGGAGAAAGCATCCACTATTTTCTGCATCTCTTCAGCAGAGTGTGCAACCAGTGCACTGTCATCTGCGAATAGCAGCTCTCTCATCAGTATCCGAGTAGTCTTGGTCTTTGCTCTGAAGTGTGCGACGTTGAATAGGTCAGCGTTCTGTCTGGACTGTATGTAGATGCCATCCCCCATGTCTCGGAAAGCCTCGTCGAGCATTGCTGATAGGAAGATGGAGAAGAGCGTGGGGGCCAGTACACAACCTTGCTTGACCCCATTTGTGACACTGAACGATTCCGAGACTTCTCCTTCAACACTAACTTTTGCCATCATTCCAGTATGTAGTGCCTCGATCATTGTTGTGAACTTCTCTGGGCAGCCATACTTTCTCAGTAGCTGCCATAGCCCGGTCCTCCCAACTGTATCAAACGCCTTGCTGAAGTCGACAAATACCATGTACAGTGGTCGGTCCTGCTCAATGCACTTTTCTTGTAGTTGTCGGAGACAAAATATCATATCCACGGTGCTCCGGTTACCTCTGAAGCCACATTGTGTCTCCGGAACTACCTCTGGTGTTATGTGAGTAGATAGTCTGTTGAGGAGGATCCTCGCGAAGATCTTGCCTGCTATGGAAAGAAGAGAGATTCCTCTATAGTTCCCACAGTCTGTTCGATCACCTTTCTTGTAGATGGTTACAATGCTTGCATCCTTCCATGCTTGTGGTACAGAACCCACCTCCCAGGCATTGGTGATTAGTTGGTGCAGTCTGCTGAACAGATTTTCCCCTCCGTGCTTCCATGCTTCTGCAGGAATTCCATCTCCTCCAGGTGCTTTGCCATCTTTCAGGCCGGCGATTGCTCTAGCCATCTCATCCATAGTTGGAATCTCATCGAGGCTTGTCTTGATAATGCGCTGCGGGATGTTGTCCAGAGCTTCGTGATCTATGTCGCCAGGGACGTTGAGTAGCTTCTGGAAGTGTTCACTCCATCTTGCCACAACTCTTGCTGTCAGAGAAGGTCTCCATTCCATCTGATGATTTCAGTTGAACAGATCCCTTCTTTTTGGGACCCCACACTTCCTTCAGCCCATTGTAGAAGCCCTTCATGTTGTTACTGTCAGCAGCTCTCTGCAGCTCCACTGCCTTCCTTTCCCACCAGTCTGACTTCAGTGCACGCGTGTGTTTTTGTAGCAATCTGCAGGCATCTTTGTATGCTGCAGTGGTGGACCTGGTGCTCCTGGTTTGCAACACTCTCTGGTGGGCTTGGTCTCTTCTGTTCATAAGAGTCTGTAGCTCCTGGTCGTTGGGGTCGAACCAGTCCTGGTCTTTTCTGTCTGGCTTGCCAAGATATGTCTTGGCTGTGTTGTACACGACCTGCTGCAGAGCAGCCCATTCCTCATCTGGTGTTGAGTTTTCCTTCTCCTCCCATTGGGCGAGAGCACTGTCTATCTCCTGCTCAAAACTCTCCCTATGGCTGGTGGTACTTAGTTTTGCAATGTTCAGCTTGGTCGGCTTACTTGTCCCTTGCCTGTTGTGCTTTTGTCGTATTCTGAAAGCCACTTTTGACCTCAGCATCTGGTGATCAGTCCAGCAGTTTGCTCCACGCATGACTCGGGTACTGTGGATGTCCATCTTATCCCGACACCTCGTGATGATGAAGTCGATCATATGCCAATGTTTCGAACGAGGATGCATCCAGGTGGTCTTGCGTTCATCCTTCTGCTTGAACATGGTGTTCGTCACTATCAGTTCGAACTCAGAGCACAGAGCCAGTAGAAGCTCGCCATTGGAGTTGCATTTCCCAATCCCATGTTTGCCCATGACCAAGGGCCACTTGTCATTTTCTCTTCCTATCCTCGCATTGAAGTCTCCTATCAGCAGTAGCTTATCTGTACGAGGGATGCCACTGAGCACACTTGCCAGCTGGTTGTAGAAGGCCTCCTTGTTTTCATCTGGGTTTGTCATTGTTGGAGCGTACACGCTGATAATTGTAGCAAAGTTGTCCTTGCTCAGAGGTAGTCTCATCGTCATGATTCTGTCACTTATTGGCCGTGGCATTTCTGTCAGCTTTGTGACGATATCCTTCTTGATAGCAAAGCCCACTCCTGCCTCCCTTCTTTCTCCTTCCGGTTTGCCACTCCAGAAGAAAGAGTATTCCAAGTCGTCGAGACTACCAGACTCTGAGAACCTTGTTTCACATAGGGCGGCGATGTCGATGTTGTATTTGGCAAGTTCCATTGCGACTAGTGCCGTACGTCTTTCTGGTCGGTTAGCTCCATCTCGGTCGAGGAGAGTCCTGACGTTCCATTGTCCAATTGTCAGTAGTTGTCTTCTTTGTCTTCTTCTTCCTAGCTGATTTTCCACTGTCGACGGAAGATGAGGTCGAGCAGCGCGGTCCTTGGTAACCCGGGCGACGGCCGATCCGGTATGGAGTTTCATACAGTTGTACATTTCATGGAAGCTGCTTGCAAAAAGTGTTGAAGTGCCGCTTGCTTTTGCAAGTTACTAGCGACACTCTCTCGGGGAACAAATAGAGGTCTCACACCGGCAAGAACATGTCAAGACAGGCGCAAACTATTTGTCCCTGCAGTGGCTGGTCGAGAGATGTTGGGAGTTCCATACATCAACCGCCCTTGATGCTGCCACAGTGACATGGTTTTCTGTTTAGGGTTTGCTCCCTTAGCCTTCGGTTCTGACAAGAACCTGTACCACAAGGCAGTGGTTTACAACTTTGCATGGCAGGGGCGTCAAACTCCCTGAGTTGTTGCAGTACCTGGGGTACTGCAACACCTGCATACCAAAGACCTAGACAGTAAGGTCTACGTTAAGCCAACAGATACACTGACACATCAACTACTGTACAAAGACTCATTCCATCCCAAACATACCTTCTCTGGTATACTCAAATCGCAACAACTATGATTTCACAGGATATGCAACAATAAATCAGACTTTGAGGAAGCTGTTCAAATACTTTTCCATAGTCTGAGGCAACGGAATTACATACCACAGTTTTTAAGGCATATTAAAAACACAATCCTAGCAGACATTAACTATAGGAATAGGAAAGAACAAGCCGTGAAATGTCAGGTAAAAGATGTCAAGCCTGTACGGTATTTGTAGATATCACCCCTATTAATAACACAAAGGTGAAACAACGGGGCAATATTAACAATTGCAGCACACTTGTACATCCAATATGCATGGTGTACCTAATTACTTGCAACGCTCATTCAGCTAGTTACGTTGGTGAGATGAGCAATCAACTCAGGACACGCCTGAATAATTATAGGTCGGACATAAGACATTACAACGACGCACAAGTGGCCAGACATTTTAACGGAGCCGGTCACTCATATGCCGATTTGTGAATCACAATCTTTAAATCAGTGCCATTTTTGCTGACACCTCATTGGAAACCATCTATCGACGGAACTGTGAATCCAAATGGATTACAAGACTTAAAACTAGGCAGCCAGGAGGTTTAAATATTAGAGAGGACTCTTTTGATATTATACATTTTGTGATTCGTTTCTCCCACCAAGGAAAGACAATTGCTAAACTGGCTAAAGCTACCTATAAACTGCTTCAATCTGCTTATCCAGAAATTTAAACACCTCAGTTTATAACAGCCTTCCAAGAACAAGAACCTTAAAGATATGCTAATGTCCACCAAATTACAATGAACAATGGACTTCTACAGCACAAAGTAGGGTGTGACTGAGAGACTGGGTGGGGGGTAGGCGTGGTTGGGGGCGTCTTGGTGGTGGCTCCTGGCCGGGGCACAGTGTTGTAGTTGTTATGGGGGTTAGACTGCGTGCGTGGTTCATCGGGCTGCAGCAGCGCTGTTCCATGCGGCTTCGCACGTGTCTGTCCTTTATGCAACTGCGTTATAATGGTTATTATTATAGACATAAGTCATTGTTAAATTAACTAATGCATTCTGATTCTTTGCAGGTGTACAATTGTTTAGTTGTTATGGAGTTTAGATTACGTGTGGGGTTCATCGGGCCGCAGCGGTGCGGGTCCTTTATTATTTTACAGGTTTACCAATCAGGGGACAGGTGTATGTATTAACAACGTCACAAGGGTTGGGGAGGTGTGAGGTGGCCAGCAGTATCGGCACTGCAGACTGCACCACAGTTTCGCAATGTTCTTGAAATTTTATTTTTTCATTTCAGACCATTAATCATGCTTATATAATTCAAAAATCTATAAAAAAAATTAAAAAGGAAAAACTAAACAAAAATATGTATTAATAATTTTTTAACAGGACAGAAGGGAGAACATCAACTGATATCGTCGATCTTACATAAGTGATGTTTGTTTAATGTATACTGACATGGGATTGTAACGGCTGCATGTTCTCCTGTGCTTTCGGTATATACGCGCATTCTTGTTCAATATTATGTTTGTTTATGTTATTGTATGCCGGTATTGCAGTACCTCTGGTATTGCAATACCTCAGGGAGTTTGACGCCCCTGCCATGCAGAGTTGTAAACCACTGCCTTGTGGTATAGGTTCTTGTCAGAACCGAAGGCTAAGGGAAAAAACCATAACCAGAAAACCATGTCAATATGGCAGCATCAAAGGCGGTTGGTGTATGGAACTCCCAACATCTCTCGACCAGCCACTGCAGGTACAAATAGTTTGCGCCTGTCTTGACATGTTCTTGCCAGTGTGAGACCTCTATTTGTTACCCGAGAGAGTGTCGCTAGTAACTTGCAAAAGCCAGCGTCACTTCAACACTTTTTGCAAGCAGCTTCCATGAAATGTACAACTGCACGAAACTCCATACCGGATCGGCCGTCGCCCGGGTTACCAAGGACCGCGCTGCTCGACCTCATCTTATGTCGACAGTGGAAAATCAGCTAGGAAGAAGAAGACAAAGAAGACCACTACTGACAATTGGACAATGGAATGTCAGGACTCTCCTCGACCAAGAAGGAGCTAACCGACCAGAAAGACGTACGGCATTAGTAGCAATGGAACTTGCGAAATACAACACCGACATCGCCGCCCTATGTGAAACAAGGTTCTCAGAGTCTGGTAGTCTCGACAACTTGGAATACTCTTTCTTCTGGAGTGGCAAACCCGAAGGAGAAAGAAGGGAGGCCGGAGTGGGCTTTGCTATCAAAAAAGGATATCATCACAAAGATGATAGAAATGCCACGGCCAGTAAGCGACAGAATCATGACGATGAGACTACCTCTGAGCAAGGACAACTTGGCTACAATTATCAGAGTGTATGCTCCGACAATGACGAACCCAGATGAATACAAGTAGGCCTTCTACAACCAGCTGGCAAGTGTGCTCAGTGGCATACCTCGTACAGATGAGCTATTGCTGATAGGAGACTTCAATGCGAGGATATGAAGAGACAGTGACAAGTGGCCCTTGGTTATGGGCAAACAGGGGATTGGGAAATGCAACTCCAATGGCAAGCCTCTACTGGCTCTGTACTCTGAGTTTGAATGGACAGTGACGAATACCATGTTCAAGCAGAAGGATGAACGCAAGACCACCTGGATGCATCCTCGTTCGAAACACTGGCATATGATCGACTTCATCATCATCACGAGGTGTCGGGATAAGATGGACATCCACAGCACCCGAGCTATGCGTGGAGCAAACTGCTGGGCCGATCACCAGATGCTGAGGTCAAAAGTGGCTTTCAGAATACGACAAAAGCACAACAGGCAAGGGACAAATAAGCCGACCAAGCTCAACACTGCAAAACTAAGTACCATCAGCCATAGGGACAACTACAGCTTCCGACAACTACAAGAAAAGTGCATTGAGCAGGACCGACCACTGTACATGGTATTTGTCGACTTCAGTAAGGCGTTCGATACAGTTGGGAGGACTGGACTATGGCAGCTACTGAAGAAGTATGGCTACCCAGAGAAGTTCACAACAATGATCGAGGCACTACATACCGGAATTATGGCGAATGTTAGTGTTGGAGGGGAAGTCTCGGAATCGTTCAGGGTCACAAATGGGGTCAAGCAAGGTTGTGTACTAGCCCCCACGCTCTTTTCCATCTTCCTATCAGCAATGCTCAACGATGCTTTCCGAGACATGGGGGATGGCGCCTACATACAGTCCAGACAGAGCACTGACCTATTCAATGTCGCACACTTCAGAGCAAAGACCAAGACTACTCGGATACTGATGAGAGAGCTGCCATTCGCAGATGACAGTGCACTGGTTGCACACTCTGCTGAAGAGATGCATAAAATAGTGGATGCTTTCTCCAATGCTTCAAAGAAGTTCGGCCTGAAGATTAACATTAAGAAGACCGAGGTGCTGTACCAACCCAACTCTACAAGAACCCGAGAGGAGGATATCATGGTTGATGGAAACAAGCTGAACTCTCTTCTGGAATTCACCTACCTCGGAAGCACTATATCAAGTGACAGATGCATTGACGATGAAATACAGAGGGGGGTGGCCAAGGCTAGTGCATCTTTCGGCGGACTACGCCAGAGACTCTGGAACAACCACCATGTGTCCATGCAGGTTAAAGGCAAGATATACCGTGCAATCGAGCTGTCCACCCTCCTATACGGAGCTGAGGCCTGGACAGTGTACAGACGACAGGTGAAAAAGCTGCATGCCTTCATGATGCGACATCTGCGTTCGATCATGAGGATAACATGGTTGGACAAAGTGACAAACAAGGAAATACTCGAACGGACAGGGCTGCCATCTATGGAATATCTTCTGATCAGAAAGAATCTCCGGTGGACTGGACACCTCATGAGGATGTCACCAGACAGGCTACCAAAACAGGTTCTCTACTCCCAACTGTCTTCTGGTCACGGAAAGAGAGGGCGGCCTCGTCTCCGGTACAAAGATACCATCAAGAGAAACCTGAAGCTGAGAGACATAAAGATCGACTCATGGATATTACTCTCACAGCAGAGAGATAAATGGAGAGCAACAGAATAGTGATGGAAGCAGTCTTTGTCATTTCGCGACCGACAGCATGATGATGATGTTCAATATATATGTTATTCACTTTTAGGCAACCCATATAAACCCCCTCTATTTCACAGGTATACCCTATATCCGAAAGGATTAAACTGACTGATCCGTCATCAAGAGTTTAGAGTTCACTTCCGCCACCTATACTCTATTGCCAGTGCATTAGTGTCATTGTTCATGTTCAAAAAATCGTAAATAGAGGATACTTGAACTAAGTACACCCATTACCCATAAATGCCTGCCTGCCTGCCTGCCCGCCTGCCCGCCTGCCCGCCTACCTACGCAGATATAAGAAGAATAAGTAGAGGAATTTATGAAACAAACGAGACGATCTATATGGTGGCAGCACAAGACACATACCCACATACACCATGAGTGGAATCATCATCGTACTGGATACACCCAATGATAGCATAATCATCATAACATTTCTGTGTGGTAATGTTACTAAATTGTTTCTAGTGAAACTGATGCCTCATTACTACCATTAACAACTGCATAGAAGTATCTTTCCCTTTTTCCTTCATAGATCAAATCGGAAGTTATGCTCAATGTATTTGATAACGTTTGTTTACATGTATATTTGTAGAAAATTAAGTTGACTGTCGACAAAATGGACATTGAAGGGGGATACTCCTGTTTAAGTAACGAAGACCATGTCTATGTGTACGACGGGGCGGATGACACAGCACGACGGATGGTGAAGTTATGTAGACAATACACGACGGTCACTGTTTCCAGTAGCAACTACATGTTTGTGTCTCTGTACACTGATGATGGTGGATCTAGTGGCAATGGCTTCAGCATGACGTACACAGCTACTGATCGCTGTAAGTATCAACAGCTGTATATCTTCTTAAGATTAGTGCTGCAGCTAAAAGCCAAACACTTGTAAGAAATGTGTATTTTTTTTAAAGAAGCATATGTGGATGTGTGTGTATATATATATATATATGTATATATATATAGAGTGTATTATATGTGTGTGCGTGTGTACACACACAATGTTTTGTTCCTAAAACTAGGCTGTTTTCTCTAGCTGCACCAACAATTTTGAATCAACTTCCTATTACAATTAAATCTTCTGAGACTTCCTAACAAAGTTGTTGTTTGAAATTGCTTTTCCCCCATATATTTTCAGCAGTTCCATGCTCCAGTGATGACTTACCAGTGCCCTTTTATGATTACACCAAATTATTTCGTTTGTTGCACTTCGGACCTCTGTTACAATTATATATATATATATATATATATATATATATATATATATATATACAGAAATGGATTGTAACAGAGGTCATATATATATAATATATATGCCACCATAGAAATTGATCATCCAAATATCTCTGTTTCTAAGCAGCGTATAAACATGTTTGTTTTGTCTAAACAGGGTCAAAGAATCTATTTCAGCCATATGATATCAGGAATGGGTTACGAAATTTCATAATTGTATACTTAACTACTGCAAGTATTGTACTTGACCCATACTTACGATTTTACTGAAGGATTAAAACATTGGCTGCAGTGAAGATTACTGTATATTTTTTCTACTGACTTTGCACAATGCTTCATAACAAGAAGCATAACTGATGGTGCATAACTACATGTTGATTGAGTTGTATGCATAAAGAGGAGCATAGTGTAGAGCACAATGGCTCAGATGTAAAGCTTCGAACACTCGACTACAAGAACCCAAGTTCGAATCCTGTGCTGCGGTGTTAAAACCTTGGGCAAGTGTTTTCACTCTACATTGCCCCAGTTCACTCAACAGTATAAATGAGTAACTAGCTATAGACAGTGGTGGATATGTGTACAAACAGCCTTCGCGCATTAATTATAGCATATGGCTGGATGCTTCCCAGAGAAGCCGAGATGGTGTCTGAGTGAATAGGTATGTCAGGGAAGTAAACTGTATAGCACTTTGAATGGTCTTTAGGACTGGATACTGCGCTATATAAGAATTTGCCTTTTTTCATAGTGTTTGGAAGAATGCACGAAGCGTTACTAGTCAATACATTACACATTATTTACAGTAATCACGAGAGAGGGGCTGGAACTTTTACCTTGTACAGAGAGAGTGGGACAATGGCACGGCTTGTTGGACAGTTTATCAACTGACTGTATGCTCCTTAAATTATATGTTGTAATCATGAAACAAAGTGTCATCTTTAAGATAACTCTACTGTGACGACGAGGGTGGGTTACAAATTAACAAGTGTTTGACAGTTAAGTTACACTGTTCCCACTAAACTAGTTTGACATTCATAGACACCCACATCATCACCCTTATGATGATGTGCATGATTCTTCGAACAATGTTGAACATCTAGTGATTGTCATGGGAATTGTTTGACGACCATACGTTCATTAGTCATCAGGACGTAAACTCTGAGTCTCTGTGCCAGTATTACTATTTGTATGCCTATCAGCTTCATATGTGTGAAAACGATCAAGCTAAAGCTACACTCCAGGCTCCACTACCATCAGTATTTTGCTGCTAATGCACACATAATGGAAACCCAAGCGTTGAGCACATGCAGATGTCACGTATGCTAGTGTTGACTTCCTTGGACCTCTGTCATCATGAGAAGAGTTCATGGCTCAGTTTCAGGAAAAACTGTCATCCCAGTGTTTGACAAAATACTGACAACGTTTGGTTACCTTGAGATGATAACATTTCACAACAGCTCAAAAACTGAAGTATTCAGTTCTTTTTTTGATACAATCGATTTCACCACAGAAGAGTCATAGAATGCTTACTCAGGGGAAATGAGCAAGTGGAAAGTTTCAACAAACCCCTGATGAAAACTATTCAATCAGTTGTGTTAGAGCAGATGAACTGGAAACAGGCAATGTACTAGTTCTTACAACCATACCAGGCCACAATATACACATGAAAAAGGTTTCCCTTCAATGATTATGTTTACAGGGAATGACGCCTATGATAACAATGAGATCCATGTTCTGTTAGATGAAACGATGCGCAGGCAAAACTGACACAAAACACATATGCTGATCACAGAAGCATGGCCGTGCATAATGACCTGCGAGTCAGGAACACTGCACATGTGTAATAATAGTCAATGAACAAACAATCCACTCCGTTTTCCACCCAAACCTATGGTGATCACCGACATCAAAGGTACAACAGTTACCGCAACAGATAACAGCCACACCATTTGTCCCGGTTCAAGAAGATGCTAAATGCTAAGGCCAGTTCCTGTCGAGGAAGAAAAGGGTGAAATGGGAGAAGCTCCAGACACCACGGTGTTCCATAAAACGACAACAATGACACCAAGATCGCACACAGGCAGGAGCCAGCCCGCTGTGCTATAGTAGTTACTATAACCTATATGTGTGCCAGTTTTCATGGTTTTTATTTTATGTGCACAAGTGAGATGCTTCCCAGAGAACTAGAAATGGTGTTCGATTGAAAGGGTCTGCCAAGGAGTAAAGTGTTTTGGGCAATCCTGAGGATTGGCTACTGCACAATATAAGAACTTACTAACATATCCGATAGCCACTGTGTGTTTACTGCTGCCATTGTTGAAATGGTGCATATGAATATCACTGAACGTCAAATGCACAATATTTGATATCTTTCGATACAATAAACTACCTCTTTTCCAGCAACTAGATCCATCCATGATGATGAAATATCGGCATGTACCGGGACTCCTGTGACAATGACAAGAAGAGAAGGCTCTTTTGGCATCAGTGAGACTCAGTATGGAAACAACATGACATGTGGTTGGAAGATTCTTGTCGACATAGGCAAGGTAAGCACCAATGCATTTGAGAAGCATATTGTGTAGTGTGCATGTTAGTGCTAGTTCGATACCAGGTTTTGTTCGATAGTGATCGATACCTGAATTTTGTTTGATACTTACGTTGTAAGTCTAATATTCATATAGAACAAAGTTCCCAGTAGTACTAGTAGTATCCAACAAAAGTAGTGCTGGTTTGATACCAGAATTCTTCGATATTGATCGATATATTGCTGGTTCGATACCAGAATTCTTCAAGATCAATCGATACCAGATTGTTATTCAATTACTCAAAATTTATGTTGTAAGTCTAATTCAGTACAGTAAAGATCTCCAAAGAAACACACTATCCACTTAAACTAATGCTGTAGAAACACACACAATGTTTCACTTGTAGTGAAATACCGGGGGTAAGTGATAATTTTATAGTCATGCAAACAATTATTAATATGCTATTTTCATATCTTTAAGGAAACAAAAAACAGTTGTAACTTTCAATATAATCGATAACTGTTGTAAAACTAAAACGTAATTGTAATATAATATTACAACAATAAAGACAACTGCAATAAAATACCTAGTGACAAATAAATAAATTAATTGCACTGAATTATTTTTAATTAATAAGAGTATTTCAACCCAGCTGTTTGCAAATACACTATGTACCAGCTTAATTTCTGACCTAGGCTAAGATCACGCACATAAAACAGTTATTATACAGACTAACTCTACAATAACGTTTTAGAAAACAATGCACATTTGATGTTATATTATGTTTTAAACAACCACACCTAAGTCAAGTTAGGCAGCAAAGCTCTGTAGTGGTAGCTCCCGTAAGGAACGCATCGACGTCGTCGAATGGACTCGATGTCGAAGGTATCAAACAGTGTGCGTTTGATACCTAAAATATTGAAGTATCGCGATATCACTAAGTATTGGTATCAAACTTTCGCAAGTATTGCGATACTTCGATAAATCAAATATCGAACCAACACTATTACAAACACATACACATCACACACACCACACACACCACACACACCACACACACCACACACACCACACACACACCACACACACACACCACACACCACACATCACACACACCACACACACCACACACACCACACACACACCACACACACACCACACACACACACCACACACAAACACACAAACACACAAACACACCATACACACCATACACACCATACACACCATACACACATGCACACGAATCTTCGTGTTGCACCATTGCGTCCCTAGTATACATGCTAAAAGAAAACCATGCATTAATTAGAATGGTTCTGAAGCACTCTTTATGGTATGTTTAATTTACACTGGTAAATTATCAGTATTTCCATGTTTGAAGCAGACAGTGCAGCAGCTGAGTATGGTCACTGGTTTATTTGTTCCACATGTTCATTTGTAGAAAGTCCGGTTGACCTTCCTTACGTTCAATATTGAGTCCAGCATCAACTGTGATGCTGACTATGTCAAAGTGTATGATGGGCAAGATGACTCAGCAGTAGATCTGGGGACATTCTGTGGAAGTAGTGCACCGGCAGACATCGTTTCCAGCAGCAACGGCCTGTTCATTACTTTCACGTCTGACTCTTCTGGAACTGGAGATGGCTTCAGTATCAAGTATACTGCAACAGTTGTATGTACGTATCACTGCAAATGAATTGAGATTTCCATCAGGGTTTGTACCAGACAATACAGTTTCTATTTGGAATCCCCATATGTCATTTAGTCTAGTTGCCATTTTTTATAGGCCCTTGAAAATTGTAGTTTAACTCGACACCACAGATCTGGGAAAAGTTACAACACTTAAGATTTCACAATTGTTTGGAAAATAGTCAAATGAAACTCACATTTTCAGGATAAGCTCATTTTGATACATATGTTGACATATAAAAAATCCGCCAAATCTAAGATGGTGTGGCGGAAAGTTGCCAGAAAATGTGTTCATGTGATAAATTATGTGTATGTTTGATATGTTATGTATGGCTATGTGCACCAGTCTCCAAATATCATCGATTTTATTGGAATCAAATGTAGAGCCCCTCGCAGTATGTTTTGCTGTTTGATGTTTTGCTAGATGTTGATGCAAATGTTGGATTAGATGCACATTCTACCATTAGGCATTGAAATTGCCATTTAGTACTTAATTGAGATTACTTATCGTTTCTCATGTCATCCATGGAAATGCATTCATCACTACGACACGTAGCCATATATAGTCTTGTTTTCGTTGGTTTAACAGTAACAATTACGATACGTATTATTGATTTAGTTGTATACTTGTATTGCAAAATAAAATATATTGTAGACCTGTTCATCTCACTGCAACATGTGCTAGGCATGTCGTATGTGCGTGCGTGTGTGTGTGTGTGTGCGTGCATGCGTGCATTAAAAAGTTCTATAATTATATGTATATATATATATATATATATATATATATATATATATCACTGTACAAGCAAACAACTAGAATAATTTACATATATTTGTTGTAATACTGTCTAAAATTGTTTCTTTGCTTTGTATGTATTGTGCTTCTGTGATAATCTATATGGGTATGTTTCCCACAGTAAGTGATAGCAGATTAATTGAAACGTTAGCTATATGGATTATCACAGAAACACAATATTACCAATGAAACTATGTGCTATTGTGTAAGATTGTTGATGCATCAGAGAGTCCTAGACATTGTTATTGTTCCATGCAGCATGTGTCCCCCACTGTAAGATATGCTCCAACAACACCGTCTGCTCGGAGTGTGATGTCGGCTATGCACTGAACTTTGAGAATACTTGTGAAGGTAACCATTCCAAATTAAATGATAGGGAGGCCATTTTCTTGGCATACTTTCAACTGTAATATAAGTAATTATTAAATATATAGTGTAAAAGGAAAAACTTAGAAATAATAAATAAATAAACACATCAAATTTACATTAATAGTACACACATAAAAAAATATTACTGATACCATTATACATTAGGATAGCAAGGTCATTAGCAGCACATTGGCTCACGGGTAGAGCTTCGGACTCTTGACTATGAGAACCCGGGTTCGAAACCTATGTTGCTGCGTTAAAACCTTTTTCACTCTACTTTGCTCACTCAGCTGTATAAATGAGTACCCGGCTATAGACAGTGGTGGATATGTGTACGAGCAGCCTTCGCGCATTAATTGTAGCATATGGCTGGATGCTTCCCAGAGAAGCCGAGATGGTGTTTGATTGAAAAGGTATGCCAGGGAAGTAAGGTGTAAAGCGCTTTGAACGGTCCTGAGGACTCGATACAGCGCTATTTAAGAAGTTGCATTTTTACTTTATTACAGTAAGAATAAGTTGATCATTTACCTATTAGAGAGTTGTTTTTTAATGTATTTTGAATAAACTTACACTATTCAGTAAATTAATTATATGTAAAGATTCAATACAAAAATTTATAATCTTAAATTAACAAATTGTTTAGTTTCCAGTTTATGTTTTACAAATTATGAAGTGTATTTCATGTGGTGGCAGTTAATATTATGGCTAAATAATTGCATATGGGTCCTTTGTGGAACAAAAGTGATAGTTGACTATAAGTATAACAAACATATTTATTTTGACATTACGCATGCCTCTTTTAACAATACTGTCTATCATAATTGTGCAGCGTTAGTGTCCCATGATTATTTGAAGGCCTCAGCAGTTCCCTGTTTTGCTCTATCCGCTGCTAGATGATGCACTTCTAATAATTGTCTATAGTTCGTCACTCTGTCATCTCGTCGGCTTTCTGTAGATTAATTATTCCCCTTTCGAAAGGTCTCCAGATAGTCATAAGCAATGTCTGTTGGTCATAGCCTGATGTGCACTGCTCAGGGTCACTTGCATTTTCTGACTTGTTCAGTCACGTCTATGATGTATGTTGTCTTCTCTCTTACCCAGATGTTTGTTTTCTTGTGATGTGATGTTCAACACACTTCTTCCTACCTTTGTATGCACAGCTGCTAAGTTTGTCTTTGCCTGGGAGGTTAATGCTGGAAGTACACATGAGTTGTAGACATGTCTCTTCTAGCAAGTTCCAAAGTTACCATTGAAGATGTTGCGGTGCTTGGCGAATGTTGACTGTTGTCCATGATTCTTCTTCGAATCTCCCTGTGCATGGTTTTGTTCCTGGTGCTGTATCTCTGTCACAGGTAGACGTAGCTTTTAACGTTCTCTGTCCGAGTACCTTGATGTGTAATTTTCAATTAACACCTTAGTATACGAACTGTTCATCTTCAGACCTTGATATTCGCTTTCATCAGCTAGCTAGCCGCTTTTAATGTGCATTATCCACAAGTTCTGGTTTCCCAGGCTGGTTTTCGGAATGTGCTTTCGAGTATAGCCATAATCAGGTTGGGTGAAACAGTGTCTCCCTGTCGTACCCCTCCGCAGATGTTGATCTTGTTGCCTTCTTTGTATAGGTGTAGATGTCGTTCAGCAGTTTGATGTACATATCTTCCATACCCTGTTCTTGAAGCGAGATCAGTAATGCTTGAATTTGCATTGAGGTGAAGGTTGCAATGCAGAGCAAGATATTTTGTTCTCGGCACTTCTCCTTCAATTGAGGAGCGATGGTCGCGTGGTAGAGCGCCGGACTGTCAATTGAGGGGACGGTGGTTCAATCCCACCTACCGCCGTTTCGAAATTTAGACAATTTCATTTACCTCACATTGCCTGTGTCTTTCGGAAGAGACACTAAAAGCCGGTGGTCCCTTCTATCTGATGTCTATGCCAGGGGAAATAAAAGATCCCACACAAGGGGAAAATGTGTAACCTGTAGTGGCCTCACTATTTCTGGAGAAGGACAACTCTGAAAACCAAGCTCGACAATACTCTAGTCACAAACATGTGGGTAACATAGAGTGATGAGCTAACCATAAGAAGAAGAAAATTGGTTTTCGACATGGATGTTGTCTGACGTTTAGCACATACTTCTTAATCTTGCTTGCTCTCGTGGCTGGTTTTGCGGTTTTTATTGTTTTCTTGAATATTGTTAAAAAAATTGATGACATACATATTGGCAGGTTGAAATTGATCTATTTCTTATTTCTGTTCTTGAAGATTATCTCTGTATTTGTTTTCTTCCAATCTGTGGATATTTGCCTTTCTGATAAGCAGTTAGTGTACAGATTAGTGTCTTCGAGATATCTGGTTTTAATGTTTCGATGTGTATATGAGCGTTGCTTGATGCTGTCCACTTCTTCATATCTCTTAGCCATGCTTCCACCTCCAATGCTGTTATCTCAGGTACGTCTTTCAGGTTGCGTAAATTGTGATGCTCTCTTGAAGAGATTATATATTGTAAAACTTCACATGTTAAATCAAGCTGTTGACATTGGTGTATGTTCTGACAGCATGCAGCAGTACAATGAAGAACTGCACCGCCTGTCAGTTGGAGACATTTGTGTGTGCTCTGTGCGCACCGTCGTATGAGTGGGACAGCATTTCGAACGAGTGCTTTCATCGCAATTATCGTAATGGTAAGTTAAAATATTCTACATATGACCAGCCGAATGTGGCTTAGTTCTACTACAACGTACTATTGGCGTTGTTCAACTAGAATCATTGCAACTGGATGTTCAATAATTAAATAGTTGTAGTAATAATGTTTGAGTTGAACGTGCATAATTGCATCGTATGTATTGTAAATGTTTGTGTTAATGATCAATCTATGAAGAAATGCAGCTATATGGAAGCAGCTGTAATTATAAAAGCATTGAAGTTATAGCAAAAGGGTGACCTTATAAATCTTCGAGCTCCAATACCTATTGTTTAATTAAGACGCCAGCACCCACTCACCCAGTGGCACTTCTGATTTGCGTAGTCAACCAAGATGGCCACCAACAAGATTTATTGAGAAGGCACAGTTGGTAAAACTGATAGTGAAACTAGTAATGAATTGAATAAACTATGCAATTTGAATGCTTGCATTATTGTCGTTATCATCACAGGCGAAATGTCCATTCTCCTGCATGGCGGATTCTGGCTGAGAATGTGCCTGGTGACTGCCTCTGTGGTCACCTACTTGGTCAGTGGACCAATGCTGTAGTCCTCCATCTCAAGACGAAGAAGAAAATCCAGATTGCCAACAACGAAGACGACTAAAGAACCTCCATATGGACACTGATGCGGTTATACTGACATTTATGTTGCATTAGCATGATTTGTCGTAATATAACTCTCTGAAATGATTTGCTTTTAGTGCGTGCACAAGTAGTTTTTAGCATGTATGGTGTGTATTGCTGTGTTGTTACATGACAGGTGTATGGAGTGCAGTGGATAGAGCATCAGAGTTTCAGTCAAGAGAACCTGGTTTCGAATCTGACCTTGCCCAAGGCAAGTTCATTCACTCTGCACTGCTCCAGATAATACATACATGTAACTGGATGAATACTTGGTTATGGGTAGTAGTAGTAGATATTTTATTTTGAATAGTCTTTATGCAGTAATTTCAACGTAACTGATTGCTTTCATATTACCGTTAAATCTTCCACCTTTCGCAAATAACTCAAAATATATTTATTTGAAATTGTTTTTCTACCATAACCTTTCGGTGGTTACATGTGCCAATGACTATTCTGGTCTGACCTTGTTTATTATTTTACCAAATGATTTTGTTTGTTGCGCCTATAAGCTTGAATTTTCATGTATATATTATAAGCGCTATAGAAGTGTTACAATTACTATGATGTTAGATTGAAAAGTCATGATAAGGAGTCAACCATAAATCGCGTTGAGCTGTTCTAAGAAGTTAGCGTTTCTGTATAAATGCATAAATTAGGAGTAGAAGTTTAGAATTGTGGATTTGTAAATGGCTGTGTGTTGCCTATGCTCTGTGTTGCTTGTGCTTAGGTTTATGGAGTAACTATTGCTGCCCAAAGTTATCTCTCTGTATTACGTTTCTTTCCTCCTGGACGTCTCCTTGTACTTGCATATTTCTCATGTACCGCTCACACACACACACACACACACACACACACACACACACACACACACACACACACACACACACACACACACACACACACACACACACACACACATACATAATTACACACACACACACACACACACACACACACACACACACACACACACACACACACACACACATAATTACACACACACACATACGCGCACACACACACGCACACACGCACACACGCGCACACACACACAAACACACACAAAAGAATACGACATGTGCATGTATTCACGCATGCTCGCGGGCTCGCAAACGCATTTTTTATTTACGTCAAATTTTGTTCCTTAATAATTGTCATAGCATAAGTGTTTGATGTTTTTTAATAGTTTTGAATAGTCAATTGCACTTATCTCAAATAAACTTGAAACGTACATTAAATTCCAATTAGCACAAGCTTAACCAACAAACCGGTACCTTAATTCATTAAGCTTACATCTAGCAGACAAACGTGCATTAGATTCCAATCGGGTGTCTACCCGACAAATATTGTATTCCAATTAGTTTTAACTTAACCGATAACCTTGCGTAAGATTCCAGTTAATCTAAGCCTATCCGATTGTCTATAATTATAATATTATTATAAGCCTGGTGGATTGTATTTGTATTGCCTATTTAGTCACTCTTGCATGAACTGAATATAAATTTAAATCGCCGAATTTAAATTGTATTCATATTAGGATTAGCCGAACTAGCTACCTTTCTTGTATTTGCCACGTTTCATGTGTATTCGTTGTTTTACTGTTAAATTTTAGTTACACTTTTTGCTTAACAGCAAACACCAGCTTTCCGTAGAGCGAGCATTCACAAAAAATCAGAAGGTAATGTTGCAAAGATTGTCACCCTGGCAACCAAATAAATGAACATCACCTTCTGAACTCCGTATTGTGTTCTTTTTTTTATAAGTGAAAGTGCTATTCTACTCAGAATTGATGTTTAGAAGGCCCATACCAGCGACTGTAGGTATAAGTCAAGCTGGGGTGTTATGTAATGATTCGAAATATATTCTGTATTATCTACTTGTAACGAAGTAGTTTATCTAAAGTACGTACCGCTACTTTTTGCTTCGTTACTTTCATTTACTTCGGGATATGTCTTTGTTACATCTTTTTCTAAACTATGAAATAATTAATAAAGTTTATTTCCAAATGGACAATACAAATAAAAGTGCACTAAATATACCATTTACACATGGAAATGATGGGGGAGAATAAGTGCGGAATTTATCAGTTACTTCCAGAATTTTTCCTAATTTGTGTAAAATTGATCATTCTGTAACTACACCAAGGAACACGATGCAGCAAATGGAGGCCCGGGGAGCGAAACAATTGCAAAGTACTTTTCTGTGTCTTCTGTAATCGACAAACTGTTGAAAATAATTGTTACAAAATGCAGCGTGACATTTTTTTTCGAACTGTCTGTGCCGAAAACAGAACTGTTATATATATGCCCACGTTGAAAGTGTCAATCTCCAATATGACGCCGTCAGATTGGCAAAAAGGAGGCCACGCTGCAACTAGATTTTCTTGAGAATTACACGTCCCTCATTATGAAAAACGTTAATCTAATTGTTCTGCACTTCAAAGTGAACGGTCCATTTCCCACATGTCGTGAATCATAGTTATTGCTGAGAGAGCCCACGGAGGAGCAAGCGTCATCATCTACCCTTCCCATTTATTTTATGTAATACATTCGTGCGCCCACTGCTGCTGTGCAACGCGGGTGTGTGGGGCCTGACGGAGTCGGAAATTGAAAAATGTTGAATACAATATTTTAACTGATGCAGTGATAATTAAAGGGGGACTGAAGCGGCCGAACAACCACAGCCCAAACATAAGAACATATAATTTACAGCACTAGTGGCCATAATTTGACAAGCCCAGTGTCACGGTATATTTTTAATAAATTTTCAAAGTGAGCTACTTTCGACACAGGGCGCCGCCATTCCGCCTGGCCATATTGCTGGTTGTACTCGGGTTTGTTTACAATCACCGGAAGCACGTGTCGACAGGCGGCGCAGCATAGCTCTCGCAAAAACGGACGAAACGCACTCAAACCAAATATAATTAAACACATTAATGCACTGTATGCCTAATAGATATACCATAATTGTTAGTAAGCATTATTTAACATACTTCCACAAAGGATTCCTGTAGAAAAAGCAGGTTTGAGATGATGAAGTTTGCGTGTCCGCCTGCGGCGAGTTCAGCGGAGTCGGCGGTGGTCACTTTCGAACGCCGATTGTAAGCCTAATTTCGAATGTGACGAGCACAACGAGGCGCTGAACCTCAAAACATAAGCTTCGACCAGAGCTACAGGTCCGTGTTTGATTGATTGGCTTGCATATAAGTACGCAGCGACGAAGTAAAGTTCGTCGAACTCGACAGGAAAACCGGACATGATTTCCTTATTTGGAATGTGATTCGGCGCGTAGGAAGTGACAAGCCGGCGACTCGGCACTCACGAGTTCCGTCATGTATCGTTACGACTACAATTTAATCCCACAGTTGTATTTCACTGTCTGCATAATACACGAATGTGACCTAAGAAAAGTTTAAATGTAGTAAGAAATGTGAATGTAATAAAATAAATCTATGTGTAGATACAAGTATTTAATTTGAAATAAAAATGTTTAAAATCCACTGAATTTGTTTAGGTCAACAGATCGCCAGATCTAGCGGTGCGTTGGTTGCTAGAACCAGCTCGAGTTTCTAGGTACAAGTAAAAAAATGTTTTTGACATAGACAGTGGTGGAATAATTTTCTTCAAGATAGTGACATAAAAAGAAATGCCAGCTACGACCGTATCAGGCGTATGACGTGTTTGTTAGCGTCGTCATATGCTAATTACTTAAATTAGGGTGACTCGCTAATTAGTCAACAACTGTTGAACAGTCACGAATCACAGACACAGATATATAACAGGCATTATTTATAATGAATTAACAGAAACAGCAAAATACTAATTTATGTTATTATTTAAATTAGACTGTTAACTGCATTCAATAAAACACTAGTGTGTATAAAAAATATTTGACCCCATAAATCAACTGATTAAAATCACTAAAGAATTTTTTTATATTAATTGCTGATTTATAAAGGTAAGATCTTAAAGAGCGTAGTAACCAATCCTCAGGATTGCTGAAAGCGCTTTACACTTTATTTCCCTGACAGACCTGTTCAATCATATACCATCTCAACTTCTCTGGGAAGCATCCAGCAATATGCTACAATTAATTCGCAAAAGCTACTCATACACATATCCACCACTGTCTATAGCCATGCAGGTACTCATTTATACAGCTGAGTGAACTGGAAAAATGTAGAGTGAAAAAAAATCCTCAAGCTTTTAACATCACAGCAAAGAATTGCAGACATAGCTGTTGACTTATGAATACTGTCTGTTGATCACTAGTTTGCGTACAATTTAATCTTGGCCATTACACGAGGACACTGTTTTTGACATTATGCAAGCTGAGGATGTACTGTTTATATGCATTATATCATCAAAGCAAGATACCAGAACGACAAGTAGGAAACGGTGAGCGGCAGCCATGCAGGTCAGTAAAATATTATTATCATTATGATTATGGTATCATTGTATTTGTTTCTGGTAACATATGTACATGTGTGCATCGCACAACTTTCTATAAAATAATTAGTATAACAACAATAAAACATGCTACAGAATCAATCACACTTAACATAGTGTCACTATTAAGTATGTTAATGTGTCTATCCAATGACACTACCCATCATAACCCAAGTCAGTTGGCAATATTACCTGGGAACACATTTAATATTTTAATTCATAAAATATCCGTAGAATATTTTACAATTTCATGTATGCACATTCTGTTATTGCTGTAGAATGCATGACTGTGGTCAAAATACACAAAACACATGGAACTTATTTCAATTTTTTTTAAGCAACTGTTTTGACATACATAATAAGTCACTACCCTCCAGGGGTAGTATCCGATATTTAAACACTGACAGATTAATACATTTCTAAATAATCTAAGACAACAGTTTTGTTTATCGCCCAAAACATTATGCACCCAAATGTGGATCTCACCTTTAAGAATCTGCAGTTTTGCTTTCCAAGTGATAAACAAGCACACATTTTTTAGGTGGGGATCTGAATAGTCTCCTGACAGCAGGTAGTAAGATCACTGATCCCATGACTAAAATTAATAGTTACATGGGTGAAAAAACATTTGGAACCTTACATTAGCCCATAGCCTCCATTGTTACTGGAAAGGGTTGCAAACATCATGATCAAAGTACAACAGAGGACTGCTGTTACTAATTGCCATTAATAGCCTAGTGCAAATTAGGCAATAAAATCACAATCTTACCAGTGTCCTGTGTTTCCCAGCAAGAGTGAAAAGACTACCCATACCCAATACAAACATCACTGCCTGGACAAAGCCCCACTATCTCTCTAGTGCACTTGCATTTCTTACCAGTTCACAGTCATGTGCTAGAGCATGATGAAAAGACAAACCAGTGCAACAGAGGTCAGCTTTAAATCGAGTGTTTAAATAAAACTTCAAAATGTTTGGGGTTCATGGCTGTTGTAGAATGATTATCGACTAACACGACTAGTATATTGAATCTGAAATGAATAGTATTATTGCGTATAACAAAATAAGACTAAAATAAGAATATAAAGTACGAAAATTATATTTTGATAAGGCATGTATTTTGCTTTCAATAGTACCGCAGACATCAGCATTGTTCAGTTAGTTGCAGTTTGTGCAGTTACTGTTTGATAACTGTAAGGTGTCCATAATCACTTCCCAAAATTATTTATTAGGAAAATGGCTAAGAAGTCTATTTAGAAAACCTTATACATTGCAATAAAAAAAACTTACATATCTCGAAAAAGACTCGGTTGGACAAAACCCCACCCACAAATGAAACTTACGTATAAAACCCAATGTAAACAAATTTAGTCTTAAATTGACATTTGTACTTTTTGAAAATACAAGTATGACTTTGACTATGGCCAAGTAGTTGTCTCTGATTGGACCAAGGAGGACACTGATTGCACGTAACTAACTTAAACATTTTATTTTCTTATATGTGCAAGTAGGCTTGTATAATTGGCTTACCATGTAATTTATGTGTTGCTTATGTAGGAGTGGGTTTGCTTGTTTGTAATGATGTCTGAATGACTCGGGATACACACATATTAAAATATGCCAGGAAGGTTAGTCATAATATAATGGAATCTACACAGAATGCACCATTGAAAAGGTAATGTTCTATTTATTGCATGAATGTTCCCTGATTGAAACACAACACCTTGCTCAGCCCACTGTCTACTAGTTTCATTGAGACAAGAGCTGACCAATGAACTTGGCTAGCAGCAGCAGACAAGCCAGAAAGCAGATACCTAATACATCAAACTGATCTGGGGGTCATTTCAAGGGACCTTCTCAAAAACCAAATCACCAGCATTACTTTGTGTTTTGAGGCCCATAGAATGATGTAATAAAATACAGATTTTTTTGTGTATATCAGCACCACCACATGCAACAACCATGCAAAAGTAGATTTGTTTAACAATTGTGGAAAAATAGTCTGGGGGACCATGGAGGACCATATGGGGCCTGCAAAATAATTCAATCAAATTTAGATTTCTCATGCATAGTTACAATATCCACAGATCTATGCATCTACACAAAATTAGATCCTGAACACTTTCCGAAATGCTAATTATAAGTTGATTTAATCAGTTTTAATTTTTATGATGTATAGGTACTGCAATGAGAAAACAAAAGATGTCAAAACATTGTTATTTATATGTATATCACAGAAGATACATACTCTCATACATATGTATCATTCTTTCAGATGAAGGATTCACAAATACTGAACACAACTTTCAAAGGATCCAGTGCACCAGATGATATTGTCCCTCATGGCAGTACGGGTGTCACATTGCAACGCCATTAACTCGTAGTGTCAAACTCAAACAGAGCCAGTGATCATGTCGCCAATGCGATACTTTATCGATGCAGCAATTATTACAGATAATATTGTTGTTCCATTGAATATTCATCATGACCATGGGTATGCGAAGTTGTCGTCGCAGTCCTGCATGCCTTCTTCGACTGACCATGGCAGTCATGTCAATGTGGATGACACCTTGGATGTCCCAGTCTCACTGTCGCCATCTTCAGATCATTCTGTCTGGAACAGACAGATGGAAAACACTGAAAAGAGTTATGCAGAATATGTGTTAGCGGATGACAGCAATATCACTGATGATGACTGAAGCAGTTCTGCCACTAATGAGAAAAAATGTATTTCTCTTTTCCGCACCTGCAAAACACCCTGGTTGTTATAACATGCCTGCTGCCTGCATGGAAGCATCCCATTGAACATCTGCAGTGATGATATGCAGCTAACCGATACATTCTGACATTTGATTTATAGTAAACAATCATTATCTTATAATTACACCATGTATTAGTAATTGGCAAAACTGTGTAATTTATCAATATCACATCACAAAGTCAGCGCATTGGTTGATTTGTTTGTGAAATACTTTAATAAAATTATCACAGTATTTTACAAACAAATGATTTGTATGTAAAATTGTTACAGCATTTTGCAAACACATGAATTTATGATTCATTGTCATGATGTGGTCTTGATAACATACACACACGCACATATACAATACATAGTACACAATACATTAAAACTCCACTTCAATATTCCCATGTGAATTGCACAATGTCCTTATTACACATATATTTATTATTCAGACTATTATAAATTGCATGGCAGCATGCATATGTAAATAGCATTATTTACATAAATTAAACAAATTGTATTAGCATTTTAAATTAATTAATTATATTAAAAGGATGCACACATCATATAACATCTTGTCAGAAATAAAAAGTAAGTTTGTAATAGATTTACGTTACGAATTCGAAGATAGAATGACTTTATTATTTAAATTATACATATGTCATTGACATTGTGTGGCCATACAAGTATAATTGTTTTGTTTAGGTTTGAAGTGCTAAATTACTTTTCGATACCTGTTGAACTACGTATTACTTACCTACTACCCCGAGGGTAGCTATTGGTCGAACGAACGAGTCTGCACGCAAATCGCACTTAGACAACAGACCGATACTCCCAACATTGTCACTGACAGCTGTCGTGCCACTCGATCGTGGTCAGTCATGGTTCATGCAGGCATCTGTCAGCCCGGTCTGGCTCGGTCGTCAGCTATCTCCAGACAACATACAACGATGTGCGTCGACATCGGGACGCAGTATCCACACAAACACCATGCAACATTCACATTGTTTTATAGCACGTTGATCCCAAAATCAAAGATGACCATAAACATGCCACATCACATGGCGATCTTCTCTCGCCATCTCACACCTCGGCTCGCACGCTGGGTGAAGCAAAAATGGCTTTACGTGTGTCACTTGTGCAACAGATGCTTCTCTCACTTGTGCTACAAATTATTCCTCTGTCGGATCCATTTTCTATTGTGATTTATCCAAAACCACTAACAACTAGCGCCTCTTGACTCTTCTAAGGCTAAGTCTAACGCAAAACACTTCCGATATCTGTGTAAACAAAATAAGAAATAGTCCCGATAGACCTTCCGGTCGTAAGCCCCGCCCCTTGAAGGCTGTCAACACAGAGAGCGTAAAAATGAAAATGTTTCATTGGTTCAAAATCGTCGGTATTTAATTTCACCTTTTTATTTCGAATGCAAATAAATATTATTTGTGGATACATAGGACACCTATCGTGTACAATAAGGCACCATATTTTTGTTTTTGCGTAGAAATGTCTAATTATGAAGAAAACCGGAAAAAACCAAAATTTTACATGGGCTAGATAGGAGGTAATCAAACCACTCGGCTTGAAATAAAGATGGCGCTACGCAGTGTTCTATGACGACGATTTAGGCATTGAAAAATATTTTTTTTCCAGTTTGTCTGATAAGTGAATGTGCTTCTGCCACCATTAATGTATACTTATATAGTGTACATTTAGGTATATGGAATGTTACAGCTGTGTTTCACTTCCCCTAAGTGAAAAGACAATTTGTGAATGCATCATTATTAAAGAGAACATTACTTCTACCTTAAATGACCTTTTAGATTTATGGTTTTAGCCTTAATTATTAACATTTATGTATTTGTTATTAGTCTGTCTATATGCACTTTCATAATGTAGAGTTAATTTTAATTATGTTTAATTATTTTAAGGATATGTATATGTTTCTTAATTTATTATGTTTTATTGGTCTGTCTATAAAAGATTATGCACTTTTATAATATAGAGTTCATTTTATAGTTATATGATTAACACCGAAATATAGAGACGTTGGCGCTCTCCACGGGAAACTAGGAAACTAGTTTCGGGAAACTAGGAAAACTAGTTTCCCCAAGTTTGATTAGCGAAATTTCGGCAACTATATATCACGAGGATATACAGCTTGCTTTATTTGTTTAGACTTCAAAATTTCGGACATGATTTTAATGTTAAAGTCAGTACACGGTGAGACAGAAGCAAGTGATGTCATACCTGCCTCGTTGTAAATGACGCTGTTGTAATAAAATCAAACGCCGATTGCGAACCTGGAAACACATGTTTGTCTTATTGACAAATGTATAGACCTTTAATTAACCGTGAGGAAACAATCTACAACATGACGAACGACACGGCTTGGCGAGCGACGTTGTAGCGCTTACGTTTTTCCGGCGTTAAATCCTTTCCGATTGACGTTTCTGCGCATGCGCGAGTCAGATACGACCTTGGTTGCTATGCGGGTTGTTTACTTTTCCCACCCCGCGGCACCCACCGTTAAAACCGTTCCGATTGACGTTTCTGCGCATGCGCGTGTCAACTATTTTGTTAACCGGCGAAAGTGTGTAGTTTCTGAGATGTTTTACAGTTATCTGAGACATTATCTTCTTCTTCCGAGTACCGCCTAGCTTCAACATGCTGAAGATACAGGCGGGCGAACAGGAAAAATCAGAAATATATATATATGTATATATATATATATTTTTTTCGTTTTGGGTGCATTGCAGTGTATCAGAGCCGTAATTTGTGCATGTAAAAGTAATGCACAAATTATATTATATGAGCAGTGGCGTGCACCACCCGGCAGTAGCCAAGCATGACAATGTCCAGTGTCAGTGAAGGGTACGCTCAGCAGCGCTGAAGCATACTTTAAAAGGTGTGTTCAAAAAGGCTAAATTCGAGTCGACCCAGTCAGTGGCAGTGCTGACTCAGCCTCTCAGGAGCAGAGTCCAGTTATCAGTAATAAGATTATCGACAGCGTCAAACGTTCATCACAAATAATAATAATTATTATATTAAGTAACGTTGTCATTGGCATCGGAATATAAGTATAGGGTTGCATTAATTAAGTCGTTTATATAGAGTATAAATGATACAGTAACGATAGGAGTGAGCCCTGCATCAGTGCATGATCGTGTGTGTTTTCAATATCTTTAACTTTATTTCAGATTGTCATAGACATAGTACATACAGATGTCCACATAAACATTAAAAAAATACAGGTGACTAGAAAAATATAAAAGTATTGCACATGGTAAATAGAGAAAAAAATATTGCACAATGGTACATTCAAACAAAAACTATTATGTATATACAACATTTTGATCCAATGTCGTCTTATCCTGGATTGCCATTTTATTTATATCACTGTTGATAATTGCAGTTACCAACTTATAATTATTACTTATCAAGTCTCCGCATGAATTTATATACAAGGTTTCTAATTACAGCTTTACTATCTGGTACATGGTATTCTACAAACATGGTGGAGGCACTGCAATATTTAGGCTGATTTAGCAATAAGCGAAACACATTATTGTAAGCCACATGAAGATTATGTATACTTGCTACTGTGTAATTCCACCACAGCTGAGCAGTATATATGGGAGAGCAGAAAGTTCTAAGCAAAGTCAGCTTCACTTCAGTGGAACACATGTAAAATTTCCGCAATAGCATATTACCCCTAGCATATAGTTGTCGGCATTGCCGCATTGGCGTAAGATATATTTGTCATCACGTAATGTATTAGAAATAAAGTGACCCAAATATTTCACATTATCCACTTCCTGGATTGTTTTACCATTAATCTTAAATGATGGAACTTCAATATTTTTCTTATATTTACTTTTAAAATATTAACACAGCATTGTTCTTGGAGTTGTACTTGATATCATGATTTAACCCATAGAGTCCACATACCTGCATCAGTTCAGACAGTCTTGATACAGATGGGGACAGAATTACCAAGTCATCAGCATACATAAGATGGTTGATAGTTGCACTACATATTACACACCTTGTGTTACATTTGTTTAAAGCTATGGTTAAATCATCCATATATATATATTAAAAAGGTGTGGTGAGAGTATACCACCTTGCCTGACACCATTTGCAACATAAAAATGTTCCAACAATTTGCCTGACCATCTTATACACATAGTCTGATTCGAATACCAATATATAAGCAGTCTAACAATATATCCAGAAACTCCCCTGTCAATCAACTTTTGAAATAAGATAGAATGTTTCACTCTGTCAAAGGATTTAGAAGCATCTAAAAACATGTAAACATAGACCCAACTAGACTCCTATGCCTGTCAATAACTTCCTTTAAGACATAAATACACAAGTCTGTCCCGTGTTTTTTCTTAAATCCAAACTGATTGGACATTGTTGACCGCATAACTGACATTCTGTCTAACAATATGTTTTCAATTTTTTTTGACACAATACTAGCTAATGCAATAGGACGAATAGGTCTATAATTGTCTTTGCTGTTAATCTTGCTACATTTATCTTTGATAATAGGAACCAGCACAACAGATAACAAAGAACTAGGTAAAAATCCATGTACAAAAAAACAGTTATACACACAGCAAGTAAAGGCACAATGCGCTTATCACAATATTTAAGGTGTTCAGCATATACACAAACCATACCATAAGTCTTATTTATATCTAGGCATTTAATAGCATTTTCAACTTCGCTAATTTCCACAACTATGTCATTTGTATATTTGGAATCACATTTGATCTGTTGAATGTCTATATCCCTAATACAATTAAAAAGCTGTTTAAAATGAGACCGCCATTTACCTGTAAACCTTTACCTAATAGTGTTGAGGATGTTAGTGGTATTTTTGAAATAACTGAATTATGGTGGCCTCATTTTAAACAGCTTTTTAATTGTATTAGGGATATAGACATTCAACAGATCAAATGTGATTCCAAATATACAAATGACATACCCCGGTAGTTGTGGAAATTAGCAAAGTTGAAAATGCCATTAAATGCCTAGATATAAATAAGACTGATGGTATGGATGGTGTATATGCTGAACACCTTAAACATTGTGATAAGCGCATTGTGCCTTTACTTGCTATGTGTATAACTGGGTTTTTTGTACATGGATTTTTACCTAGTTCTTTGTTATCTGTTGTATCTGTTGTGCTGGTTCCTATTATCAAAGATAAATGTAGCAAGATTAACAGCAAAGACAATTATAGACCTATTGCATTAGCTAGTATTGTCAAAAAAAATTGAAAACATATTGTTAGACAGAATGTCAGTTACGCGGTCAACAATGTCCAATCAGTTTGGATTTGAGAGAAAAACACAGGACAGACTTGTGTATTTATGTCTTAAAGGAAGTTATTGACAGGCATAGGAGTCTCTATGTTTACATGTTTTTAGATGCTTCTAAAGCCTTTGACAGAGTGAAACATTCTATCTTATTTCAAAAGTTGATTGACAGGGGAGTGCCTGGATATATTGTTAGACTGCTTATATATTGGTATTCGAATCAGACTATGTGTATAAGATGGTCAGGCAAATTGTCGGAACATTTTGGTGTTACAAATGGTGTCAGGCAAGGTGGTATACTCTCACCACACCTTTTTAATATATATATATATATATGGATGATTTAACCATAGCTTTAAACAAATGTAACACAAGGTGTGTAATATGTAGTACAACTATCAACCATCTTATGTATGCTGATGACTTGGTAATTCTGTCCCCATCTGTATCAAGACTGTCTGAAGTGATGCAGGTATGTGGACTCTATGGGTTAAATCATGATATCAAGTACAACTCCAAGAAAAGTGCTGTGTTAATATTTAAAAGTAACTAATAAAATTATATGAACAATGTTGATGTTCCATCATTTAAGATTAATGGTGAAACAATCCAGGAAGTGGATAATGTGAAATATTTGGGTCACTTTATTTCTAAGACATTACATGATGACAAAGATATCTTACGCCAATGCCGACAACTATATGCTAGGGGTAATATACTATTGCGGAAATTTTACATGTGTTCCACTGAAGTGAAACTGACTTTGCTTAGCACTTTCTGCTCTCCCATGTATACTGCTCAGCTGTGGTGGAATTACACAGTAGCAAGTATACATAATCTTCATGTGGCTTACAATAATGTGTTTTGCTTATTGCTGAATCAGCCTAAATATTGCAGTGCCTCCACCATGTTTGTAGAATACCATGTACCAGATAGTAAAGCTGTAATTAGAAACCTTGTATATAAATTCATGCGGAGACTTGATGCTCTTATAATAAGTTGGTAATTGCAATTATCAACAGTGATATAAAATGGCAATCCAGGATAAGACGACATTGGATCAAAATGTTGTATATACATAATAGTTTTTGATTTAATGTACCAGTCTGGAATGTACCATTGTGCAATGTTTTTTTCTCTATTTACCATGTGCAATACTTTTATATTTTTCTATAGTCACTTGTTTTTTTAGTGTTTATGTGGACATCTGTATGTACTATGACAATCTGAAATAAAGATATTGAAAACACACACGACCATGCACTGGTGCAGGGCTCACTCCTATCATTGCTGTATCATTTCTACTCTACATAAACGACTTAGTTATATTCCGATGCAAATGACGTTACTTAATATAATAATTAGTATTATTTGTGATGAACGTTTGACGATGTCGAGTCAGCACGGCCACTGACTGAGTCGACTCGAATTTAGCCTGTTTGAACACACTTTTTAAAGTATGCTTCAGCGCTGCTGAGTGTACCCTTCTCTGGACATTGTCATGCTTGGCTACAGCTGGATGGTGCACGCCACTGCTCATACAATGTCTCAGATTATAAAATGTTCAAGATCACATCACATAATGACTAAAAATAAACCTATATGCATCCAATCATGCATGCGTATTTTTCAAAAAGTAAATAAACAGTTTCAATTTTAGCAGTAAATAAATAACATAAGACACTTTAAAACAAATTGGCAATACATTTTTGTGGAATCGTGAAATCTAACCACTTTAATGCATATTGCAGTTTTAAAAATATGCATGCATGATTGGTTGCATATATGTTTATTTTTAGTCATTATGTGATGTGATCTTGAACATTTTATACAGACGATCTATGTACAATTATTATTTTGCTTTAAGAGGAATGTTTTAATTTTTTTATCCCAAGAATTCATTGATTTTTTATATACAGCAATTTAGCCACAGCCACGCAAGATAGATTGGATTTTGGATTATTTTAATTTTTACAATAAATTGTTATTGAATGAGGATTAATTGTGTGTCTACTGTGCTTCAACAATGAACTAGGCAACAGTGTTTGCTTAATCAATCCAGTTCAGAGGTAATGGCGGCCACATGAGTTATACCACAAAGAATTGTACTGGGTCCAGTTATGTTCATATTATACTTAAAGGCCAGTATTAAAACAATAAAATTATGTGCTATTTATAGAGGACATCAATATGTTTCACTCACACACAACTGCTACAGGCTTATTCAAGAAGTAAATTCAGAATACAATAAAATATCAGTATGGATTCATTTCAACAAAACATCACTGAACATAACTAACATTATCTTTTCACATTTACTCCTGAAGGTAAGACGATGATCATGATGTTATTTTAATAAATGTAACAAATATAAATCATGTTACTTCAGTAAAGTCTGTAATTATTTAAACGTAGACTAAAGGAAACTGGTCAGTATAATATAAAGATTGTTAATGTATAAGTCATTATTTTCCTCCCGTGTACGCGTTAAATGCATATTTAAGCCACTTATCACACAACAAATTACAAAACTTTGTTATGCCAAACTTGGTGCAACTATTTAGTTATCCATCCAATTACTATTAATATTAAGGATAAATAAACAATACAGCTTTGTATACGAAGCAATAACTACTATATTTGTATTTACTAAAGATGTAGCAGTAAATCCTAGCACAATCAATCGTAACCAGTGACAGCGCTTTGTTATCCGCTGTCACTGGTCCAATTAGTCCGTGCTATAACGCTCAAACTCCCAAATACACGTGAGCAACAAGTTCGTGTCTACACAAAATGAGGTAAGACTTCCCCTCCGTTACATCCATTGCGTTGCGCGCCTAAATTACCGATGACGGGGACGGGACGACCTTAATTACACCGCCCAGCAAACAAGGAACCATTTCTGAACCAGTTGACACGTGTCATACTGGTTCATAATTGGTACCGCTCCACCAGTACGTGTTTTCATGTGTATTCACGTGAATACACGTGTTCTGTCTGTTGTCACGAGTTTGACACGTGTCGTACTGGGTCAGAACTGGTGCGGTTTCACTGGTACGTGTCTTCACGTGAATTCACGTGATCTGTCACGTGTTTAACTGGGGAAACTGGTACGGTTCTATCCGTACGAGTATTCACGCGAATTCACGTGTTCATACACGTGTCTAACTGGGGAAACTGGTACGGTTCTAGTGGTACGAGTATTCACGCGAATTCACGTGTTCATACACGTGTCTAACTGGGGAAACTGGTACGGTTTTAGTGGTACGAGTATTCACGCGAATTCACGTGTTCATACACGTGTCTAACTGGGGAAACTGGTACGGTTCTAGCGGTACGAGTATTCACGTCAATTCACGAGTTCATTCACGTGTATAACTGGGGAAACTGGTACGGTTCTAGCGGAACGAGTATTCACGTTAATTCACGTGTTCATTCACGTGTCTAACTAGGGAAACTGGCACGGTTCTAGCGGTACGAGTATTCACGCGAATTCACGTGTTCATTCACGTGTCTAACTGGGGAAACTGGTACGGTTCTAGCGGTACGAGTATTCACGTTAATTCACGAGTTCATTCACGTGTCTGACTGGGGGAACTGGTACGGTTCTAGTGGTACGAGTATTCACGCGAATTCACGTGTTCATACACGTGTCTAACTGGGGAAACCGGTACGGTTCTAGCGGTACGAGTATTCACGCGAATTCACGTGTTCATACACGTGTCTAACTGGGGAAACTGGTACGGTTTTAGTGGTACGAGTATTCACGCGAATTCACGTGTTCATACACGTGTCTAACTGGGGAAACTGGTACGGTTCTAGCGGTACGAGTATTCACGTCAATTCACGAGTTCATTCACGTGTCTAACTGGGGAAACTGGTACGGTTCTAGCGGAACGAGTATTCACGTTAATTCACGTGTTCATTCACGTGTCTAACTAGGGAAACTGGCACGGTTCTAGCGGTACGAGTATTCACGCGAATTCACGTGTTCATTCACGTGTCTAACTGGGGAAACTGGTACGGTTCTAGCGGTACGAGTATTCACGTTAATTCACAAGTTCATTCACGTGTCTGACTGGGGGAACTGGTACGGTTCTAGCGGTACGAGTATTCACGTTAATTCACGAGTTCATTCACGTGTCTGACTGGGGGAACTGGTACGCTTCTAGCGGTACGAGTATTCACGTTAATTCACGAGTTCATTCACGTGTCTGACTGGGGGAACTGGTACGGTTCTAGCGGTACGAGTATTCACGTTAATTCACGAGTTCATTCACGTGTCTGACTGAGGGAACTGGTACGCTTCTAGCGGTACGAGTATTCACGTTAATTCACGAGTTCATTCACGTGTCTGACTGGGGGAACTGGTACGGTTCTAGCGGTACGAGTATTCACGTTAATTCACGAGTTCATTCACGTGTCTGACTGGGGGAACTGGTACGCTTCTAGCGGTACGAGTATTCACGTTAATTCACGAGTTCATTCACGTGTCTGACTGGGGGAACTGGTACGGTTCTAGCGGTACGAGTATTCACGCGAATTCACGTGTTCATTCACGTGTCTAACTGGGGAAAGTGGTACGCTTCTAGCGGTACGAGTATTCACGGGTTTATTCACGTGTGTGACTTAGGAAACTTGTACGGTTCTAGCGGTACGAGTATTCACGTTAATTCACGGGTTCATTCACGTGTGTGACTTGGGAAACTGGTACGGTTCTAGCGGTACGAGTATTCTCGTTAATTCACGAGTTCATTCACGTGTCTAACTGGGGGAACTGGTACGCTTCTAGCAGTACGAGTATTCACGCGAATTCACGTGTTCATACACGTGTCTAACTGGGGACATTGGTACGGTTCTAGCGGTACGAGTTTTCACGTTAATTCACGAGTTCATTCACGTGTCTAACTGGGGAAACTGGTACGGTTCTAGCGGTACGAGTAACAAAGGTTCGGCAAGCGCATTTTTTTTTAAACGAAAGTTGCGGTTTTGGGTTCATTTGCGCATCATATGTACCCCTAGATGATGCTCTTGATAGGTTCAGGATTTTGGAGCCAGACAATCATGTATTGATATGTGCAGGAGAGAGAGAAGACGTGAACAGACAACCGAGGTATCGTTCGCTGCTGCTTAAAAGATGGTTCCAATATCTCTCTTCAACTTCACTGCCATGCTTCTCTGCACGAAAACACGATTATTATCACAGGGGGACGAAGAGGCTCACAGCTCAGGACGGATATCAGTTGATGAACCAACACAAAATAAAAACTCATAGTGTTCCAGCAACTCATACAACATGTTTCAGGAA
>OZ024860.1:16134419-16156919 GCA_964017155.1 Oasisia sp. SBJ-2009
AGCAGTAAACACGTGTCGACACACCAAATTTGTTGACAGAATCGCGTGAATTCACGTACGGCAATCAGGTGAATACACGTGCAGAAAACACGTGTTTTTCACGAATGGAAAAACTCGTCATTTCACGAGCAGTAAACACGTGTCGACACACCAAATTTGTCGACAGAATCCCGTGAATTCACGTACGGCAATCAGGTGAATACACGTGCAGAAAACACGTGTTTTTCACGAATGGAAAAACTCGTGATTTCACGAGCAGTAAACACGTGTCGACACACCAAATTTGTCGACAGAATCCCGTGAATTCACGTACCGAAAACACGTGAATTGAGCCAGTTGAACTCGTGAATTCACTTACTGAACACGTGAAATCACGGGTCGTTGTTTGCTGGGCGTGCTTACAATGTTTATATCACCACGTGGTCGTTCAATTTTAGTCAAACCTACGTGTATAAATAACAGTAAAAATATGTTATGTGTAGGCTGCGGACGCGCGCGTTATCGCCGTTATCGTTAGCGCCTGAGCCTACGTAAACTATATAGACCACTGTAAGGCAAGTTTAAAGTATAAAAATGCGTTTATTACAGTTTAACTGATAAAATAATGATACAAAATGTCTCTAAACAATTCTCAGTCTCGCTTCATCCACAATAGCAACTACGATTGTCTTTAAACCAATCGAATCCACATCCAAGTTAACATTGCATGACTAATACAGTCAATTCCACATGTACTGTCTTACACTGAAGACCCATAAAGACGACTGAAAGGTCTCTATTAAAGACGCTACTAAAGACGACTACTAAAGACTTAAAGACGACTGAAATGTCTCTACTAAAGATGACTGAAAGGTCTCTACTAAAGACGACTGATATGTCTCTACTAAAGACGACTGAAAGGTCTCTACTAAAGACGACTGTCATAAAGACGACTACTAAAGACGACTGTCCTAAAGACGACTGACCACTACATGAGTAGATCAGGATTGGCACTGTCCATGCCACAAATGGCGCTTTCACTGTAAAGACTACATGGCGTCATCCATGATGCAGCTTGGAGTAAATGGTTTTAACTCCAAAATCGTCCTCTATTTATACATGCCAAACGTCCGGCATGTGGGCAGCATGTGGGTGATTATAGTTCCTGTTATCTATGTCAGGACTAGGGTGGGGTGAAAGGGGTGGCTTCTCCGGAAGTGTAATGACTGAAAGGGTGCATTGCCAATGGGTCATGCCTCCAGGAACTGTTTACAGGACGTAGTTGTCACGAGGTCAAGAGGATGTAGGGGAAGTGATCCAACGCACAAACAAATCCACTACATTCTCTACGCTCCTCCACAATTATAGAATATGTTCAAACTAACCATCAATAATACGTAGCTTATATATATATAACACTAAATATACTCTATCCACTATGACATGCACAGTTATCATTATAATTATATATCTAATGACCATGTCACATATATGCAATAACATTTTGTTTAAACTATGAAATTTTCTATGCAAGTACGCCTATGTGTCTATGATCCATGCAGCTATAGACCTACAGGTACTATATAGATGCATTCAATATTTTCCCAACACGTTACGATACTATCAACCATGTTGGAATATTTCGATGCCTGTCTTCAAGCTCTCCTCACGACATACATCTCTTTCTATCAATTTTACCCACTCAAAATCCGTATCAAAACGGTAAAATATAATATATTTTACCGTTTTGATACGGATTTTGAGTGGGTATCCGTATCAAAACGGTAAAATATATTATATTTTACCGTTTTGATACGGATTTTGAGTGGGTAATGTTTTTTATTTATATTCGTCAAGTTAATGGCAGTCTACAAAAGGTTGCTAGTTGATACAGTAGCGCCACACGGTGGACCGGGAATCAACTAAAAGGGTGACCAACTCTTTACGGTTGAAGATAGAAATGAGGCGTGTGATCATGTGACATTTCGCGATCATGTGACAACTGCTTGCGTCGCAGTTCGTTGGTTCCGTCGCTGCGGTCAAGATGATTTCCGTGGAGGGTCCGTCGATGTTAATTCTCTTTATCGTTCTTTCCGCGATATTCCTCCACCAAGACAACGCCCATTTCCGTGAGACCAATGACCAGGGCGACTTCAAACTGCTGCTGGAGATCCTCAGCAAGCCCCGTCTGTTGGACCGAAGGAAGGAGGAACTGGTGAGATTGGGCTCGGGGGAAGGCGGGCGTAAACAAGGTTACTGCGCGAGTCTGTTGTAAACACGGCGCCCTGTAAATAGTGCGATTGTCAAAGGAGCGCCTGTGAACTTATATGTGGACGGCACCGTGTCATTGTTCGGTCGCTGAATTAAACACTAATCATCGACGTTGAGCTTAACCGCATGCTATTTGGATACTGTTAGTGTTATGAGATCACGTCCTGACTTTGCCTTTGGCTTTGCCTTGGCTTTGTACACTACAACAAGTAGTACGTGGTTAATTAACTCGATGATCGATCCTGCTCAGTCATGGTGAAATTTGACACTGTCACTCACTGGCAGAATAAGAAGTTGTATAACTAGGTGATTGTCCATTAATTGACATTACCGGTTAATAGACAGTACCCGTCTACGTTATTAATCAGCAGAGTTCACCAGTCTGGATTTTGAACCTGTCAATAACTCCAAATGTTCGGTCTTGAGTTTGCATTGCCATAATTGTACAGTGTTTTTCTCCATAAAATCTCACTTTTATTATCAAGTGCCTTGAAGCCTAAGGGCTCACACTTCCTTATATATCAACACTTCTCTAAAATTATTCCCTGACATGCTGTCTACTTGCTCCTTCAGTTAGCAACACACTTCGCGCACTTAACTCCATGAACAATCTTTTTCTTAGGCAGCATCAAAGGCAGTCAACATTACGCCAATGCAGTGAGTGTTGGTGGCAGTGAAGACCATTTTCTTTGCAACTCATTTTAATATGACACTAAAAGCTATCTCTTCCAGAGGGATTTTAGACCTTAGGATTGTTCAAAGTGCTTTACGCAAAATTTGTTTTGATTCTTTGTCTGTACACATAGTTAAAACATCTAGAAGTGTACTCGTGAGGTTGAATGTTAGAATTTTGCCAATGGTTAGTTATCACTTCTGTAGAAATATACACTAGTCTGGCTAGGAATATTTATGTTTCTCTTTACGAAAGATCCAAAACTAACATATTCAAGAGCTTCTCTATTTCATTGTCAGTGCTCTTTGGTGTTAACTATCTACAAATGCATGTGACTGACTCCAGGGGTAGAATTTCAACATTTATCATATTAGACAACACAACTACTAAATACAAAAGTTTATTATTCCACCAATAGATTCACTTGTCCTGCAGTATAAAAATATGACACTAATATGTTTCAATTTTTTTTATTTAATCTGCAAAAACCACAGTGTCATCCCAGCCTGGTGTTAACACTGTCTATCAGTCAGTGTCATTGCTGTCAGTGTCACTACCAGTTGGGCGTTGAGCACCAGTTTTACTTATTAGCTACGGCCCAGGGGTGCCCGGTACCCCTCTACATGGCTGCCTGCCATCATTAAGAATTTTCTTAAATCATTATGGAAATTCACCTCAGATTATGGCATTATGAAATTGTCATCATTTGGGCAATTCCATATTGGAGAGCCCACACTGCTAAAAATTAAATCTTGTTGAAACAGTGTAAAAGTTGTACCACTGATGTAAAACATACGTAAAATTCAGGCCCAAGTAAAAAAATTGTGCCGTCAGTTCACATTTTTTTAATTGCGTTTCTAATAGAGTGAATTCTTCGCAGTCAAACTAATGGAAAAACAAGGGCCAACAGAAACCCCTCCCATCTTACCATTAACTCTTAACTAATTTACCTTTGTTTTATAGATTTTCAAAGTTAATACTGTACATGTTCAAAATTCAGAAAGCAACTTGTACTGCATAAGCTGTATTTTGATATGGGTAGTCACACATTTTCATATATTTATTATGTAATTCCGTTACTGAAAAAGTACATAAAGTTTTCCTGAGAGCCAACAATTGATCAAAATAAACAGTTACTTGAAATTCTCTTATTAGATACACCCACGAATAGGTGAGAGTACACAATTTATGTGTGTCTTTTCTCATCTTCCGGGAATCATGGTAACGGAATTACATTTTGGTAACGGAATTACAATAACAGAATTACAAGTTTTTTTCTCTTGCACAATAAATCATAATAAGAAACTAATAATGGAACCTAGGTACATTAGAGGTCAGCACAGGCACTGGGACAATGTTTCAGTTAAATATGAATGGAATCTTTGGACTTTATGAAAACTGTCCATGGATTCAGAAACATGCACTATTTGTAACATGTACTATCTGTACAAAACGTGATACTACACGGAATGGCAGCAGTGATCCATATAAATCTACAAGATAGGCCAGATTATCTATCAAAGATCAGTTGCAGAATGTGTTCATGGACTTTCAAAGAAATTCTACACAGTATTTCTTTACCACATGGCTAAGGTTTATTGTCCAAGACTATAACTCCAATTGTTCTCTGGAGTGATATCGCGTGATCACATCCAATAAGTTTAACAAAGTTGCTGCCAGGACCTGTCAGAATATTTTACATGGATGCATCAACTAAGCCATGGTTGAATTAAAAATTATAAAGCTCATATGACTGGAATGAGATCAGTCTAATTTCCAACATTAAGCAGTTGCAAAGAGTCAGAGGGTAGTCGATTACATTGTTTGTGACTGTTATACAAAACCATGTCAAATAATAATCCACGAGGAACTTCTTCAAAATTAAAACAATGAAATAATGAAGATGACAAAGAGAATACAGAAAAGACTTTGCCAAAATGTCTGGACTTAAGGACTTAAAGTGGATGGTTGTAAAAAAGGCAAAAAAAGTGTCTTCCCGGATTTTTAAAACTAAGATGACAAATTACTTGAAGTGTGTTGAACTATGTAAATTGATGTGGCCTGATGTTGAAGATATATTGACTGCCTCTACTGATAAAGATTGTGACATTAACATCCTCCCTGACCCACAGATGGACTGGAGTTCAATAACTGCTTTCGACTGATTTTGAGCTAAATGTGAAATACATCGCTGTACTTTGTTATTTTTAGTAAAACACGAAGTTATGGTGTTATGTAATCTTGAAGAAAAGAAAAAATGAGCATCAATTATTATTTGATGTTTTATTCCAAAAATAGTCAGACTCGTAATTCCGTTACTATTGCATGTAATTCCGTTACCGATCAAAACCAGCTCACTATAAAAAACAGTACATATATCATGAGTAAAAATTCTATCCAATACAAGGTCATGTTATATGTCTATTTATTAATGCTAGTTGTTGGCCGTGGTAGATTGCAGATTTCAGACGATATGTCATGACATTTAATAAAAACTGATGTCCAAATTCTCTGAGTAATTCCATTACCAAAATTAAAACAGCCATAATTTTTTAATTATTTTACATTTCTTAACAGGTACCACTGGTACTTATAGGGTGTAGTGTGGACTTCAAACCATGTTTAAGTTTCTTTTGTAGATACATGCTGAATGGGAAAATATAACCATTTTAAACCAAAAAATATTGTGAATTGTAATTCCGTTACCGTGGAATTGCCCATTAACTTGTTACAATTTATCAGTAAGTGGAGATTGGGGGAGTGACTAGGCCCTAGGGAAATAAACGTCATCATTCACTAGCAACAATTTATCAGTGTTTTAATGACTTGTAATTCAGTTACACTGTACATCCATGTGGTCTCTTCTATGAACTTGAAGATACAAAATTATTTAGATAACAGTAACAATGTGTTATAAAACTGCTGGGGGAATGAGACATATTAAAGCTGCAAATATGTTTAGACATAACAGTTTATAAAAATATGCTTCTGTGACAATAATATCAAACCTATATTACCATTTCACAAAAGGTTTTGTCTTACGAACTAAAGCCAGTGAGTGTGCATTCGTTCACGCTGTCACTGCAGTAAGGAATGCTCTACCGTCTAGTGTCACTTATAAAACTTGTCTTCTTTTAAGATGCACTTTTTATTAATGTTTACACTATTTAAATTTATGGAAGCATTTTGATGCAATATATACACATTTTATCAGTCTTCTAAGTAATTAATTGATTTATATGTTTTACAACTTCATTTTATGTGCAGGGTGTATTTGTTTTGCATTATGATTTATTATTTTAACTTTTAAACTAACATGATTAATTTGTGTGTTTATTATATAGTTACATTTGTCATATTTCCTACATATGTCTTATATTAAGTGCTATGAATGCTCTGGATATACAAAATAAACATCATTATTACGTTTCAGGGCAGGGTTTATGCAGGATAAAATTATTGCCAGTTACACATGTTTTGGTGGATACATGGATGTTAACTGTTAAGCCAGTTTACAAACTTAAAAAATTGTTCTATGACCTGAAATGGGCTACAAACACACATATGACACCATTTACACCCACTTTCAAAGCATATATAACAATATCTATGGTTTTGGAAGACCTTCTTTGCTCCTTCATTTTTTTTTACCCATCCACCCATATTTCTGCCCGTCCATCTTCGTTTTTATCCGTCCATATGATGGCTGGACGGGTCTCTACATAAAGCTATGTTTCAGGGCAACTTCTTAGAGCCGAAGACGGAGGCGTTCTCCTGGAAGATGTGCGGCAGCAAGTCTGATGCGATCCAGATCAAGACACTCAGTATAGCGCCTGACCCAATCAAACTCCCTGGCAACATCACGTTGGCATTCTCTGGCTCCATCAACTCACCCGAACCAATCACAAGTCCAATTGAGGTAAGACAGCACATGTCTATGAAGCACAGAACTGATGTGTTTAACAGTCAGTGTTTTTTTGCAGCAAGTTCTCCCATGAAAACCTACATGGACATACCATATAGTCCCTAATAGACGCGCACTACCTAATAAACGCCCACCCCCTTTTTTAGATGTGAAACAATCCATGAATATGTATTTGAGTGACACAAAAATGCAGAAAAGTAGACGCTACAATTATTAACAAATATGGTACCCAGGCTAATGCTATTCATAAATATCAATTGTTGGTAGGGCAACCGAACTGTTACTGGTGAGACTTTCGTTAGTAAATATATGGTAAATGTAAATGCTCACCACAAAGAGTGCTTTTATTTTTTTATTTATGGTAATATCAGAGAGAGGCCATCATGTGCATCAAGCAAATGGAAGATTTGTTACGCTGGATTAAACGCCGACTGTTTGCGTAAATACGATGCCGCTTGTGTATTTCATTGCACATCGTTATCAACATCGATATTGTGTGTCGACACTGATTTTCCGTTTCGGATGCACATGGCCAGTGCAGCGTTTACATGCAGTAAATCCACTCTATTTTCACATTACTACATTCATTTAACATTATTAAAGCAATTTGAAGAACACGTAGATTGTACCAAAAATATTACACAGTAAAAATGTTGATTTAAAAATATCGGGTCATTAACTTGTATGCATACTTCAGTGGCGCCATATTGCGGATTAGTTATCTACTAATTTAGAAGCTGATCTAATGGTTGACCACATTCGTCTGGCTTTTGATAAATTAATAGACGCGCACCCAAGCCTTCCCACTTGCGCACTGCGCGTCTATTAGGGACAATACGGTATATTGACTTGTACAAAACACCTTTTGTTATGTTTCGTAGCTGATGCTCAGACATTTACTTTTATTTATATTTATTTCTCCCTTGACTCATGTAGCTGATTATGTCAGTACCAGTCTACGGTTCCCCTAGCACATCCCTTTGTAGAACTCTTTTAACCTCGCTCACTAGGAGTATGGTCGGCATTCGAATCCTAAACGTTGCATGTAATAAAAGCAGTGTGTGGGCGAAATCACCCAAAATTATGCAGACTTGCCACATTTTTGGCAATCCGTATTTTTGACCTACAATTTTGTAAGAGAGTTATTATGTCCTTTTCAAAAGTTTTTTTTATTATTGCCATATATTGGCCATAATTGGGGCCAGTTAACTGGAAGATTACTGAATTTTGCTTCACTTCAGCACGTTTAAACTGCACGTGATGCATACCGCAAAACAGACAGTGTCATTAAATAATGACAATTTGTTTCAGCAGTTCGCGCCTATATCAAAGTTTCCCGGGCAAGTGTCAACATTTTAAAATCAGAAATGCAGGCGATTTCATTGAACTCGGCGTCGAGCTCTATTTCCTGTACTGCTTTTTATAATCGTCACACGCCAGCCACGCGCCCCGTCCTCATGCACCCGTTGAGGCACCTGCCGCAGTTTTCAGAACTAACATTTACTAGCACGCCATCTATTGCGCGCTACAATAAACTAATCGGTGGTATAGTTCTTTCATTTCAAATCGATTTACTTAGTCACTAACAATAAACAATTATTCCATTATGCAGTACAGTTTTGTGACGCATACAAGGCATAATGTGGTTAAAAATAGTTCCTCCATAAATTTAGTTAAAATCCGTATCAAAACGGAGTATGGCCGTATCACTTAAAAACCCGCTAAAATCCGTATTGGATATGGGTAATCCATATCATGTGGCATGTCTGAATTATGTCACATGACCGTGACATAATTTTGGGTGATTTCACCCACACACTGCTCTTGTTACTGTATAATTACCTGTAGCGTTTAGGATTCAAATGAGTCATTATATTGGGATTCCCACTAGTCTTTAAATAAATCGGGGCAGGTATTTGCGGTGTTCTCAAGGCTGAAGGAGTAGTGACTGGCGAAGTCAGTTGCTATAATGCTATGGGTTAACTATGCACACTTCTACGGTTTGTGGAGTTGACCAGCCAGGAGTACTGTAACACACCACAGCGACCTCTTGCTTGCGAGGAAGCCTTGACTTAGCATGTCATAATCTTGATAGATATGGTGATGTCAGATTCTTGGCTCACAGAGTAGAGCATTTGAGTTGCTCTATAGAATACATGGTTTTGAATCCTGTTTAGCCACCGTCAAGGCACGCATTTCTTCTGACTGTTCACGACTTAGTTTAATGTTTGTGTACTTTTATCGATATTTTATTTAATATATTTATTATACATAAAATTATGTACATTTATTCAGCTTAAATAATTTTTTTTTATAATTTATGTATATATATATATATATATAATTTTATATATATATATATATATATATTGTATATGTGTCACTAGTATATTATGTGTTTTTCTTCTGGTGTGTATTTGTATTTTAGGATTTTAATGTATGTAAAGCGCCATGAACAATTTGAAATTGGATGTGGCGCTATATTAAATAAAATATATTATTATTATATTACGTGGACTGGACACTGACTGGACCATATAAGAACTGACCTCTTCCTGTGTTCTCTGTGGTCAGATGGAGTTGACCGTCAAGAAGAAGCTGTTTGTGTGGATCACCATTCCCTGCATAGACCACGTTGGCTCCTGTACATACCCTGACATCTGCGGCCAGTCCAACGCCAGCAACTGCCCGCCTGCCTTCAAGAAGTACGGCATTCCCTGCAGCTGCCCCATCAAGCCTGTACGTATGTCAGCAATGTCACAGGAATTATATTGAATATATTATTCATGGCTCAAATGATAGTTTATTGTAGTATAATTTGACTTACCAGTACTGTGGAGCATAATTGTCGATGACGAGTACGACATTTTGACCCGTCAACTACGGGCATTGTTCACGTACTGGTGTCATGTGTGTTGGCTCAGATATATTCCGCTGAAATCTCGGATATCCCGCCGAAATCTGAGCCAACACACATGACACCAGTACGTGAACAAGGCCCGTAGTTGACGGGTCAAAATGTTGTACTCGTCATCGACAATTATGCTCCAAAGTAAGTCAAATTATATTACAGGGATTAGGTTGAAACATGTCTCCGATCTCTGTTCTTGCCAGAAAATGCATTGCCGTTTACAGGAAGATTCATTCACTAAAATGTACACAGGATGGTATGTGATTTGTTTATTTGGCATGTTTTTACCAAAGACTACAACTTCTTCAATAGATAAAATAAAATGCTGGTCTGTACCCATATTTTCACATGAGTACACACAAAGCGTATAAAATTATGTACGATTTGTTGACTTTCTCCATGGTAATTTTGTTGTATGCAAACAATTTCTTTTTGTAATTTCCAGTAGATGATTTGTAATCCCTAGTGCTTCTTTTATGAATCTTGTTTTACTATTGGACACTCTCTATTACTTTTTTCATACATCCAGTTAATCAAGACAATAAAATATATAAATAATAATAATAAAGTCTTACACGTAAAGCGATGTTGACTTGAACATCACATGTATTGAAGATATGGCATGTTATGATTATAAAATAGTACAACTGCAATATAGAATCATCCACTGGAAATGTCAAAAAGACATTGTTGGCATAAAAATAAATTACCCCAAAGAAATTCAATAAATCGTACATATAGGCTTTGTATGTATTCATGTAAATTGGCAATTTGTTATGGTTTGAACTGTGAGTGGATGTGTGTCTCAAGCTAATGCCCATACCTTGCTGAGTTTAGATTTAGAAGATAATTGTTTTCTTTTCCAATCTAAACTAGTAGAAAATGCTCAAATGCCAAAAGATGTTATTGTTTTCCTATAGAACACTCTTCTTTGTATGTTTAAAAATCAGAACTGTTAAAGATATATAAGTGGACGTTTTCTGTCCATATATGTATGTAACAGTACAATGTTACTTTGGGTGACATTTGTATTGTTATCTATATGGTATCTGTTATCTATATGTTATGCGCCTACTAGTTACCAAACATCTTATCATATAGACATGTACATATATCTCAGACAACTATTTGAACACATATACACATTCAACTGATTAACTTTTCTATCATCATAATGAAGTGTCTGTACACATACACATATGGATATAAGTTAAATGTGGCAGACAGTGCGTACTTGACGACTACGTATCTAGCTGATAAAGGAGAGTTTGACTTTGATGATTCAAACAACCAGCTTAAGCACTTGTGGGTCGAGGCTGAGAACAAGTTCTAGATCCAAGAGTTGTGGCATTGGGCCAGGTGATAGCTGTTGTTGTTTGGTCAGTTTGGGTCACCCCGTGTGATCTACCTATCTGTTGTTGTTCGGGTCACCCCATGTGATGTATCTGTATCAAGTGACCTAGTTTTATACAACTACACTGATACCATATCATATAATCAGTATTTATCTTTAGTCCACAAGTTCCAGTATTTTAATTTGGAATTGGCTCCTGGCTGTTAGCTGGTGAGAGTCAGACCAATTGTTTTATATTTTCAGTGAATTTTTAGCGCATGTTCTGTTTGCCAGTCTGCCTGATATTTCATGTTTTTACCACTTGAATGGGATCCTCTTTCGCTTTCTGAAGTGATAATTTCGGAAAGTGGCAAATGGTGTTCTGTCATTATCTGCCATCTGCATCTATTTGAATAACATCACAGGACCGAAATTTGTTTGAGAAAATTTGCATGCAGATAACATCAACTGTTATTAAATACCACGCTGTAGGATATTTTCAAATGTATCTTTAGTTCACAAGTTCCCATATTTTAATTTGGAATGGTCCCTGGCTGTTAGCTGGTGGTAGAGTCAGATTCATGTTTGCATTTTCAGTGAGTCATTAGCACATGTTTCTGTTTGTCTGGCTGCCTGATATTTCCTGTTTTTATAGATAGTGTTTTTTTCCACTTTAGTTGGATCCTCTTTCGCTTTCTGGAGTGTTCATTTCGGAAACTGGCAAATGGTATTCTCTCATTATCTGTCATCTGCATCTGTTTAAATAACGTCACAGGACCGAACACATTTTGAGAAAATTGGCAAAATTTGCTAGCCTCATCTGCAGTGACAAAGCTCATTTTGCATTAGTTGTTAGCTATCATTAAGTATCTGTGGCTAGAAGGCAGGGATTTTGTGTGTGAAAATGGACAATAACTACTCAGTATACTTTAAGTAAGCATACAACAATAATTTGAATAATATAAACTGTTACAAAATACCACCCTGCAGGATTCCTGTCGATATTTACAAATGTATTACTGTAAAACATCCGTCAACCTACAGAACTTTTTATATATGAACTAAATCACTGGTAATACCCTCAGTATGCTGATATATTGCTGTTTAGGTATACATATTGGCCAGCGTTACAGTTGACCTTGAACATAGCACCTTGAGTATAGCAAATTCCCATGTAATTTTTTTTTATTTTTAATAAAGTGGTTCCTATTTTTTCATATTGATTTTTTTCACATATACATTTTAAATTTTTCAATGTCATTTCATATATATATATATATATATATATATATATATATATATATATATATATTATTCAATATTTTGAAGTCACAGTTATATTACTAAATTGTATTTCATTTGTATACATAACTTATGTTGTTTTATGGATGACTATATAGCATGTACAGAAAGTATAGAACAGAGTCATCCTCAGGAGACCAATGTTTAAATAAAGTTTATTATTATTACAACATCGTACATTTGTCTGAGACACATGTTAAATGTGATCTGACCCCACCGTGTAGGGAAACTACAACCTGCCTCCCACTGTGATGGCTCTTCCCAAGGAGAACATGCCGGGCTGGCTGTCGGAGGGGGACTATAAGGTGGAAGTGAGGCTCCGACACCAGTCCAAGGAGATCCTGTGTCTGTCTGCCACCACATCCATTGATGACTAGGTGAGTCGCACTGTGGCGGCCATCTTGGATTTCTATGGTGGCCATCTTGGATTTCCATGGCGGCCATCTTGGATTTCTATGGTGGCCATCTTGGACTTCTATGGTGGCCATCATGGATTTCTATGGTGGCCATCTTGGATTTCTATGGTGGCCATCTTGGATTTCTATGGTGGCCATCTTGGACAGCTTTGTAACCCTCACAGTAACACCTTCCTGGTTCCTTTTTGGTGGGAGGTTTGCTTTGCTTCCCAAAAATACCACACTATATAATATACAATGAAAGATGGCATGCAACATTCAGTTTTACAGTGGTACTCGTTTAGATATGCCCAATGTATCAGTTGTTTTGGGTATGCCCTTGTATTGGACAAGTTTACGCCACAATGTTTCATGTGTGACCTTGCAAAGTGGATATTATGTTGAAGAATTGGAAAATTTAGTTTTGTACTTTTTTTTCCACACATTACCTTTAGACTGATATCTTGTGAGAAATATCTTTAGCAGTGTTTGATTTATTTTGAATACTGGAGTAAACTTTCAAAAGCAGTTTTTTGAGATGCAAGGTAATTTTGACTCACATGGTTTATTGTTTTTAATGTATGCATTCACAAGGTTGTGTTATTATTATTAGGTTTAAGGCACCTCATTGTGTGTCAATTAATATACAATGTTCAGAATATATTAGTCACTGTTTTTAGCCAGACAATTATGTACACAAGTGTTTTGTTTCTGTTTCAGCTATACAGGCGGTGACAGGCAGTGCTGCCATAATCTGAGGCTGGTCTTATCAAAATAATTAAACCAATTCTGATGCAAATTGTTTAACAGGGTACATTTTCTAATGGGACAACTTTTTAAGTTGGACAGTATGTTAGTCATATTTACTCATGAACTGACCAAAATGTTCAATCATTCTCTCATGAGAAGGGCTTATATCATTGTCAATCCACAGAGCCAAAAGTGAAAGTGAAATGTACAACAGCAAAAATGTTTCATTTGTGTTACTGAATAATGCGATCTTATAGAGGGAAACTGTAAACATGATTAGTTAGTAAATTGATTGAACTAATTCTGCTTGGTTGTAAGCCGGGATGATGTATGGGAGTATTGTAACGGTGGAAACTAGCAAGTATTGCATCTAGAAATATATAATTTTACAACTGCTGTGCATGTTATCATTTATATACACTTTACAATACCCTAATAAGATATACGACTGCTTGATGACTATGCAAGTTTAGCTATGTGCTTTTGTGCATGCTGCCGCCAGTAGCAATGTCTTCAGACTGTGTCAATGTGTACCAACTCAACTCAAAACAGGACTCGCACACACACCTGCCATTTCTTATCAGTGGTTACACAGACTTGTAAATGTAGTATTAACTGTGTATCACTAACACTGTTGGGTATTACTGGTTATACGGGTAATTTAATTGTCAGTATAATGAACACGGGCATGTTTTTGTAATGCGTCATCAGCTAGTAGCTGTGATTTTAATTGTTTGATGTTTGACCATTTGGTGTTGGAATTGTTGTGAAGATGGGATGAGATATATATATGATTAATTTCATACTTCCTTGAATGGATTTAGCCTGGTGACATTGGCTAAACTACTGTAGCTGTGAATTTACTAATGGCGGTTTAGACTATGGATAGCTTATACCCATATCAATCGTGTCAGCCAATGACGGATGAGCTTTGATTTGGTGTCATTGTTTCATCTTTACTAGTCATATGCGGATGCAATACGAAACAGTTTGTAGCCACATGACTTCTACATTAGTGCCTTCTGAAGTCGTGAAGGTCTCTAAATAACGATGCCGGTGTGTGATTTAATGTATGTTATTACACTGCGATTGCATGTGATTTATACTATGACCTTGAATAAAATGTGCTTTAATTAAAATTGTTTTTTATTTCATGCTTGTTGGATTAGCCTGACAGTCTGTCAGTTTGTTGAATTCGAAATAATCCGTTGTTTTCAACAATCCAAAAACAAAATATTTCACGTGCAGACTACAGTACTGGTAGACACACTTACCTACACCCACCCATATCACTGTTGCAGTATACTAGATTTTCCCAAGGCCATTTAATTTGTGTAGTCGCAATTTATGCCACTGGGTGCAGCTGAAAATACCGACTCCCAATAAACCGAACACCAAAGTGGCGCCCTCTAGCGATTGTGTCTCAACTACATTCCTCGACTTCATCCGCTTGAAACTCTACACGTGACTTGTTACATGACAGAGTGTAGCCTAGCTGTTGTCATGGTGAAGTAATTTCACGGTCGTGGAATTGTTTCGCCCAGTGGCTTAAATCAATATAAAAAGTAAACTAGCTAGTAATATGTGCGTGCGTGCAGGCGTGTTGGGGCTTGTGTGATTGTGTGTTGTGCTGCTTGTGCATGTTTAATATATATATATATATATATATATATATATATATATATATATATATATATATATATATATATATATATATATATATATATATATATATATATATATACATATATATATATATAATAATTATATATATATAATTATATATATGTGTGTGTGTGTGTATGTATATATATATATATATATATATATATCCGTATCACTAATCAGAATCAAATCTTGCAGTTTAATGGCATAAGTTATTATATTAAAGCCTTTTCAAAACGGTATTAGGCTACCACGTTTTTTCGATGTGTTTGGAATATCATTCTGCATAACTCCCGCAGAAGAAGTCATATATAATTTTTTTATTGTGTTTTAGATCACGTCGACGTCGAGTCGACGTAAATAAACCGATGTCACAAGGTGCGAGGAGTTAGCGCAGCCCAGACGCATCGGGGCCTCAAAACCCGGCTTCGTCAAAGGCGATGTCTAGCGTGTATATTGCGATGTCGAAATAAAAAATAAATAGCCATATTTAATAAATGTATGCTTCAACCAAATATATCTGCATTACATAGAATAACATTTAATGATGTAGCCTTAGTTTTGAGGACATATTCGCAAATCGCAAATCGCAACACATCACCTTTGCGGTCGTGATACGTCTGGGGAGCGCTAACTGCTCACGCCCAGTGACATCGGCTTATTTACGTCGACGACATTAAATTGATCTAAAACACAATTAAAAAAAATCTGATTTCTTTTTAGCGGGAGTGATGCAGAATGACATTCCAAAATTCATACATATCGAGGTAAAACTGTGGCAAAAACCGTTTTGAAAAGGCCCTAATAATTTAGGCCAGTTAACTGGAAGATTATTGGAGTTTTACTTCACTTCAGCACGTTTAAACTGCGTACCGCAAAACAGACAGTGTCATCAAATTTTAATAATGACAATTTATTTCAGCAGTTCGCGCGTATACATAAGTTTCACTGGCAAGCGTCAACTTTCTGAAATCAGAAATGCAGGAGATTTCGTTGAACTCAGCGTCGAGCTCCATTTCCTGTTCTGCTTTTCATAATCGTCATGCGCCTGCCACGCGCCCACTTCCCACCCGTTGTGCCATCTGCCGCAGAACTAAAATTTACCAGCATGCCATCTATTACACGTTACAATAAATTAATCGGAGTTTTAGTTTGTTCGTTTCGAATTGATTTACTAAGTCATTAACAGTAAACGAGTATTCCATACATAAAGACATAATGTGGTTAAAAATAATATCTTAATATCTTATCCACTTAAAAACCGCCAAAATCCGTATCGGATACGGGTAATCCATATCATGTGGCAGGTCTCTATATACATATATATATATATATATATATATATATATATATATATATATATATATATATATATATATATATATTAATATATATATATGTGTGTGTGTGTGTGTGTGTGCGTGCATGCGCGCATGCGCGCGTGTGTGCGTGTTGGGACTTGTGTGTGCGTGCGTGAATGTGAATGCTTGCGTGCGCGTGCATGCGTGTACATTTGTATGGCTTTGACAGCGTGTGTGCATGGCGAGAGACAGTGCTCCTCTGCAATAGTGCATGTAGCGGTAACAATACTATTTGAACAGTATTTCAAGTGAAGCAACAATAGCAACCATTCTTAATAATAAGAGTATTAAAGGACCAAAAAAGTTAACTGTTTCGTGGCATACACCTAATAGAGTTAATATAAAGTAACAATTTCCACATATACTCAATTTTTTAACGCCAGCGGTTTACCAGAATTTTTTTTTTTAACACCCAGCCATCCAAATACTATACACTACCCCATCTTAGACGAAGAATGACGTCACGACGGTGAGACCCTCTCCACGTAGATTCCCTGCATGGGGTTTGGCTGTTGTCATGAAATGGCTGCAACTCGGCATCGCGCGTAACATGCTGATGACGGTAAATATAAAGTTGTCTATTATTGTTATCGCTGAAATCATCCTATCAACTGATGTCTACTTCAAAGCATTTCTCCTCAAAATGGACCGAGCAAAGTGAACTGTACTTGGACTGGAGGGATTCCAAACAGTACGCCCGCAAATCACCAATGTGAATCCATGGCTTCAATACTACCGGTTGTTTCAATTATTATTGCAACCGTATGCCGAACAGTAAGGCATGATTACTAAAGTTTACCATAGATTTAACCACAGATTTCGATATACGTCTATAAGCAGCTGCTAGATGTCACGCCAACTGAACGAACTGTCGAAGACTCGAAGTTGTTGACCCTTAACAACGTCGCAGGAAGCTGACCGGCTTCAGCAGAGACATAGAATGCCGCGCGCTGAATGGCCAAGCCAAATTAACCCTTCACCTTTGGCGGCGTCTAGACCATCGTGGATTTCGTTAGAATTTTAGACTTTAAAGTCACATTCTGAGTAAACCGCTGACGTTAAAAAATTTAGTATATGTGGAAATTGTTACTTTATATTAACTCTATTAGGTGTATGCCACGAAACAGTTAACTTTTTTTGTCCTTTAAGTAAATATTCCGATCAAACATGTTTGCTAAAATCTTTTATACCCGATCTCGCTAGATGTACTGCGACTCTGCGAGTAGACGACATTCCACCAGTGAGTTATATCAGGTTCCCGTCTAGCAGCATTTGCTAACAACCAACACGAAACTGACGCAATGCCATACTTCAGAATTTAAAACGTCCTAACATTTAAAACGTCCTAACACAATAACAATGTTTTCGCAATCATCAAACTGAAAAGCAGACACAACTTATGTTTATTACGATTTATTACGTATCGATGGTCCACGCTACATGGCGTCTTTCATACGAATTTAATGTAACCGCTTATGCAAACTACGTTACCTATTCCACATTAGTATAGCATTAGTCTATCAACGTCATTGATCACGTTTGTCTGGTCACTGAGCTCTAGATACATTTGTGTTTGTCGTCGATAAGCGCTTGCAGCTCCTTCATGATTGGATCGCCGTCTGAACACACCGGCACAATTGGCCAGCGCTGACGCAAGATCCCAACCCCAGCTATTTTGGGCAAGAAGATCCGGAAGCCAGTTATGCGCGTCCTCACCATGTCACCATTCCGCGTGAGTACCCCGGTGACCCCCCTCAGCGTGTCGGCTGCATCACTCCTCACCTCTTTGCCCGAGTAGAATCCGGCCGGTGTGATGGCGTACCACTCTGTGTTGGACCCGTTGAACGCCCTCGCTTTAGTCGCTCTGCCGTTACGCCCGTCCGCCCGCACCGTCTTGCCGAGCTTCGACGAGTAGGAGCCTTTGTACTGGATGTGGTGTGGATTCCAGGACGACAGCGGAGTCACATAGACGATCTCCAACGGGATGGCGTAGCTCCAACGCTGGGTCGACTTACGACATCTCCTCCTTGCTCCTGTGCCCTTACAGTTGTACTCCATAGAGAACTCCGCGACCTTTGGGTTGGACGTCATCGCCATGAAGACGTTCTCGTCGGCAAAGCCGCGGTACTTGTAGGAATTCGACATGCCGTCGACATCGCTCTCGCTATACAGCCGGTGATAGTAGGCAGCGTTAAGAGGTCGATGCCCTCTCCTGTTGTTTTCCTCGAATTTGTAGGCGATACGACCGAATGAGTCGTCGGTCAGGTTGCCCGGGTAGTTGTCTTTGCCTGGTATCTCCCCCATTAGTTTGTCAAGTAGCTGGTGCTGCACCAGACGTTCGTAGTTGGGCCACTTCAGAGTATCGAACGGGTTGAGTTGGAAGCGTGTGGACGTCGACATCATCGGAGAACTCTTCCGCATAGCAGCGAGCCTGCTCGCGCGTTCGCACACGGGCCTGAGTTGCGCGGTGGGGACGTCCTTGCTGAGCGGGTGACACATGATCCGGTAATGCCACTGGACGATGACGGGCTTGGATCCGTTCATGTGGAGGATCTTTCTCGGCAGGAAGCTGTAGTTCTCCATGCGGTGTTTCGTGCCCGTCGCTGACGTGTAGCGGATCTTCTCGTGCATGTCGAACCAAGTCGTTGCGTCGAATGTATGTCGTAAGCTGTCGAAGGCGTCCTCGATCTCCTCTCCCGCGTGGATCCACGCGCCCTCCAGGTAGCACAGCACCGGCTTGAAGTACTTCCGGTAGTCTCGGGTCGAGTGGTCCTGGTCCTTCCACGCCTTGAACCACAGGCGCATCTCCTCTGCCTGTTTATTCACGGTGTTCAGCCGGAGTACCTCGGGTGGAACGGCCGGGAAGGGCACGTCCTCGACCTTATGATACTGGCGACTCGTACGGTGCGGCATCTTCAGCAAGTAGTCGTTATGACGGGTCCGGAACTCGACTCCGTTGAGAACGGCGATGTACTCCCCCATACCCAGTGTCCGCTCGTAGTGGGCGTGGGTGTGGATGGCCATTACCGTCTGACCAGTGTGGGTGTCCGCGTGATAGGGTCGCGAGCCTTGCCGTCGGTGACGGATCTGTTTCACCCCGGAGTCGCCCGCAGACCGGATGTGCTCCTCGACGAACAGTTGCTGTAGGATCAGCTGACGACCGAGGATGCGCAGTGTCTCGTCCTGCTCCTGCGTCTTTGTTAGCGCATGCGCCTGTACCACCAAGCCGCACAGCAGCAGCCATATTGCGGGTGTCATCGTCCGTCTGTAATACAAAACAAGAACGCGATGTACAATAGGGCTTCTTCAAATCGCATGATGGTAGTTATATTTAAATATAAAAATTCACAACTTGCGGCATGTAACTGTAAATACATAAGTATGTTGTTTATTAAGTTTCGAAACAGTTAATTACCTTTTTAAAGACGAAATATGTATGGTTTGGTTCCCATTTTGACGCCATGGCAGTCGCTAGAAATGTGACTGCTAACTAATAATTATAACTTATTTTGTTGTGTTTTGATTCGTATCATGTCCGCCTGAATAACTATTAATTAGTTTCCAATTTTGCAGAGATCATTTGCTAATGATATCGTCCCCATATACGTTCCACGGAAGTGGTCATCCTTGTGTATTTCCCGAGCATAGAGCAATGTGAGAAGAAAGCAAGGACAGCCATACTTTTGTGCTGAAAACATTAAAGATGAATATATGAGTTATTTGGCAAGTGAGAAGATAGTTGCAAGATTCCCAGTACCAATGTGATAACGGTCTGACAAAAAGCTGATGGTGCAAATTGGCTCTGACTGTGCGCCCTTCGTTCCCATCAACACAGTGTTGTGGAAGACAGGCATTTCTACGAGGATCAACACCAAGACTAAGATAACAAATAAAGTGGATCTTGCTAACGATCACTGATGTTTTCTAACTGTGACAAAGCTTCCCATCCCAAAGCTTATCAACACGATGCAACTTTAACCATGCGTATGCAGATACTTAATACTATTGTTATACATCTGATCTTAGGAAGCCGATATATAATTAGCGGTCAGTTTTACTAATAAATAAAACAATTCCGACACATTTTGTATGTTATTCTATGTTATTCTTATTCTAACATTTTAAGTTTACAAACGGAGGGGTAGTGCTATATATATATATATATATATATATATATATATATATATATATATATATATATATATATATATATATATATATATATATATATATATATATATATATATATATATATATATATATATACCGCAAAAAATAACCAAAAGAACGACCTCGTCTGCCTAACGCCGACATATTGTCTTGTCGAGGCATTCAAGTATTTCAGTCGTAAAATCTATAACTCAAGTGCACAGACATATAATGATGAACTGTTGACAGGCTGCGGTCGTAGATAGTACGTAAGGTTAAATGACTATGTCTGTGCGAATATATCATTCTAAGTAGGAAAGCCATTTCCTCAGTTGAAAATAGCAAACTAGCCTTTCGTAACAAAATACATCGTAACATGTGCTTGACGTACCTTGTCTTGATGCGTCGCCGCGAGACTCGGTTGAAGTGTCTGCACTGAACTAAGACTAGAAGCCCACTTTTATTTACCAGTCGTGAAAACACGACGGGAAAAAACGTTTTGGGGGCGTGTGTAATAAATTGTTAGCGGCCAGAACGGTTTGCGTTTAACAAATATGCTCAGCAGGCTGATGACGCAGTTATGTTCGCTGAATGTTTTGCAATAACATGTTTTTTTACATACTAGTGCTGCTGTTGTTGCTGCTGCTGCTTCTGTGGCTGCTTTTTGTCGCTATCGCTATTGATTGTAGAGCGCCATGGCTCAAGGGTAGACTCTCGACTACGAGAACCCGGGTTCGAATCCTGGCTGCGGTGTTAAACCCTTGGGCATGTTTTTTCACTCTACATTGCTCCAGTTCACTCAGCTGTTTAAATGAGTACCTGACTATAGACAGTGGTGGATATGTGTACGAGCAGCCTTCGCGCATTAATTGCAGCATATGGCTTGATGCTTCCCAGAGAAGCCGAGGTGGTGACCAGGTCTGTCAGGGAAGTAAAGTGTAAAGCGCATTGAACGGTCCTGAGGACTGGATATTGCGCTATATAAGAACTTGCCTTTTAAGAACTTGCCTTTATGTTGTTGTGGCAGCTACGGATGCTGTTGCTATTTTTGTTTTTGTCGTTGTTGTTGATGATGATGTTATTGATGTTCTGTTGTTATGTGGTGCATTGTTTATGTGCTATTATTATTGCGCTCTTGTTGTTGTTTTGTTGCAGCGCTGTAGAGCTGTTGTTTTTGTTTTTGTTTTTGTTTTTGTTTTTGTTTTTGTTTTTGTTTTTGTTTTTGTTTTTGTTTTTTGTTTTTGTTTTTGTTTTTGTTTTTGTTTTTGTTTTTGTTTTTGTTTTTGTTTTTGTTTTTGTTTTTGTTTTTGTTTTTGTTTTTGTTTTTGTTTTGTTTTTGTTTTTGTTTTTGTTTTGTTTTTGTTTTTGTTTTTGTTTTTGTTTTTGTTTTTGTTTTTGTTTTTGTTTTTGTTTTTGTTTTGTTTTTGTTTTTGTTTTTGTTTTTGTTTTGTTTTTGTTTTTGTTTTTGTTTTGTTTTTGTTTTTGTTTTTGTTTTTTGTTTTTGTTTTTGTTTTTGTTTTTGTTTTGTTGTGTCGTTGTCGTTGTCGTTGTCGTTGTCGTTGTCGTTGTCGTTGTCGTTGTCGTTGTCGTTGTCGTTGTCGTTGTCGTTGTCGTTGTCGTTGTCGTTGTCGTTGTCGTTGTCGTTGTCGTTGTCGTTGTCGTTGTCGTTGTCGTTGTCGTTGTCGTTGTCGTTGTCGTTGTCGTTGTCGTTGTCGTTGTCGTTGTCGTGTCGTTGTCGTTGTCGTTGTCGTTGTCGTTGTCGTTGTCGTTGTCGTTGTCGTTGTCG
>OZ024860.1:16159419-16166919 GCA_964017155.1 Oasisia sp. SBJ-2009
CTATAATGTATTTTTATGGCTTTCCAGTATGACGCACTGCTACGTTTTGAAATGCAATCAAAGGTTCTTAAGGTTCTTGTTCAAAACACCACTGCATAAATTATGCCACCTCAAAAAATACATGCGTGACGCATGCACGCATCCGTCTATACAAACGACGTGACAACGTCCTGTGTGGTTTTGTATAGTATGTCTGTCGCTGTCGCTGTCGCTGTCATCTCGACGGGATCACACTTGAGCCATTTGACGGATGTTTCATAGCAATTTTTCGAGATGCGAAAAAGACAACTTCAGTTGATGACGGTAATATTGTGACTACCGTTCGGGCAGCATTCTTTAAGAGAAAATTACGTTTCAAGAACTAGAATATTATTATATGATTACTTATAAATTCCCCTACTTACCTACCCGTCTCCCTGTTTCCCTGCCTCCATACTCCCTGCCTCCGTCTGTCCGTCCGTCTGTTCCTCCTTCTCTCCCTCCCCCTCCCTACCTTCCCCCCTCTCTTTCTCCCTCTCCCTCTTCACGTCCTGCTTGGATGTCTCTATGCCTTCCCCACGGTCTTTCCGATCAACCCTCGTGGTCAGAAAAGGTATGCAAAGGCAAAGGCAAATGTGAATAACTTAGTTGGTGATTTTGTCATAACGACGAATGTCATATGCCACGGCCAAGGAATATTTAGTGTCGTCTACGTCAAATGCAAACAATGAATTTGACAAGATATGTTCATAAAGTTGTCCAGCACCAGCAACACGTACGTGTAACATATCGTCCAGCACAGGTAACACGTACGTGTAACATATCGTCCAGCACCAGTAACACGTACGTGTAACATATCGTCCAGCACCATTAACACGTACGTGCAACATATCGTCCAGCACAGGTAACATGTACGTGTAACATATCGTCCAGCACTATTAACACGTACGTGTAACATATCGTCCAGCACAGGTAACACGTACGTGTAACATATCGTCCAGCACTATTAACACGTACGTGTAACATATCGTCCAGCACTATTAACACGCACGTGTAACATATCGTCCAGCACAGGTAACACGTACGTGTAACATATCGTCCAGCACAGGTAACACGTACGTGTAACATATCGTCCAGCAAAGGTAACACGTACGTGTAACATATCGTCCAGCACCAGTAACACGTACGTGTAACATATCGTCCAGTACCAGTAACACGTACGTGTAACATATCGTCCAGCACCAGTAACACGTACGTGTAACATATCGTCCAGCACCAGTAACACGTACGTGTAACACATCTTCCAGCACTAGGAACACGTACGTGTAAAATATCGTCCAGTACCAGTAACACGTACGTGTATAATATCGTCTAATACCAGTAACACGTACGTGTAACATATCGTCCAGCACCAGTAACACGTACGTGTTACATATCGTCCAGCACTAGTAACACGTACGTACGTGTAACACATCGTCCAGCACCAATAACACGTACGTGTAACATATCGTCCAGCACCATTAACACGTACGTGTAACATATCGTCCAGCACTAGTAACACGTACGTGTAACATATCGTCCAGCACAGGTAACACGTACGTGTAACATATCGTCCAGTACAAGTAACACGTACGTGTAACATATCGTCCAGCACCAGTAACACGTACGTGTAACATATATGGTCCAGCACCAGTAACACGTACGTGTAACATATCGTCCAGCACCAGTAACACGTACGTGTAACATATCGTCCAGTACCACTAACACGTACGTGTAACATACGTCCAGCACCAGTAACACGTACGTGTAACATATCGTCCAGCACTAGTAACACGTACGTGTAATATATCGTCCAGCACCAGTAACACGTACGTGTAACATATCGTCCAGCACCAGTAACACGTACGTGTAACATATCGTCCAGCACTAGTAACACGTACGTGTAACATATCGTCCAGCACCAGTAACATGTACGTGTAACATATCGTCCAGCACCAGTAACACGTACGTGTAACATATCGTCCAGTACCAGTAACACGTACGTGTAACATATCGTTCAGCACCAGTAACACGTACGTGCAACATATCGTCGAGCACTAGTAACACGTATATGTAACATATCGTTCAGCACCAGTAACACGTACGAGTAACATATCGTCCAGCACCAGTAACACGTACGTGTAACACATCGTCCAGCACTAGTAATACGTATGTGTAACATATCGTCCAGCACCAGTAACACGTACGTGTAACATATCGTCCAGCACTAGTAACACGTACGTGTAACACATCGTCCAGCACTAGTAACACGTACGTGTAACATATCGTCCAGCACCAGTAACACGTACGTGTAACACATCGTCCAGCACTAGTAACACGTACGTGTAACATATCGTCCAACACCAGTAACACGTACGTGTAACATATCGTCCAGCACAGGTAACACGTACGTGTAACATATCGTCCAGCACAGGTAACACGTACGTGTAACATATCGTCCAGCACCAGTAACACGTACGTGTAACATATCGTCCAGCACTATTAACACGTACGTGTAACATATCGTCCAGCACAGGTAACACGTACGTGTAACATGTCGACCAGCACTAGTGACACGTACGTGTAACATATCGTCCAGCACCAGTGACACGTACGTGTAACATATCGTCCAGCACCAGTAACACGTACGTGTAACATATCGTCCAGCACTAGTAACACGTACGTGTAACATATCGTCCAGCACTAGTAACACGTACGTGTAACATATCGTCCAGCACTAGTAACACGTACGTGTAACATATCGTCCAGTACCAGTAACACGTACGTGTACCATATCGTCCACCACTAGTAACACGTACGTGTAACATATCGTCCAGCACTAGTAACACGTACGTGTAACATATCGTCCAGCACCAGTAACACGTACGTGTAACATATCGTCCAGCACCAGTAACACGTACGTGTAACATATCGTCCAGTACCAGTAACACGTACGTGTAACATATCGACCAGCACCAGTAACACGTATGTGTAACATATCGTCCAGCACTAGTAACACGTACGTGTAACATATCGTCCAGCACCAGTAACACGTACGTGTACCATATCGTCCACCACTAGTAACACGTACGTGTAACATATCGTCCAGCACTAGTAACACGTACGTGTAACATATCGTCCAGCACCAGTGACACGTACGTGTAACATATCGTCCAGCACCAGTAACACGTACGTGTAACATATCGTCCAGCACTAGTAACACGTACGTGTAACATATCGTCCAGCACTAGTAACACGTACGTGTAACATATCGTCCAGCACTAGTAACACGTACGTGTAACATATCGTCCAGTACCAGTAACACGTACGTGTACCATATCGTCCACCACTAGTAACACGTACGTGTAACATATCGTCCAGCACTAGTAACACGTACGTGTAACATATCGTCCAGCACCAGTAACACGTACGTGTAACATATCGTCCAGCACCAGTAACACGTACGTGTAACATATCGTCCAGTACCAGTAACACGTACGTGTAACATATCGTCCAGTACCAGTAACACGTACGTGTAACATATCGACCAGCACCAGTAACACGTATGTGTAACATATCGTCCAGCACTAGTAACACGTACGTGTAACATATCGTCCAGCACCAGTAACACGTACGTGTACCATATCGTCCACCACTAGTAACACGTACGTGTAACATATCGTCCAGCACTAGTAACACGTACGTGTAACATATCGTCCAGCACCAGTGACACGTACGTGTAACATATCGTCCAGCACCAGTAACACGTACGTGTAACATATCGTCCAGCACTAGTAACACGTACGTGTAACATATCGTCCAGCACTAGTAACACGTACGTGTAACATATCGTCCAGCACTAGTAACACGTACGTGTAACATATCGTCCAGTACCAGTAACACGTACGTGTACCATATCGTCCACCACTAGTAACACGTACGTGTAACATATCGTCCAGCACTAGTAACACGTACGTGTAACATATCGTCCAGCACCAGTAACACGTACGTGTACCATATCGTCCACCACTAGTAACACGTACGTGTAACATATCGTCCAGCACTAGTAACACGTACGTGTAACATATCGTCCAGCACCAGTGACACGTACGTGTAACATATCGTCCAGCACCAGTAACACGTACGTGTAACATATCGTCCAGCACTAGTAACACGTACGTGTAACATATCGTCCAGCACTAGTAACACGTACGTGTAACATATCGTCCAGCACTAGTAACACGTACGTGTAACATATCGTCCAGTACCAGTAACACGTACGTGTACCATATCGTCCACCACTAGTAACACGTACGTGTAACATATCGTCCAGCACTAGTAACACGTACGTGTAACATATCGTCCAGCACCAGTAACACGTACGTGTAACATATCGTCCAGCACCAGTAACACGTACGTGTAACATATCGTCCAGTACCAGTAACACGTACGTGTAACATATCGACCAGCACCAGTAACACGTATGTGTAACATATCGTCCAGCACTAGTAACACGTACGTGTAACATATCGTCCAGCACCAGTAACACGTACGTGTAACACATCGTCCAGCACAGGTAACACGTACGTGTAACATGTCGTCCAGCACAGGTAACACGTACGTGTAACATGTCGACCAGCACTAGTGACACGTACGTGTAACATATCGTCCAGCACCAGTGACACGTACGTGTAACATATCGTCCAGCACCAGTAACACGTACGTGTAACATATCGTCCAGCACTAGTAACACGTACGTGTAACATATCGTCCAGCACTAGTAACACGTACGTGTAACATATCGTCCAGCACTAGTAACACGTACGTGTAACATATCGTCCAGTACCAGTAACACGTACGTGTACCATATCGTCCACCACTAGTAACACGTACGTGTAACATATCGTCCAGCACTAGTAACACGTACGTGTAACATATCGTCCAGCACCAGTAACACGTACGTGTAACATATCGTCCAGCACCAGTAACACGTACGTGTAACATATCGTCCAGTACCAGTAACACGTACGTGTAACATATCGACCAGCACCAGTAACACGTATGTGTAACATATCGTCCAGCACTAGTAACACGTACGTGTAACATATCGTCCAGCACCAGTAACACGTACGTGTAACACATCGTCCAGCACAGGTAACACGTACGTGTAACATGTCGTCCAGCACAGGTAACACGTACGTATAACATGTCGTCCAGCAACAGTAACACGTACGTGTAACATATCGTCCAGTACCAGTAACACGTACGTGTAACATATCGTCCAGCACTATTAACACGTACGTGTAACATATCGTCCAGCACAGGTAACACGTACGTGTAACATGTCGTCCAGCACAGGTAACACGTACGTGTAACATGTCGTCCAGCACAGGTAACACGTACGTGTAACATATCGTCCAGAACCAGTAGCACGTACGTGTAACATATCGTCCAGCACTATTAACACGTACGTGTGACATATCGTCCAGCACTACTAACACGTACATGTAACATATCGTCCAGCACTAGTAACACGTACGTGTAACATATCGTCCAGCACCAGTAACACGTACGTGTAACATATCGTCCAGCACCAGTAACACGTACGTGTAACATATCGTCCAGCACCAGTAACACGTACGTGTAACACATCGTCCAGCACTATTAACACGTACGTGTAACACATCGTCCAGCACCAGTAACACGTACGTGTAACACATCGTCCAGCACAGGTAGCACGTACGTGTAACATATCGTTCAGCACCAGTAATATGTACGTGTAACATATCGTCCGGCACTAGTAACACGTACGTGTAACATATCGTCCAGCACCAGTAACACGTACGTGTAACATATCGTCCAGCATAAGTAACACGTACGTGTAACACATCGTCCAGCACCGGTAACACGTACGTGTAACATATCGTCCAGCACCAGTAACACGTACGTGTAACATATCGTCCAGCATAAGTAACACGTACGTGTAACACATCGTCCAGCACCGGTAACACGTACGTGTAACATATCGTCCAGCACCAATAACACGTACGTACGTGTAACACATCGTCCAGCACTATTAACACGTAATTGTAACATATCGTCCAGCATCAGTAACACGTACGTGTAACATATCGTCCAGCACCAGTAACACGTACGTGTAACATATCGTCCAGCATAAGTAACACGTACGTGTAACACATCGTCCAGCACCAGTAACACGTACGTGTAACACATCGTCCAGCACAGGTAGCACCTACGTGTAACATACCATCCAGCACCAGTAATACGTACGTGTAACATATCGTCCAGCACTAGTAACATGTACGTGTAACATATCGTCCAGCACCAGTAACACGTACGTGTAACATATCGTCCAGCACCAGTAACACGTACGTGTAACATATCGTCCAGCACCAGTAACACGTACGTGTAACATATCGTCCAGCACCAGTAACACGTACGTGTAACATATCGTCCAGCACCAATAACACGTACGTGTAACACATCGTCCAGCACTAGTAACACGTACGTGTTACATATCGTCCAGCACCAGTAACACGTACGTGTAATATACGACGATACTGTAGTATATTATGCTGTTACACTTGGTCTTGTAGAGAATATGTTGAAGTTTGTCTCGCGCGTGTCATGTGATTCGTCTCCTCGTCTCTGTCCATCTATCCTTCTCTTTCAGCTTCGTTTCCCTCTCTTTCCTCCACCTCATCCTACATGCAATATTACTGCGATTTTTTTCTATAGAAGTATGTTTTATTTCGCAGCGGTTCGCCCCACTCGAACTACAGTTGGAAAGAAGATGTTGTTTCTGTCCTCATCAATTACAGTTAACGTCCCATCTCAAAAACGAATCACTTCAAAAACAACGATTTTCTCAGAACGTTTATATCAGATTAATAAATTATATGAATGTTTTACTGGGTTTCTGTTATGACGCCCTGCTACGTTTGGAAATAACATCAAATGTTCTTAAACCCTCGTTATAAATAACACTGCGTTAAATACATCACATCAAGCAACACGCGGATAATGCACGCAAGCACGCACTCGCATACATAATCATCATGTCATCGTATATTACATATGTGTGTGTGTGTATGTGTGTGTGTGTGTGTGTGTGTGTGTGTGTGTGTGTGTGTGTGTGTGTGTGTGTGTGTGTGTGTGTGTGTGTGTGTGTGTGTGTGTGTGTGTGTGTGTGTGTGCATGTATGCATGTATATAATATATATGTATATATATAAATGTGTACGTATGTATATATATATATTATACATATATATATATGTATATTATATGTATCTATATTATATATATGAATATTATATATATATATATATATATATATATATATATATATATATATATATATATATATATATATATATCGTGTCTCGTGTCTCCCTATCTATCAGTCTTGTGAAGGTACTGTTTACACATACAAACACACACGTACGTGTAACATATCGTC
>OZ024860.1:16171919-16181919 GCA_964017155.1 Oasisia sp. SBJ-2009
TAAGCACTCTCATATGAATTGTAATGGCTCGGGTCAAAACTGCCCCAAACCGGTAGGGCACCATATAAATATCTACATATGTAAAATACACACGCTTGCATTCACGCACGCACCACACGTACACGCACGTACACACGCACGCACGCACATATACACGTACATACACACACGCACACACGCACACACGCACACACGCACACACGCACACACGCCCACACGCACGCACGCACGCGCACACGCACACACGCACACACGCACGCACGCACACACGCACACACACACACACACACACGAAACCCGCGAACTCGCTTAATACCACACGCATACATATTCATGTATACAAACACACGTACACATAATTATGTCAGTAACATAGATACCAAATAAGAATAACGTATGTACAGACAAATAACCAGTGGTACTCAGCGATACATTCCGAGTCGTCATCTCGCGACCGACGTGAAAATAACGCCTGTAAAACGAACATTAAAGCTTTAAAAATTGCACCGTAAGTTCAGAAGATGGCTGGCTCGAGCAATCTTTCACCAGCCCCATTCATCAGTCCCTTTCGGACATCGAGACATCTGCTGTTCTCCGGTCATTGTCTTGGCGTACGTTGCTCACAACGAGTGTCCCATCGCCAATATTGCACACAAAGAGAGCAAGCAAACGAGAAAGTTATATGTCCGCGGCGAGTTGCAACTGTTACTTTGTTGACTGCGTCCAATGTTGTCTCCATCAAACAACTCCTTGTACTTGGCCCGGCGTCTTGCGGACGTCGACTCGTGTTTCCGGGGCTCGTCATCGGAGGACGGGGCATCGTATTCACAGGGTCGGCGCACTTGGTCTGGCGATGAGAACATGTCGTAAGCTTCTGTTCCAGTATATATATATATATATATATATATATATATATATATATAAATATATATATATATATATATATATATATATATATATAATATATATATATATATATATATATATATATATATATATATATATATATATATATATATGTATATATATATATATGTATAAATAATTCATACTAACTGACATTGGGAGTATGTCGTACGCTATTTTTCCAGTATGTACATAAAACAAAACAATTGATTACATTAAAATAAATAAATAAAATCAATATCAATAATGTCACAACTACTATGCATATTATAATTCTGACGAACGTTATCACTCACTACCAGTCAACATTAACCTAAAATAAATAACCTGCCGTCTACAACACTTACTGACACATATATTATTCTATGTGGCATTTGATTTTGTAACAATAACTATGTAAATTGATAACGAAAGGACTCATTTTCGATCTCATATTTGTCTATTAGAGGAATTATCTGTTGACGATACAAGCAGACCCAACTAAACGCGTAAAATCAAACAAAACACCGTATATGTTAGAAAATAATGCCTATTTCTACGTGACATACACTGGCCTAAGCAAGGACACGCCAGTTCACATGAACAAACAATGTCATCTCCGTCACCAGTGCGCTATCATCAAGCACTCTTATAACCGGCAGTATTGATTTTCTCGTGTAGGCTATTAGAAGATCTGTATTACTATAGTTCAGTGCACACAAGAAATGTTAGACTGACCTTATTTGGCAGACTTCAATAACGTCTATAGGGAAATTGTGACAATGGATCGTAACGTTTAAAATAACCATTCCTTGGAAGGACGCAACGGAATTTTCCAGACACGCGTCCATTCACGATAAGGTCACCGAAGACAAGACAGTGCTCGTGTGTGTAGTTAAACGTTTCAATCAAGAACTGCTTATTCGGTTTATTTTATTTCTATAGTCTCTCTTTAGAATATTTTGAATAAAACAAATTGTGTCGTATTTGTGTTACAGTATTCATATTTCATTCAAATGGACCTAGTTGAAATTCGGTGAAAGTGGTTAAAATTGTCCCGTCTGTTTATGTCCAACTTGAGTATTGGAATATTTGCAAATTACCCGATTTAATTGGTACAGTATATTATTTTGTTTTACCGAAAGATTTCAAACTACTGCGTATATTACATAACATGCACTCACTCCAGATATGAACGTTAACGATCAAAGAATACAGTGGAAGCGACTTCAACGGATTTATCTACGCATTGGTCGGGAGACAACGTACTGAGTGGGATTCACTTACCACTGTATGTACTGAAATTTATTGCCACTTTGTTCAGTCTCGTGATGTCAAGGTCTGACTCGGCGCCGCACTGGGCAGTGTCCAGTAGGTAGATGTGTTCCCACGGTCTCGTCGACATACGCTCGGCATAGGTTCGGATGATCTGGATCGATGACAAACATATTAGTCACGTGAGAGAGAGAGAGAGAGAGGGAGAGAGAGAGAGAGAGAGAGAGAGAGAGAGAGAGAGAGAGAGAGAGAGACAGAGACAGAGACAGAGACAGAGACAGAGACTGACAGACAGACAGACAGACAGACAGACAGACAGACACACAGACAGATAGATAGACAGACAGTCAGACAGACAGACAGACAGACAGACAGAGAAACAGACAGAGAAACAGACAGACAGACAGAGGGAGAGAGGGAGAGAGAGACATACATACATACAGACAGACAGACAGACAGACAGAGACGGAGACGGAGACGGAGACGGAGACGGAGACGGAGACGGAGACGGAGACGGAGACGGAGACGGAGACGGAGACGGAGACGGAGACGGAGACGGAGACGGAGACGGAGACGGAGACGGAGACGGAGACGGAGACGGAGACGGAGACGGAGACGGAGACGGAGACGGAGACGGAGACGGAGACGGAGACGGAGACGGAGACGGAGACGGAGACGGAGACGGAGACGGAGACGGAGACGGAGACGGAGACGGAGACGGAGACGGAGACGGAGACGGAGACGGAGACGGAGACGGAGACGGAGACGGAGACGGAGACGGAGACGGAGACGGAGACGGAGACGGAGACGGAGACGGAGACGGAGACGGAGACGGAGACGGAGACGGAGACACAGACAGACAGACAGACAGACAGACAGACAGACAGACAGACAGACAGACAGACAGACAGACAGACAGAGAGTACTATTTGGAAAAACAACAAACTCTTAAATGTGCAGGAAATACTAATGCTATGACGTAGCGTCTTACAGTGATGTGTTCAAGTTAGCACCGAATCACCGTTCATATAGCAACCCCCCAATTGTCAAAACAAACCAATGGTTTGGGTCTATGTTATATTATTATTGGTTTATTAAGCCTTTGTTACCGGAGAATAAACAGTAGAATACATACACTACACATAAAACCCGCGATAAATACAGTAAACACTAAAATGACTAATAATGTAATGGCGACCGATGTCTAGGTAACAGATAAAGGCAGCAAATCATCAAAATTGAATTAAATATCGACCGTTATTGCACCGTGAGAACACCATAAGTCTAATTGAACGACGCTCATGTTTTTTTTTTAATAAAGGCTCTTTGCAGTGTTGTCCTTGCTGCATGCTAAGGCAGTGCACAGACGATGCTTTATCAATAAACAGTCATATATTTTGTTAGTCTCCTAAATTTATTAAACATCTCCCGAAACCTCAGCTCATTTATTTCACAACAATGTGTTTCCTAAGCCAAAGCAGAACACAGGAAGTCGTTTTTCCTCTGTAGCTGCATCTAAGTGTGGAATCAACTCCCTGTCTCTATTCATCATTCCAAACTGTAGCTGTTTTGCACAAAAAGATAGACTCATTTGTTTGAAATCGCATTTCCATCATAACCCTTTGGCGGTCCCCGGCTTCATCAATTTTGTTGCGCCTCTGAGCTCAGATACTTGAGGACAGGCGCTATATAAATGTATTATCATTATGATATCATTGTCATTATTATATGTACTCACCCAACAATTATTTTTGCTACCGTGTGTTGTGTCGGCTGTGATCAGGAGACGATACCCTTCCTGTATTGCCACGTATGCCACGCACCGATACTCTGCAAGTCAACGATTGTTATCCCATGACGGTGATGGGATTTTACTTAAAGGTGACTGTGCCATCTGATTAGCGATCAGCGCATTATGCTATATGTCTAGAACGGGCGTCAAATGTGATTGTCGCAGAACGTTAGCAAGAACACGAGTGTAGAAATTGAATATGATACGTAACCGTACTGGGTACAATGCATCAGTCATTTGACAGTTACAGTTCGATATGTATTTTCCTTTCTATTTCAGAAGTTATTGAAAAAATCATTGTTATTATGTTATCTTCATATTTGTAATATGCTGCCCTTGGAATAATTCACACAATTAAGACATAAACGATTATGTTTGCGTTTTTATTAGACATAATTATTAAGCACAGGTAGGCGTGTGTGTTATGCGTTACACTTAAAATAGTCGGAATCGTGATATAATATGTATATGTATATGTATATGTATATATATATATACATATACATATACATATACATATGTGTATATACGTATGTATATATATATATATACATGTATATGTATGCATATATATATATATATAATATATATAATATATATATATATATATATATATATATATATATATATATATATATATATATATATATATATATATACATATCACGATTCCAACTATCTTAATTTTGTCTGACATCACACCCCTTGAGGGAAATTATGTTTATGATTTGACTGCACAATCCTTAACATTTTAAATCGACTACATTAATGATATAATACGTGCTTACCGTTTCGGGTGAGCGCCCGCAGTTTGTGAGGACAGATGCCGTTGAGCTTGAGCTTGAGTCGCGGGCCACTGCTGCAGGATCGCGCGCTCCAGTCAGACAGCGTGCCCTGGCACACGCGGCCATCTTGAATCGCCGTCCGGATGCGGATGATGCCGTTCAACCCACACACGTTCTCGTCCATCTTCGACAGCGCTGTAACCGTGGCAAATGTGTTATTAATCACCTTCCGTGGCAATTCATTTTATAAATGTATATGGTATAATGATGAACTATGGGTATATATATATATATATATATATATATATATATATATATATATATATATATATATATATAATTAATAATGTATATTATATAAGTTATATGTATATATATATATATATATAATATATAAATATATATATATACATATATATATATATATATACATATATATATATATATATATATATATATATATATATATATATATATATATATATATATATATATATATATATATATATATATATATATATATATATACACTTCTTTATGCCATTATGCCCCACTTGTAAACATAAATTAGTTCCAAACGGACTAACACATTATCTTGTTGGTAGACGTGAAGAAATTCCTAAATGTGACCTGTTGAATAGGATCTAGAAAAAGTGAAAATGGATGCCGAACTCGAATTCCCTGTTTTTGTAAGTCTTCTGCCGCCACATTTTCAACAAAATACACGACGAAATGGGTATATTAATTGAAACTACGGTAATACATCCGAATCAAATGTGGCTTTAGCACAAAACCGCAGCCATAATACGCGTTCTCGGCTTTTGGCACTGTATAGAATTGATGTGGAAAAATAGTGTTCAATGATTATAACTTTTAAAAGTTACGTATAATAATACACTTATCGCAACGTACGCAGTAGAGTCTTGAAGCGGCGACTTCGTATGGCGCCGTCTAGCGGAGGCGGATCGTCCTTGAAGTCACACAGACTGAATGACGCATCCTCCACACTGCTTTTGGCTGTAACACGGATCATATTATGTCAACGCCGAGTAGGCCCATGTCAACTGCAGTAGGCAATTAATTACAACATTTATTAAAATTGCACCTACGTATCGTTGTAGCCTAGTCGTATCGGTATTAGTGTTGAGTATATACTAATGGTGGGTTCATGTAATGCCGCTTCGAATACATTTAGTAGCCGCGTTGTTGGTCATATAGTAGCAATTGCATAGAGTCGACATTCTGATTCCTGAAGACCTGAACGTATAGTCGAACCACTGCATAATTATGAAAGGAAGAAGATGAAGTGTATGTGATTCATCGAGTGCCAAGCCGCGGGCCCGTCAGACACTTGTAAAACGAGAACTTACACATGCGGAATTGCAGCGTCTCGTCGTATTCCTTGACGAAGTTCATACAAGAGTATCGAGGACGACTGAAACAACGCAACATATCCATTATGTACTCTCTACGTCCATTGGTAGAAGAACACCATGCCAATTGGGTTACATTTCACGAACTCGCAAGAACAATCTCAAAATATACTATCCTATCTATATCAAGTACATTACCGTACCGAAATGACCCACAAACGGGCATTTTTTGTTTGATCTGGTTGTCAATCGTTAATATGTGTTTTGTCCTTAAGATGTGTTCAGTCCTTAACATATGTTCAGTCATTAAAATGTGTTCAGCCCTTAATATGTGTTCAGTCCTTAACATGTGTTCTGTCCTTAACTTGTGTTCAGTCCTTAACATGGGTACAACCCTTAACATGTGTTCAGTTGTTAACATAACAAAAATGTCCCAGACTTCACGGAAACAAAACTGATTGATCAATACGACCCTCGAGAACGTCTCATGCTTAGCCATCGATTACCGTCACGAACACGTTGTACGAGAGCGTCACGTACCATCCATTCGAGTAGTACGACAGCATTTTGTACTGGTCGCGTTTCCAATGCGTTCCCTTGCACACGAACTCGCCGAGATCCGAGAACGTCACGTGACCGTTGTGAATACTGACGCGCTCCTGGCGGCGATCACTGAAGATCATCCAGTCCCCATAGAACTCTTCCGGAAAGCGGCACTCGGCGCGAGGTGAGGGCAGCAGGTCTACACGGAGAGGGCGAGGGGTCAGAGGTCAGATTCCATAATTAGGGAAACGAGATGCAAATAGTACCCAGTGGAAATTAATGGACGTTTCGTGTGCGCAGCGGCGGTTGTTCAAACACATGTAAAACACGGAATCATTTAATCATTGTGTGTGCCTAGCGATTCAAATCTATCCGCACAGGAATCGGGAAATTCCTAGACGTGTCATCACTATGAAGACAAGCCGTCTGTGTACTTATGGAATCTTAGCTTGAAACGGGCGTTTCAGTGAGAGACGACATGCACAATCGCCCGCAGATAATGTCCGTAAAGATTCATATTCCACCTATATATATATATATATATATATATATATATATATATATATATATATATATATATATATATATATATATATATATATATATATATATATATATATATATATATATATATATATATATATATATATGAGCGTGTGCGTGTGCGTGTGCGTGTGCGTGTGCGTGTGCGTGTGCGTGTGCGTGTGCGTGTGCGTGTGCGTGTGCGTGTGCGTGTGCGTGTGCGTGTGCGTGTGCGTGTGCGTGTGCGTGTGCGTGTGCGTGTGCGTGTGCGTGTGCGTGTGCGTGTGCGTGTGCGTGTGCGTGTGCGTGTGCGTGTGTATTAAAAATAGCTTCCGATATTTCGGCTGAAAGGTCGACGATATCTGTACTTTAAAAATATAACACTATACTGAAATATACTGAATATAAAACGATTGCACTTAGTGACAACAACGATTAATTCTGACAATTAAACGACTTCATGTATGTGTAACATAGCATTCCATATTGAAAACGAACACTTAGTGAAAACAAAATGACCACGGCTACCACAACAACAATAGCAAAAAGAAAAACTTAAAATGATACGATTACACGAACCATAGCCGACGATGTTTCAAAATGGCGCCGGCAACGGCAAGACAGTGCGCGTGCAAGACGTAACACGACCACACCAACAGGGTACATACTGCAGAGTCCACATGCAAGACGTAACACGACCACACCAACAGGGTACGTACTGCAGATTCCACATGCAAGACGTAACACGACCACACCAACAGGGTACGTACTGCAGAGTCCACATGCAAGACGTAACACGACCACACCAACAGGGTACGTACTGCAGAGTCCACACGAGCGCTTGCAGAAGTTGGCGTACCTATGCAGGACGTCGATGGCGCACTTGCCGTCGGCCGCGTACTCCCGACAGTGAATGCTGTCGTCGTAACAGATGCCAGGCTCTGGTGGAGAGAAAGCGCCCAAGTTTAACAAGATATTTAACATGATTTAAATTCTTTTTAAAGATTTATAAAGATTTTAAAAGATTTTTAAAGATTTTTAAAGATTTTTAAAGATTGTTTTTAAAGATTTTTTAAGATTTAACAAGATTGCCACCTAGAGATTCAACTCTAGATGGCAGGTGGACAAGGAAGCCCTTTGGCTTATCGAGAGTCCAAGCTATCTATCTAAGTATACCCCGCCCTTCTTAGGTATATGTCGATTCTATTTTTAAATATATTAACACTACTAGCACCTACACAATCAGCTGATTATCTGTTCCTGTCGTTTACTGTTCTTTGTGAAAATGAAAATGTTCTAATATCTAGTCTACACTGCTTCTTTGCTAATGTATCTCCATGTCCTCTAGTCCTTCTCTCTTCCTTAACCGAGAAAAAAATATTTCTGTCAATATTTTCATACCCATTCAATATTTAAAAAACTTCTATCTGATCTCCTCTCAATCTTCTGGTTTCTAATGTTGTTAAACCACATTCTTTTAAACGCATTTCGTAATTAATATTCCTGAGTTTTTGTATCATTTTGGTTGCTCTCCTTTGTACTCTCTCTAGTATATCAATATCCTTCTTGCGATATGGCCTCCATGCTTGTATACAATATTCTAAATGAGGCCTAACAATTGTTTTATACGGCGTTACATCAAATCAATTCCCAGACTAATGTCTATTCTGTCCGAATATAAGTGTACTGAAATCGTCTTTAACACTCGAAAGGGAGTATATTGATATTCCCTAATGTTTCTCTTAATGTAATGTAATTTGGCTTTGGTTTGATTTGTATGTATTGCAAAGAGTTACAATAAATGTAACTTGATTTGAATTTGTGATGATTTTTTTCTGTTGCCTTTTAGACTTAATCAAATGCGATCACAGCAATTCGTGAGTGGATGTGTCACGATTAACTATCCTTCAATTGAGTGCATTGAAAGGTATTTTATATTTATTTTTATTTGTGACATTTTTATATTTGTATTGCATATCTTATAGTCTTAATGTGTGTTTATTTTGGGAATATATATTTTTAATTTACACAGCTTAGACATTTTGTTTAATGTTTTGGTATTTTTTAAATACTGCAGTTTTAAATTTTAGTATCTAGGAGACTATGACTAATCTTAATGATCTTGCATATTTGTCTATTAGTATTTGTATTAGTATTTGTGACTTGTTTTAATTATTGAACATGTAAAGAAAATTTGAGCAGTTTATGCTGAAAAGGGTACTATATAATTACACACACACGCACACACACACACACACACACACACACATACACACACACACACACACACACACACACACACACACACACACACACACACACACACACACACACACACACACACACACACACACACACACACACACACACACACACACACACACACACACACACACACACACACACACACACACACACACACACACATTCATTATTGTCAATAGAAGTCTCCATACCGCTTCTGTTCATGAGCAGGTCCAGCTGTTTGACACTGGTCAGTGCTGCCGGACTTTCATCCCGCTCCGTCGGACAGACGGGGCTGAAGAACAACTTCGTCGTCAACTCTCGCCTTCCCTGCAAGTTCTGCGGGAACCTCTGTCAACAGAAACGTTATGAACAGATCATGTTCAAAATATGTGCGGATTTATTAATAAATGCATTGACATGCATCCACCAACATAATTATTTCGTGTCGTTAAACCTACGGTCAAAACGTGGTTACTTTTCAAAATACCGAGTTATATGCAATCACAAGGCAATTGGTGGCACAGATCATTTTAAATACTCTCGACAGCCTTCAATGTTTCTTAAACAAATTATTTTAA
>OZ024860.1:16186919-16209419 GCA_964017155.1 Oasisia sp. SBJ-2009
GCCAGCGCCCCCTGTGTAAGGTAGACAACGTGGCCGATCGATGTACCCGGCGTGCACTACCCATTCATCTTGGCGGTTGTTGTGTGGTCATAACAACGGCATATTCCGTCGAGGGTTGGCGGCAAATGCTGGCGCTCGAGTTGTGTGGCATCGCTCGATATGTGTCTGTCGTCCGCTAAAAGCGAGTGTGAACGAAACGTTTTGTGTTTGAGTGTTTCTAGTTATGTCCGTTACTTGCGTCATGTCTACTTCGCCTGGGTTCGACACCCATCTCTCCGTGGCAATTTGTTTTGATTCAGGTCAAAAAACAGCATTTTCTTTGAGTGTTTCCCGTCATTAATATATATGTTCCGATATATATGTTGCGTAAAGTGTCGCAAACCGCACTAACCTAATGTCGGTTAGCGTGGGCAATTATGCGAAACTTATCATTCTCGCACACGACATAGATTGATATGTTCGTGCGATACAATTCTGATATGTCCAGGAAGTTTTCGCTTGTCATGCGCGATATGTGACATCCGGTAGTACACTTCATCCATCACGACAGATGGGGAATGTTTGCATACAAATGAACTGGAAATCTTACAAATGCATAATTTCACCTCCATGTGTACTTGAGATATGGCTAAGGTGGACAGTTGTGGTTATCGTACGTTACTTTATGCGGAAAACAACCACCACGTCGGATGAACCGATTTGTTCATGAATATAGGAACACTGGATAACTTTGTCTAAAGCACTGACAACACACAGCCAACTTTGCATCTGTGTCTGAATTAACTCAGTGGTAGGTATGGCGCAGTTATAAATAAATATTAGCCAGATACGGAAATGATGCAAAATTACGTTTCTTTTAGGTTAAATGCATTCATTTGATTATTCTAAATTGTTATATACATTAATATCATGTTTTGTAAAGATTACAATGTATGTTCTCCCAAAGAAAAGAAAACATAACGACATCATCTTGCCCATGGGATAATGATTCCTCGGGAACTTTGGCTGCATGTGCGCTGATTAATATTTACTTAATATGTCTTAGGTTGATTTAGCGTACGTTCGAACGCATTTACAACATATGTTCTGTAATGTATTAAGTTCCCAAACATGATTAGAATAGAATATATGCTGATGGACATAGTGATATTTAAAGGATGGTTGTTTGTGTGAGATGTATACGCCATTGCCATTTATTTCTGCCATAAGCATCAATTTCTATATATATATATATATATATATATATATATATATATATATATATATATATATATATACAATATCATCCTTTCCAAACTTCCGTAAATGTGAAAATGTTGTTAAATTGTAGGTGTAGAAATTGTGTATGTGACGTGCAAAAGAGCATTGTATCTCTTCCAAACGTCATTATTGCATGCTACGATGCTAACTCGCAATCGAAATGGAAATTTATAAATAAATGACTATAATGCGTCATTGTTATAATTAATTCGCGTTAGTTCGCGGAGAGTTAGTCAATTGTGGAGGCGATAAATGTCATGATGCGAGGATAGGTCTTATTCCATTGACCCGTCGAACGTCTGATAACAATAACACAGCATCGGAATGTTGGCAGACGAGAGATGCATGCATGAGAGTGCATATCGATCAAATCCGAGAACAATTAGTACATTATTGTGTCAACAAATAATTATAGGTCTAAGCACCAGTGCTTCCCACGCCTGCTCTGTTACCTCGTGCGTAATTTTGGCAACACGACGTCCCCTAATCGGTGTGCATACTTTTAAACAATAACAACGGCGCTTTTGTTCATTCCTGCAGGGTGAACACCGACAGAGCTCCATTGGTGGGCTCAGGTTAAGCCCAGAACTTAGAATTTCAGGTCTTGGGCATAACCTGAAGGTGGAATTTGTTACTTACTCAGCCACGGCCATTCTTCTCTCGTCAACAGGTGGTCTTGACAAACGGACGTGTCCTTCTCTGTGCTCAGTGACGCTGAAGAACATAACAAATCATTATTAATTCGCTGCTTACACAACTTAATTTAAAATCGAGTATAATATACTAAAGGCACAACTCACTGTTTTGAATTGGACTATTAAGGATTCAAGAATTCACTAAGGGCTATTCTGCTGATACGTCGTGTTGCTATAATTTTACAATGTATAGTAAACATATTGTAATGTCGATTTGGTTGGTGTATAATAGATTTTACAGAGCTGGCAAGATGTTTGGTTAGTAAATTCGTAATGGAACATCGATGTAAACCCTTACAAAACAGAGCCAATTGTATACCACTGATTACCATTGAATATCATTCAGTATCATTCAGTAACTTTGGACCATTCAGTGGTACGACTCAATGGTACTCTCAACGGTAATTTAAAATACCATTTAATACCTCTGAACGGTACAAAGAATCCAAAATATCATTGCGAAAAAGAACATTCAGATACCATTCAAATACCCTTGGCCATATTACCCCCTAGGACCATTCAAGTACCACTCAAATACCATTCAAAAACCAATGGTATTTGAATGCAATTTATTCAGGGAAAAGCAACGGTATAAGCGCAAAGGTACTTATATCGAAAGGTCTGACGCAATGAAATCATTTGGTTGAAATAAAAAATAGATATCAGTAGAACGATACAACCACGATGACCACAAGACCAGAGACACAATGATAGACACCTTCAGTGTGACATACAGTAGGACGCTGTGACAGAACAGCGGAGACAGACAGAGAGACCGACAGGTTGAAATTGCATAGCCATGGATATCTTCCGGATGAAGTGACTTACACAACCTCAGAGGCAATCATCCAGTGAAAACTACAACCACCACCACTGTGTTAGGAGAAGTCGTTTTATGTTACTACTACGAAACAGCGGAACCCGGAAGAAACTTCGTTGATCACCGTCAATATTGTATAGTGTCCCTAGTTGGGTAAAGGCATCAGCATGCCGTTTCCATATCTGCCTGTGTTGCGCTAGATGGTGCCCTTTCAGTACTTGTCTAGTTCATTGATACGGCGCCATTAATACCAATCATTGCGCTGTGTGCTGCGCTCGACCGCTTAGAAGAAGCTACGTTCGCGTCACACAGTGGTACCTTCTATTAAGGACACCGTGAGACTTGGCAAAGGCGAACTGATTAGCGAGATGACCATACTAACGGGTACATTTTTACCATTTAAAATGCGGTACAAATGTTGGACTATATCTTATGGTTATCTTAACTGCGAGCGGGCTGCATTTCTCGTGTGACCGTAATGCGAGGTTCGATTAAATACAAACCATAAACATAATATTTATTCACCCCAAGTAGGTATAGAATTTGTTGAAAATTCATCAATTTCGTTAGTACATTTATACAATCATATATACACATATATTATATGATGTTCACATACTAATATAAGTATATACGGTAGGCCTACAATACATACAAATGTGTGCGTTTATAGTAATTCTTGTTGTACCAAAATTAAAAATAACCCTGCTAAAGGCAATGACCGAATATGACATCTGGAACGACACACGACAGAGAGTTAATGAATAACAACGCGTCCAGAATAACGCTGACGATTTTTGCACGAGCCACAATGACAGATGCCACGGACACGACTCACGCGGAGTGACTGACATGCACCGTGTGAAAACAGCCTCATTCACCGTCCGACCTAATCCCCCGAGCAAACGTCTGCAGTTGTAAAACGACGCATGTGCTAATGGCAAATGTTGGTCGTCGTATTGTTCGCGTTTGACAATACATCAAATCGACCGTTTTCGCATTCGTTCGCGTCGACCTCATCAACGCTTGCTCTCCGCTCGCCGCTTTATCGCCGCGTTTATGCGGAGCAATCACTCAGCGGAGATCGCCACTTCGCAGATTCCGCCGCGAAGTTGATAGGGAAGAATTTCGACGCCTTCGGTTGGCATCAAGCAGTGTCCGCTATCTTTTATGACTACTCTGTCAGTGTCTGTCACGTTTTACATAGGGAAATACCGTCGGATTGTCATGCTCATCGGAATTGCGCCGTAGCTTTTGGTTGGAACTTTGGATTCATGATCGGGAGAAACGGGTTTTGATTTCGTTTGCTGCATTTTCGAAGCGGGGCTAATTGAGAGAAAAGAAGTTGGCGCCAGGCGGGGATGTAGGGTCTACCCCTAGTTGAGCAGTGTTTGAAGTATGGTTCCGTGTCTCATAAGAACTAATCTTTCACCTGGTAGTCTCGTGGGAGGGTAACTACAAGTGGGCACAGTAGTGGCCTTAGGCATTTTACAAGCCAATAGCGTATCATACAAAACCGCACCAAGCTAATAGTAGACTACACTACTCCATCGTTTCAATGTGGTTTGTCATAGTAAGTAACTAAGTAAGTCATTTACAATCGACGTTTCATCGAAGTTTTCGTGCCAGGCTGAGCCTTTTTGCGACAAGACACTTGTCAGCCTGTTTGCTTGGCGTAGCAGCAATTCAAAGAAAGATAATTTCGCTGCTAAATCCAGCCCCACCAGACTCGCGGGGTCGGCATAGGTCTTGCACAGATGACAAAGACGAATTGTGCTCTTTCGTCGTCTACTCCACAACAACGACGCGACACCTCGGAGGTGATGCCGTGGTTGAAAGATAGGTCTTCAACCGCCGCATGGGATTCCACCGATCCGACACGTCGCTTACAAGTCGTGACACTTTCGCGAGGCTCATCCGTACGTCGGCGACGCTTGACGTGGTTTGGAAGAACGTGTGTAAGTGGGTGTACGTGCGTGCGTTTGCGCGCCGTGTCGATGCCAACACTTCTCTCCCACCGGCGTTGCGCAAGCCCCCGCCGGGATTCGTTCAGGGTGACCAAGGTCAACCACAAATGTCACTACTCCGTAGCTGTATGACGAAATATTGTCCCCCGGTAGTTTAAGTCACTTGAAATAGACGACACAACCCGTGCGACACGGCGCCTCGCCACACTGACACCTGTTACCGACGTCTACACATCCAACTGAATCTATGTTTTGTCAAAAATGGCAACAATACGAGAAAGGATAATTAAGAAATAAAATAGGCATACATGATTATTCATATTTACCAATCCACCCAATTAATATCGTGATGGTGATGATTATTTATTTATTTATTTATTTATTTATTTATCGCATTTGCAACAGTTGTCATAGCCGATAATATATGCAGTTATCCCAGAACAGGTCGTGGGACAATTCTGCAAAGCGCGAGAACGGTAGACCTGTTCACGCCAACACCATCGCGATTTCAGTGGCCATTTCAGCCATGCTGCTGTAACTACGAGAAGACCATTCGTGCAGAAATGTCTACCACTCTCTATAGCCAAGCATTCATTGGCAGAGCAGACTAAACTGGAGGAACGTGGAAGTAACGAAATAGCCTACGCTCGCAAACGAATATTCGGACGCAAATATCTCGGCTGAGAGTACCAACTAGACCACCGTACACCATATATCGTCGCGTAGACTATTCGTGTGCATTGGTGAAATAAGCACCAACAGATGACGCGTGAATCATGTTCCTCGTTGTCTGAGCCACTCTGTCGTGGTCACGCTACACTCGCCCAATACGTGCTAATCTTCGGACACGTTCGCTACGCATCACTGAACGCGTACAAAGACAGAGAGTGAAGAGATAGCATTTCTTCTGTACAGGTCAGTGATCAGGACGGATTACGTCGAGTAGAAGACACGCATACGGTAGTAATTAGTCTGGCGCGAGTACATAGAGGTGTTAACCGATTAAGAACAATGTTCAAGTTGCCAAGACTGTCTCGCATTAGTGGCGTATTCGCGGGAAGTGCAATATAAACCAGTGATGTGGCGTATGTATGTGTTGATAGCTTCTTTACTCTACGCTTTATTGTTAACATTACGATAGCTTTCGTATTGTAGAAATCACTGGTGTTCACGCCCTCGTTTTCAGAAGATGGCATGACTGTATTTTTTCTTCAAAATTGCCTGTCATGTTCCGTGTGAATTTCAGGAAAAGTGGGCGATATAATCAACGTGCATGGTGTTATTTTATGATGTCACCAAGGACACTGAAGATTATTCGGTAGAAAGAATAAAATTGCTTATTCATTATTGACGACAACATACAACGCAAAATAGCATGATCAACATTGACGCATTATGAACTCGAAGTCGGTTTTTAGTAATGGCAATGAAATCGGATCCTACACAAATGACACAATTTTTGGACAAGTAGAATGGAAGTCGTCATTCATCCCGGCAAATTAAAAGGCAAATGCGAAAAGTGGTAGAATAATGTTAAACAGACTGCATGCTTTTAACACTAAATTTGGCCCTCATCTAATAGACGCCAAACGCAGCCATCTCCGGACAGAAACAGGCGGGTCCGCACCATGGATATCCAGTGATGGAATGTATAATCTATGACCTCGCGAGCCGCGTGATGTCAAGTCTCAATAATTACTCATTCCAACCGCGAATCTATGATTAGTTTTAATACCACAAGAGGCCAGGTTCTCAGGACTTCGGCTTCATGAAATATGCACACAGCTGTCGTGTTTCGTTGCAGACGTCGGCTCGGGTGCCATGGCCGCATTGCACGCCCCTTCACGCTGCAGTCGTGTAGTTGGATGGGAAGGGGTGTCTCAGACAAAACGCCGACATGTGTCTACTTATATAAATAGACAACTTCACTCTTCAACGCACGGGAACGTAAACGCATTGCGATACACCGTACGAACCGGAACCGTTGACAGTTACGCTCATGCGCATGCGTTAACGACTCTACAAACACATAAACCATATTCAGACGAACACGCCAGCATGTGTACGTGAATTGTTTATGTCATAAACAACCGAACACGCAATTTGCAAATTATGTAAATGTTTGAAACTTACCGGACCATATTTGGATTACGTTGCGACTTCGCTCGATAAACCGCATACACGTGTACCTCATTTGTCTGTAAACATAGAAGGGTTCCACGTTAACAGAATTTATAATTAATGAGCATAAACAATTAGTTACTTCTGAAAAGAAACGGTGGCGACCCTGATGACATTGTTGACTGCACACGATATAATTACAAGTACAAATGTTTGATGTTAATTGTAGTAACATTGACGGATTTCTTATCACAATATACTGTTTTATTGTTTTTGTTTATTACAATAATACTAATCTTTGGAATGTTTTACACTTGTGTATATATTGGCACCACGTGAGCGAATTTTGAAACTCCGTAAACCATAATATCGATGTACAAATAATGTATAAATGAACGAAATGTATATTGCGTCTTTACTCATTTGTGTCAAAAAGAGTTTAAAAAAATAAAATAAAATGAAACAACGACACTGCAGTTTCACAAATAGCACTATTTATCAGATCTTTCACTTTATGTATGATCATTACAGATGACAGAATGTATTACTCTTTATTAGAAATACTAGCAAATAATATATATAATGGTGCATACACTTTTGAAAGTGAATCACCCGTCCTCGCCCTATTAATGTTTACGCTTTTGCAATTGTGTTGTGGAAACAATCAACGCCGACAATAGACAGTCCCCATCTAACTTCGTGTGTGCCTCATTTTACTTCTGGCCATGCAGACCTTTAATCAAACTTCTCGCGATAGGTCATAGGTTAACGCAGAGGGCGTGCATTATTTAAACGTATCCACATAGCGGCTTATATATTCTCAAACCATGCGCGATAACCTTTCGCTTCGACTCTGAACAGAATATTCAATTAGTTGTATTGATGTTTGAAAATTGAAACAGTAAACATATAAATATTACAAAATGAACGATTAAATGTCAATAATCGATTTTATAAACGGTAGTTCGTTGCACTAGAACACGTGTATACCTATACTTATCTCGACGTGGCAACTAAAGTATTGATAACTATAACCGTGGTAACTATGAATCTAATTATATTTGTTTTCGCCAGATGGCGAGTCGATCTTGGTAAAGTACCCGGACATATTTATAGACACATTATTCATGTGCATATGGTTTGCATACGCATTGACTTTTCAGACGACGAATTTGCGTAGAGATACTGCGCATTGTTCATTTGCGTAGATATACTGCGCATTGTTCATTTGCGTAGAGGTACTACGCAGTGTTTATTTGCGTAGAGGTACTGCGCATTGTTCATTTGCGTAGAGGTACTACGCAGTGTTTATTTACGTAGAGATACTGCGCAATGTTTATTTGCGTAGAGGTACTGCGCATTGTTCATTTGCGTACAGGTAGGCCTACTATGCAGTGTTTATTTGCGTAGAGATACTGCCAAGTGTTTATTTGCGTAGATGTACTGCGCAGTGTTTATATGCATAGAGATACTGCGCAGTGTTTATTTGCGTAGAGATACTGAGCAGTGCTTATTTGCGTAGAGGTACTGCGCAGTATTTATTTGCGTAGTTATACTGCGCAGTGTTTATTTGCGTAGAGATACTGCGCAGTGTTTATTTGCGTAGAGGTACTGCGCAGTGTTTATTGGCGTAGAGATACTGTGCAGTGTTTATTGGCGTAGAGGTACTGCGCAGTGTTTATTGGCGTAGAGGTACTGCGCAGTGTTTATTTGCGTAGAGATACTGCACAGTGTTTATTTCGTAATCGATTAACACTGTCTGCTGCTGTAACTATTATGGTGGCCTCGTACATGTTAAATCGGGGATACTTTGACATTTCTTCGCCCGATCTAATCCGACTAGTCGGTGTGAGATTGCTCGGGTCTTGTCGCGTGTGTGTGAAAGTGAGCTAGTGCATCCACACGTCCGACTGAAATCGCTGCTAGTTGGTGTCAGACTAACGTAATTAGTTTACAATGTGGTAGTTTACTCTGGTCTGGTCTGGTCTGGTCTGGTCTGGTCCGGTGTGCAACAGTCAGCGAGTGCAGCCACATGTCGTACTGAAATCGGTGCTAGTTAGTGTTAGTCTGACGTAGTTAAAAGTGTTCACGCAATGTCGTGATTTAGATACGTGTTCACGTTTTGTTGGTTGGGTAGTTGGAAGATTGATTGGTTGTTAGGTTGGTTGGTTGGTTGGTTGGTTGGTTGGTTGGTTTGTTTGTTTGTTTGTTTGTTTGTTTGTTTGTTTGTTTGTTTGTTTGTTTGTTTGTTTGTTTGTTTGTTTGTTGGTTGGTTGGTTGGTTGGTTGGTTGGTTGGTTGGTTGGTTGGTTGGTTGGTTGGTGAGTTTATTGGTTGGTTGGTTGGTTGGTTGGTTGGTTGGTTGGTTGGTTGGTTGGTTGGTTGGTTGGTTGGTTGGTTGGTGGGTGGGTGGGTGGGTTGGTGGGTTGGTGCGTTGGTGCGTTGGTGCGTTGGTTGGTGCGTTGGTTGGTGCGTTGGTTGGTTGGTTGGTTGGTTGGTTGGTTGGTTGGTTGGTTGGTTGGTTGGTTGGTTGGTTGGTTGGTTGGTTGGTTGGTTGGTTGGTTGGTTGGTTGGTTGGTTGGTTGGTTGGTTGGTTGGTATGATATAGCTGTTACGTTTTATTATAGGTTTCATGGATTATTCCTTGAAAGTATGGCCTTATGACACCCTTGCGCTTGCTCCGTTATTTGTAGACTGTGAGTATGTTTTTTTATTTAATATCAATACTTACAAAAGTAAGTTTGCAAGTATCATTAAGATGTTTACAACTGAGCGAAATAGCTTTTCCCTACTTTCTGTCTGAGCAAACGACCGTTGGGTAATATACATATTAATAACAATAATATAGTTGTTAAATAGCGCCCCATCCACATAATTGTTCTGGGACGCTTTACAGTGGTTATTCCGAATAAATTTAAGTAATACCTTTTTAAACATACGCTTATACAATACTACTTTGGTGAAATATGCAATCATTCTTGTTAATAAAAACAATTATGTTCCCTTAAAATGCATACATAAATAAGCACAAATGTCAATGTATTAAAATAATGACAACATATTAATTAAAATAATAAATAAATTAAAATAAATGCATGAATAGTTGACAAATTATCTATGATCGTCGAATGTAAAAATAATCTGTAAAAAGACGCGTCTTGAATGCATCAACATTCGCACATTGGCACACTGGAAGGAGGAGTTGGTTTTATTGGTGAAATATATGCACCTTACCATTAACAACATCTCCACGAGTATTCATTTCTTAATCAACGTATTTGCCAAAATGGCCGCGCGTCTGCGATCATTAATTGCGTGGTCAATTACAATGTCTCTAAGTATTCTTGGAAGCAACAAACACGTTCATCGCACCGTTGTAGCTATTTGTGTACTGCACACTACATAGTGTGGTTTTGTTAAATATATATCGACGTTGATTGTTGTCTATTTAGGGGACGCAGAGCAGTGAGCCGTGACCGTTTTTGCAATAATCTATACATTATTCTTTTGTGTTCATTGTAACGTCGTTTGCCATTACATTTTATCATGGAAAGGAAGTGTCTCAAATAAACGCCGGCCAGACATTTTAATATAGGACACTTTGGCCGTGGACACTTCGGTTTTCGGTTATGGGATGTTTTGGTAAATATACATTTCGATAATATAATATTTCGATATATTTATATACTTGTTTGTTTACAAATTCAAAAATTCAAACCTGATTTCAGTAACAGGACATGTCGATTTATGTATACAATTGTTTTCAAATTTAAACATGTACTTACACGGAATTATGGTTTAATATGTATTACTTTTAAGACACAATTTGTCATACAAAAATCGCATTAAAATGTACTGCTTATTAAAAAATATTCTGTATAATATGTATTTATAATAAAATAATTCGTATGATTTTCAATAATTTACTGACAAATTTCTATTACAGCGCCCTCTCTTCTTTTAAAGAAGAGGCCTATTACAAAAATGATATGTTACCGAAATGTCAAAAACGTCTACTGCCAAAATATCCTTTACCAGAATGTCATAGACTCCAAACAAACTATCCCTATATACCCCAATGGCCACTGGGTGAGGACACACAGTTAGAGAGAAAAAACTACGCGGTCTTTGTATATGTCTAATGACACTAAACAAGACATGGACCTAAATTACTTTTACCATATCTTGATTGGAGACGACGTTAATTATTACGTTTGCTCAGCAGGTTTTGTAAATACCCAGGACGAACAGAGACACGCCATGTGTCAGGCGTCGAATAGTTTTCGCTTCTTCTGCATTTTTTAAATGCGCGATTAAAATAATTCATTATTAATTATCCGAAGGTGTCAACCGCTGGCGTCGCAGCATCATAGCGTAGAAGTAACGCCTCCACTCGGGGCCTGGGTAGATTTTTTGATTTCCCATAGGCGGCCATTGAAACGTTTCTTTGATTTCTCACTAGGTTTATTAATCCATCATATTGAAAATTTTAGACATTAATTAGTCTCCATCTACACATGTCATGTGTAAAATTCGTGAAAACGACACACCTCTTTCTCCTACAATCCAGTCGCTAACCTGACACCCCTTCATTTTTGCTTCAATCAGCGGCCGATTGCAAATGTTGACACATCTAAGCCAAATTACACCTGTACGCATACGCACCTTTTCACTGTCTGACAAATACCATTATTTTGCAGCTGTGATATCACGCTACGCATAAATATCATTTCCATTCAACCAGTCCTACATATAGTGCTTCCAGAAATGTATTTAAAAAATGCACAATGCAGTTCTGTTAAGCAGGACTACTATGGTAATGGCGTAGAAATCCATTTGGTGGTATATCCCGGCCTGCTCACGTAAGGAACTGCTCCGTCAACTGTCACGCTGCATTACCACGGACCGCTGACGGACTGTCGGTCCCTGTTCGGTAGCACCAAGTGGTTCATTTTTCTACCGAAATGTGAACACGTGGGACCGATACGGTGTATTTTACTTGCAAACACACCGCCACAACGTCTGCCCGACGCCCCATGGCGACTGAAATGGGGCATTATTTAATCATCAACGCTTGTAGCGAACGCGCACCACGTCGCTTTTATAGTCATGAAAGGGCCATCGGGAATAATCGCGCCTCTCCCGCGCCGGACGCTAAGCGATCCTTTCTTGTGGCATCCGGGCGGCAGAGAAAATAATGCATGACAGGCGTATGCTAAGTGGAGTTGAAACGAACCGTCATAATGACGTCGTTTTTAAAGTAGAGGAGACACAGTGCATCGAACTATTGTCAGCGACGTAGCCAGGGGGTAGCATCGGGTGTGGCCACCCCTCCAATCCCGGAAAATTAGGATTGTGAAGAACGGAGGACCAAAAACTGGGTGCCTGATTCACAGAGTCACAAAATACAGACTGTATGAGGGTGTCTATGTAAGACTTTCCTTCCAAGTCCCACCTTTTCGCAAAGAAAGGTTCGGGTTTGCTTATCATAGTATTGTGTAATTTTTTCTCTTTGTTTCTTATTTTGACCGTTTCAAAATCGTTTACAGCATCCGTTAGAGTATGTGCGCGCGCGTGCGTGCGTGCGTGCGTGCGTGCGTGTGTGTGTGTGTGTGTGTGTGTGTGTGTGTGTGTGTGTATGCGTGCGTGCGTGTGTGCGTGTACTGTGTACATATTTTGCCTAGATGCCGGACTATTGACTATTGGAGCATAGCGATAGTCGGTGTGACGACACAAAAGTAGATAAATTTAACATGATATTTGATGGATCGTGGATATATAACACGATGTTGGTGGTCATTAGGCCAAAAGAATCAGCTCGTGCTGCAATGATAGTGTTCGTGTATTCCTTTTCTGTTAAAAAACATATTATATTGTTTACATATCTATAAACATAACGTCAACAATCGACGACCGCAGCTGCTTCGCTACCCACTTCGCCATTGTTAATGAACCACCTCCAAATGTTTAATGAACCGACTCGAAGGACTTGACGAAAACTATCGTTTGGGAATGCTTTCCTGCCGTTGTGCCATTATTCTGTCTAATCTCACTCGTAGTACTGTTTCAATTGCAATGCAGCTGTTGCAAAATTAAACAATTGTGAAGCTACATTTCACAAAAGTCATAGCTATTTCACTAAACCAATTGTACACATAATATTAATGTTGTTGTTGTCGTGGTTATTGTCATCATTAGTGTTGCTATTTTAAATTACTGTTGTTTTTATGTATGCTGTTATTGTGTTAGTTTTGTAGTTTTGTAGTAGCAGTAGCAGTAGCAGTAGCAGTAGCAGTAGCAGTAGCAGTAGCAGTAGCAGTAGCAGTAGCAGTAGCAGTAGCAGTAGCAGTAGCAGTAGCAGTAGCAGTAGCAGTAGCAGTAGCAGTAGCAGTAGCAGTAGCAGTAGCAGTAGCAGTAGCAGTAGCAGTAGCAGTAGCAGTAGCAGTAGCAGTAGCAGTAGCAGTAGCAGTAGCAGTAGCAGTAGCAGTAGCAGCAGCAGCAGCAGAGTAGCAGTAGCAGTAGCAGTAGCAGTAGCAGTAGCAGTAGCAGTAGCAGTAGCAGTAGCAGTAGCAGTAGCAGTAGCAGTAGCAGTAGCAGTAGCAGTAGCAGTAGCAGTAGCAGTAGCAGTAGCAGTAGCAGTAGCAGTAGCAGTAGCAGTAGCAGTAGCAGTAGCAGTAGCAGTAGCAGTAGCAGTAGCAGTAGCAGTAGCAGTAGCAGTAGCAGTAGCAGTAGCAGTAGCAGTAGCAGTAGCAGTAGCAGCAGCAGCAGCAGCAGCAGTAGCAGTACACCAAAACCCTTCAGTACAACCTGTACACCATTACCTACCCGTTGGCCAGATGGCTCACGAAGTACTTTCCGTCTGCCAGCTCCTCGATGCACGTTTTGCGGTACACCACCTCGCGGTTATGACACGGCACGCTGACGCCATTGAAGTCCTTGCAGCGAGCGTCGAACTTAACGTTGGCCACAATCTCGGAGCCGACCACCGTAAGCTCACGCTGACTTTGCCACACGTCTGTCGACTCTACGAACTTGGTCTGCGTCAGCCAGTGTCTGTCGTTGCCGTCCTTGAACGGTCGGCGGACGAACTCCGGGAAGTTGCACTCCGAGTTGCACACTGGAACGACAGATATAAGAAATTACACAAGTCTTCCCTATTTTTCCAACAAGAAAACAGGCTATTCACACTGTGAGGTTTGACAATTGGACATGGCACAATGTTTAGTCCAGTCCAGTCCAGTCCAGTCCAGTCCAGTCCAGTCCAGTCCAGTCCAGTCCAGTCCAGTCCAGTCCAGTCCAGTCCAGTCCAGTCCAGTCCAGTCCAGTCCAGTCCAGTCCAGTCCAGTCCAGTCCAGTCCAGTCCAGTCCAGTCCAGTCCAGTCCAGTCCAGTCCAGTCCAGTCCAGTCCAGTCCAGTCCAGTCCAGTCCAGTCCAGTCCAGTCCAGTCCAGTCCAGTCCAGTCCAGTCCAGTCCAGTCCAGTCCAGTCCAGTCCAGTCCAGTCCAGTCCAGTCCAGTCCAGTCCAGTCCAGTCCAGTCCAGTCCAGTCCAGTCCAGTCCAGTCCAGTCCAGTCCAGTCCAGTCCAGTCCAGTCCAGTCCAGTCCAGTCCAGTCCAGTCCAGTCCAGTCCAGTCCAGTCCAGTCCAGTCCAGTCCAGTCCAGTCCAGTCCAGTCCAGTCCAGTCCAGTCCAGTCCAGTCCAGGCCAGTCCAGTCCAGTCCAGGCCAGGCCAGTCCAGTCCAGTCCAGTCCAGTTGAAAAAGTGAGCAGTTTGTCGTAGGTTGTGACAACAAAAAGTCGATCAATGTTCTGTGCATCACGTCGCATTATCCGATGACAGAAGTGACTCAAAAGTTCTGGTTGGACCAAGCACTCAACCCGGTCAACATGATGGATAGGTTGTATGTTAAGCGAATATCATACGGCTGACTAATGATGCAGACGATTGTGAGCACGGCATCAATCACCGGGAGATACTGCTGATGTCTCGACAGACAACATGATGGTCAGCGTCCTGCTAAACAACTCTCTGGCTTCATCATCTCAACTCCCCGGAATACCACAAACAACAAGTCAGCGACGGGACGCTACGCCTTGCAAAGCGACGTACGCAGCCAGACGTTGCGTCATTCGATGACGAATCTGTAATAATGTTTACCAATCTTCGTGATCTGCGGCTTATGGTTAACACAAACAGTTGTTTACCAAACTCACCAAAAATGGCGATGAAGAAACATAGCAAAAGGAAACATGACGTATTCAGAAATACAAATACACTAGTCTTGCTGTCTAGAATGAACTCCGAAATGTTGTGTGCGAGAAGGCGAGGTGAGAGAACGGAACGTTCCCAGATATATTTGTAGAAGTAGCAAGATAATGCTGACATTCGAATGAATGCTTGTGCTTTGGTGGTTGTGCTCCTAGTAGAGTAGGATTTATAAGAGAAGCATAGCTACTCACGTGACCGAACGCATCCGTTTGATTGGCTAGTAGCCTACGACGATTTTGGTATTTATTTTAATAATAAGCCATTACGTTAAAAATATGATTTTGAAGTGTACACAGCTCAACAGATCAGTTTGTTAATTTCTGGATGTTTAACCATTTTAGCAAGCTATGATGTGGTTGCATTATGTTTTTTGGTTAATATTAGTATTACCACTGTGACGTTAATCCACAATGCTCAGCAGTCAAACATTCCCTCGTTAGCGATGTTAACGGTAAGCACCTACTTAAGTTGCATTGTATATATACTGTAAGCACGCTATATGGAAATACGTTTTTGTCATAAGCTAAATTGGGCGTTTTTGTCAAATATTAATGAGTATTGTTAGAATGTTTGAACAAAAACAGTTCCGCTAACCTTTCACGACGATTCGTCGATGACAGTGAATAATCTACATGTGTTCAAGCTCGTTGATTGTGACAGTCAACAAAATAGCAGAATACACCGCTTCGTACAACTGTAGTCTCACCCGAACACAACTTATCGCTTAAATGTTTCCAGGCACTACGAGAGACTGGTGACTAAATGTCAATGCACCGAATGAACTGAATCGGAACGATTACTACGACCAAAGCAAGCGGGAACGAAAACAACCGATTTTGCAGGAATTAACTGGTTATGTAATAATATTGAAACTGTTATGTCACAGTACTAGCAAAGTAGCAATATAGGATCCCTAACAGTTTTTGTGTGAAAAGAAAACACAGGTAGTTGCAACAACGTGCCGCTAAATGCCATGGATAATCATGAAGTTGAACGAAGTTAAACCGGTACATAATTTTACAACAAGCGTGTGGATGACATTAAGGTTTTTGCGACATATCGAAGTTAACTTAATATTCTAATTGATTTAACCACTCATCTTAGTCACTGTGTTTCAGTTAATTAACATGTTAATTACAATAATAAGCCAACATAGTGCGAGTTACATTAGTCGTTGGTTTAATACTGGGAAATCAGACGAAACGGTGTAGCTATTGTTTAATACATTATCGTATAATACAGTAATACTATTAATAATAAGCAATGTGTGGGAACTGTGTTGCCGCGGAGCCTATGCTAACATGTTATACTTCCCCTAATTGAAAATTGGCTGATATTGACACAGACTATTTTGCGTTATAGCTACATATGTTAAGCCTACATGTTTTGTTACAGCGTATTATATATTTTGTTATATAAACGAAAACTAGAAAAAAAGATTATTGCTAAATCTATATTATATGCTTATCTACCCGTATCTAACTTACTGTAATACAATTTGGGGAAGGGCCACGAATGTATATCTAGATAAAACATATATACTGCAAAAAACAATTGTGCGCATAATTAGTCATGTAGGATTTTTTGACCACACAGAGCCTTTATTTTCAACATTGCAGATAATGAATATCTATCAGATAAACAAATATATGTGCTGCATATTAATGTTCAAGCATAATAAGGCTATGTTACCTTCCTTATTTAATGACGTATTTGTATTGTCACCCATGACACATAAATATTGCACAAGGCAAAAATTCGCATATAAAATACCGTTCTGCAGAACAAAGTGTAGACAATTATCTTTGGCGTATGTCGGACCAAAAATATGGAACACCTTTATCTTAGACAACTTTCTACAACATTCTGCCACTTTACAGATCTTTAAAAAAAGTTTCAAATATCTGCTTATGAAAAATCAGTAATATGTTGTTTCTGTTCTGAATGTACTGTTATAATACATTGTTATATTAAACAGTTATTTAAATGCAATTTTACTTGTCACACACGTGCATCGACGTATTTAATTTTGTGGTACACTTGTAATTCCCTATTTCACTATTTTAGTTAACTAGTTGCACTATTATGATGCTGCTGTATAGGTTTTTGTGTTTATGTTCACGAATTATTAATTGTTGCGTAATTGTTAAAATACATGAATAAGGAAACTAAGCATTGTTGCTTAAATCCAAATTGTTACATTGTAACATGTACTTTGACATGAAATTATTACTTTACTGTATTACTTTACTGTATGTACATGACATTATGAAACAATAAAGCTATTATTATTATTAAATGCAGTTTGTATGACATTGATTGATTATTACAATATTCTTCCTTAGATAATTGGTGATTACATTACTGGTTACTATTCCATCAGTTTGATTACATTATAGGTTTATTAATGCGTTATCAATTGACTATTACCATACATTGGGTGTTACAGTAGGACCATTTGTAACAAACGCACCCACGGGTCTATCTCTAGAAAGCCGGATTAAGACGACAATGATGGGCATATGCGATCGAGTGTGGGGATTATCGGCTTAGATTAGATTACAGGATTACAGGATCAGATCAGGAGGGAGAAGCCATCTGGATGGTTGATCCTCAGTCAATGCAGGAACTACTCGTGCAAATCAGACAAGCATACGGATAGTTAGGATTGAAATATGCCATTTTGGGACTGAACCCGTTATTACGGGACAGAGTTTACGTCGACTCCAAACTTTAGCCAGCTCGACAACCGTGCAGCCAAATTATTTCTAGTTTTTGAATACAGTTAATAACCCTAACATCGTTCATGTTTATATCCATAAATCATATTAACTGTTTCCTCTGTATATTCGTACTTACAATACCTAAGTAGTCCGTGTATTGATGTAGTAGTTGGTGTATTGCCCAAACAAAGACGGGTTTCAAAACCTTAATATAAAAACAATATAAGCAGTTAGTCGCGTCTATATGAGATATATGCCATGGGGAAACAAATCGGACGCAGGAAAATGGAGAAAGACTACAGTGGACTCAATGAAGCTGGTATATCATTCTTGCCATTCCCAATGCCAGAATAATCATCGATGATTAACACAAAGAAGACCGTTTGAACGGGATTTTGGTTCGTCGCACTATCATTCAGGTATCTGCAAAGTCACAAATGGACAAACCATGTCACTTCGTCAACCATTGGACCGAACTAACTCGACAGCGGACGGTTACACGGAGAACACAAACCCGTTTACTCATGCCATCGTTAACAGCTTTGTTGATGCACTATTTCATTAGGTGGTGCAGAGTGCACTCGATGCAAAAGACACGCACGATCAAACAGAAAGAGAAGATCAAAAAGAAACCCCACTGTGTAGCAGAATAATACAATAACGTTTTTTTGTAGTAGCATTATCACCGAGTTGATCGTTCGATGAGGTCTGCAGAGGAAATGGCATTAATGTATCCGTCAACGATTGTCGTAGAAACACAAAGCAACCACTAGACCCACTACCGCATTCTGATTGATGGGCAGACTGGGAAATGATAAACAAAATGGGAACAGTTGGGATGGGATTACTTTACCATCACGTCCCGTGCTGATACATGATTCATCGCAGACGTCGAATTAAGGTCATTCCGATTGAAAAGAAAAGAAACACGGCGAAGAGACCAGAGAAAGGTTGCTCGAGTGACGGAATTTTAATTTTGATTGCTCGATTGCGTTTCCTCATGACATGAACTATTTATTGTTCTGACTTCAGAATGAGTCGGTTGTCAGCACATTTCGCTGTGATTCCAACTGGAACTGACAGGATGAAGCGTGGGACATTATGGCGTGTATATTGTTATGCAAAGTTGGCGGATGGAGATCAAAGTTTTGCAATAATAGACAATCGTGCGAACAGGTTCATAAGTACTTCCTCATGTATGGTTGTGCTTTTTTGAGCTTTATATATAATGTCACGCACATACGTATCAAAGTAAGTTGTTCTATATACATGCTTACATTTCTAATATAGTAGTCGTCGCTTTAATACTGGGAAACGCACGCACGCACGCACGCACGCACGCACGCACACACACACGCATGTACGTAAGTATATATGTATGTACATAGGTATGTATGTGTGTATGTATGTATGTATGTATGTATGTATGTGTGTATGTGTGTATGTGTGTATGTGTGTATGTGTGTATGTATTTATGTATGTATGTATGTATGTATGTATGTATGTATGTATGTATGTATGTATGTATGTATGTATATAGGTATGTATGTATGTATGTATGTATGTATGTATGTATGTATGTATGTATGTATGTATGTATGTACGTACGTACGTACGTACGTATGTATGTATGTATGTATGTATGTATGTATGTATATATGTATATATGTATCTATGTATGTATATATCCATGCATGCATGCATGCATGCATGCATGCATGTATGTACGCATGTTAGTATGCGTATGTATGTATGTATGTATGTATGTATGTATGTATGTATGTATGTATGTATGTATGTATGTATGTATGTATGTATGTATGTATGTAAGTACATACGTACGTATGTACGTATATATGCATGTGTATATGTATGCATATTTGTAAGTGTGTATGTTATTAGGTATGTAACTATGTATGTATGTGTGTATGCATGTATGACATTGTATGTATGTATGTATGTATGTATGTATGTATGTATGTATGTATGTATGTATGTATGTATGTATGTATGTATGTATGTATGTATGTACGTATGTATGTATGTATGTATGTATGTATGCACACGCACCTCCATCGCATACAAACACACACAGGCATGCACACACACATGCATATATGCATGCATGCGCACACACAGTCTGTACATATCTACGACGTTGAATAAGTAAAGACCCAGTGGCCGGCCGTCTTACCTGCCAGGACACTGACGAGACAGAGAGCGGGAAACACCTGCAGCCACGACATGTCGGTCACTAGTGTGTCAGCTTGGTCGGGATGTCCAGATGGTCAGCTGCACGGCTTACCGGTCTCCAGTGCCCCTAGTGTCAACTGTCATTGGGAAAGACAGAATAATGTCAATTAGACATTACGTCACAATCTCAGTGCGCGGACAAACTTGCATTGTCTCATGTTTTCGACGTGCATAAGAACTATCCTCCCCCTTCATGACGTCATAGATCTGCTAGGTAGTTGTTCGTGTGAGATCCGTACGCCATCGTCTCAATCCCTCTCACCTTGCTATACGCCACTTTTTGCCCGAGGCGTCCCGGTTGTAACTCACGTTGCTACCGACGCGCAATCGACTAATTAGCCCACCGCCGTGCTGGGAGTCTTCATGCGAACATAATCAAATAGAATTAATGAGCTACAGCCCTAAGTCGTGTTCATCTACATAATTGATATGTTACGGCAATTTCATCACGCGGGAAATTTCCGCAAAAGTCCACTTGCATGGGTACAGTGTGTATAAGATCATGTACACGGGTACAGTGTGCATAAGACCACGTACACGGGTACACTATACATAAGACCACGTACACGGGTACAGTGTGTACAAGATCACGTACACGGGTACAGTGTATATGAGACCACGTACACGGGTACAGTGTATATAAGACCACGTACACGGTACACGTACACGGTACACGTACACGGTACACGGTACACGGTACACGTACACGTACAGTGTATATAACACCACGTACACGGGTACAGTGTACATATAAGATCATGTACACGGGTGCAGTGTATATAAGACCATGTACACGGTTACAGTGTATATAAGACCACGCACACGGGTACAGTGTATATAAGACCACGTAGACGGGTACAGTGTATATAAGACCACGTACACTGGTACAGTGTATATAAGACCACGTACACGGACCCGTACTGTGTATGTAAGACCACGTAGACGGGTACAGTGTATATTAGACAACGTACACGGATATTGTGTATATAATATCACGTATACGGGTACAGTGTATGTAAGACCACGTACACGGGTACAGTATACATAAGACCACATACAGGGCTACAGTGTACATAAGACCACATACAGGGCTACAGTGTACATAAGACCACATACACGGGTACTGTGTATATAATACAACATACACGGGTGCTGTGTATATAAGACCACGTATACGGGTACAGTGTATATAAGACCACGTACACGGGTACAGTGTATACAAGACCACGTACACGGGTACAGTGTATATAAGATCGGGTCACCCGTCTGCGATATTGCGTTCCGTACCTGGTAACGCAACGCATTGCCAAGGTGCTCTATCGCGTACCTAAGGAGCAGGACACGTGTTGCAAAGAAACTTCGAGTACATTGTTACCATGGTTCACAGTTAGTATAATACTAAATGACGTTAATCAGATATATTTTTGTTGCGTGTCCAAATTACGTATGATATAATTTGCGTTAGTAATAGTAATTCATCGATAACTATATTATAGGGTAGAAATTGTGTATTATGTGTCATATTTCATATAACCATTGGTGCATAATTGTGCTTACTGAGAACAAGCAAACAATTTGGGCACAACAGAACAGACAAACAACTCATTATCCTGATAACCCCAGTTGGGCAATTTGTGCAGGTACTGCTAACTCCACTTGGCTCGTAAATTGACTGATATTAAATACAATTCAATTAGCCAGATCAATATTATTGTTTTCAATTTTGTGCATATGAAAAAGCCAATGAAATATAATTTAAACGTTGGCATGGTTTATTAATGTCATCGGTTAATTACACCGACTACAATATAAACAGAGGCCACGCACCTTCTGCACTATGTACACTGACTATAATTACCGTCAACGAAATTAGACCAAACAAGCAAACATGACTAGACCGTTTGCGCACTACGTCGCACTTTGACATAAATCAACCGGAACTGTATAGATAAAGAAGACACACAGGAACGTTTGAATGATTTATACTGCAGTGCCATGAATTGCATAGGGGATTTGAAGTATTCTCGTTTTTATGAGTAAGCACAATTTCCAGTGAACTTGTGCACCGAGAGAATGAAGCGATGCGAGCAGACGATCGCGGTAAAGACGATAATTGTGAGAGAAGTCCGCGTTCTTGGACCGTATTCCTTTTATGTGCGTCTGTCTGCGTGCATCGCTTCATATTCTTGGTTCACCAGTGCACCTTTTAGCCGAGAAAAGGTTCGCGGTCTGAAATCAGGACGTCCAAGCTTCGTGGCATCCGATGTATTTACGTTTTTTTGTCCGACATCAAAGTTGCACGATTCGTTCCATATCAGTTCACAACCAAACCGAACCTTTTATGGTTTAATATAGATTATATTTTGGTAAAATGTAGTAATTTGTCCAGTGTATCAG
>OZ024860.1:16214419-16216919 GCA_964017155.1 Oasisia sp. SBJ-2009
CCGTGAAATCGCATCAGTGGTCTCAGCTTGTTCCAATTTAATTATCGTCTACGCTGGCGATGGTAAAAGGTGCAATAACGCAACAACTGCCTCTGTAGCCGTCTTCGGATGGGTGTTTGTGGCAGATGGCATCCAGTCTCGGCAAAAGATAATGACTGTTCCTGGCTGGACCCGGGACTAAGCTAGAAATGCAAAATTAATATAATAATTACCAGTCAACATCAACTTTCGTAAAGGAAAATGACCGTAGGAGGAGATATATTGCTGAGGTGAGAATATCAGTATTGCACTTAGAATTAAATTTCGAAAGGTAAACACATTATGGGATTAATTCGGAGATATACATGACGTACTAAAGAGAAAAAGGATATACTTTAATGGATCCCATTATCTACATGTTAAGTAAGTGTAAACTGCGTTGATAACTATAGTCTTCCTAGTCCACTTGCCCTCATTTATTTCGATCTGAATGGACTTTTATGAAATCTTGTAAATCATGTAAGCTCTGTGTATATATCGTTTTTATTACTTTATGTATGTATATATATATATATATATATATATATATATATATATATATATATATATATACTTATATATATATATATATATATATATATATAACTAATTAAAGGTAATTAAGCATAATTAAATTGATAGTACTGTATAAAATAAATGTAATGAACAGATTTGAATAATCTTTAGGCTACTTTCAACACAACGTATTTACGTAATGCAACTTGTGATATAATCGCATGATCTGAAACTTGTAGCTATTAAAAAACAGTGTTGTTACGTTTAATGGAACGTGACCTGTTACATTGATTTTGTTCGCCTGCCAGTGGATGCAATCTACCTATAAGACTAGGTGGTTTCCATTAGTAGTATTACTCATAAACCCTTGTAATCACGGGCGTCTGGACCACGTGATCGCAATATTTAGATAAATGGTTTATATTTACTGTAAATAGAAGGGTCTTGGAGAGTCTGAACATATACTTAGCGAATCTGAAGTGTGGATGTCACGGTTTTGAAGAACTTCATATGCTGAGAAATCTATTCAACGTCTTTCGATGTCTCAAGTGTCTGATCGGGCTATCCGGCAGATAACTGAAACTCCGACTCAGTCCTCCCAATAATAATGGCCCAGTTTTAATTTTGGTCCGATGTCAGTGATAACGGTAGTGCAATTAAACATATCGCTGGGTGCAGTGTCGTACTTACCTCGATGTTGAACTCACAAGAGTTCGAGTGCAAACAAAAACAGACTGTTCGTTGCTACTTAATTGTTTATTGTGTACTTGTTAATGAACCAGACGCGAATTGATCACAGGGAGAGAGGGCGTTGGTCAACAAATGACCGTACAAATGTTCCGTGCGAAAAATCGACCGCTATAATTACCACAGACGTCGACCTCACTTCACCGATGGCTTAGCGGCGTCTGGCGCCAGTGAGGTCAAAGGTGAATTCCCCCACAATGCAATGTGTCGTGCTTTATCAAGCAAACAGACGCTGTGGGCGATAGGTCGATACGATGACGCCATTTCACGATATACCTGCGTAATTAACTATCAATTTAGAAAGAAGGACAACGTTCAGTGCATCTTTTATACTTACTAATTACAGCATAGTTGAAAATAGTAGTTCTGCGTGTAAAACACATACAAATATAGAACCATTGGGAGAGAACTTGATTTATGTTAGACTATATGATTCGTTTCCTTCGTTTACAACTCTTTCATCCCAACGTTCAGCGGACACCACAACGAAATTACGCGTTTTAAATATCGCAAAATATTTCACAGTTCTGACAAATTCACACAAAAACGATTCTATACACACTTAGCGAACTATTCACTTGTATGGAATACTGAACGGAAACGTAATTTTCCTATGTACATATCACTTGATGTGTTACTGACTTTTCCTTGGGACGCGAAAGAATCCCTTTAGAATTCATTTAGAATCCCTTTAGAATCACAATACAAACTTAATATAACAATTAATATAACAATTTCACGTAACCCTGTGCGTTCATATCGTTACAGTTATTATTTATCAATAACCAATTACCCTGATCATGTATCAAAAAAGAATCCCTTTCGTGCTCCAAATAAGTACGCTGAATTTTATACTGTTTGGGTTCGATCCGCCTGTGTTATCCGATATTATGAGCAACGTCTTGGTGTTTTTTGTGTTAATGGTTATAATAAGATACCAGCTGAGTCACTCTTGTTTTATGTGTAAGACGAAGGCTTCAGTCAGGCCTATAGTGTGTGGTTGACATGATATTGTCCATAACAATTAATTGCGGTGTTATTTATTTAGGTGCATTCCACCATGTGTGTGTGTGTGTGTGTGTGTGTGCGCGTGCGCGTGCGCGTGCGCGTGCGCGTGCGCGTGTGCGTTTGGCACGCCAAACACACACGCGCGTGCGCGTGCGCGTGTGCGTGCGTGCGGGCGGGCGTGCGGGCGGGCGGGCGGGCGGGCGGGCGGGCG